>JARGCV010000040.1:10467500-10777127 GCA_034064705.1 Bothrops alternatus | reverse complement strand
GGTAATTTATGATGAGTCAGAGTACTGTCAATCTAGAAAAGCACTGCCTGCTAACTCTAACTAAAAGACAAATTGCAATTTACACTCTTCCCCCATTTGTTTATAATGTACTTTCCTAGTAATTCGGAGTAAGCTAACTGGATTTGCCTGGCCTTTAAATGACTGTTCTCCATTCTGTATTTTAATTGTCTGTAGCAAGAAAATTCTTATTTTTCCACTATATTTGACTAATATAATGAACACATATGAAAGGAATGTTCATAATTCCTTGCTATTTTCTCTAAGTCCCAAAGAACTGGAAGTTCCCAGATGGCCTTTCCTAAATCATATAATACTTCTAGTGCTTTATCTTTTGGGGGGAAGGT
The DNA here is from genome assembly GCA_034064705.1 of Bothrops alternatus. Lineage (NCBI taxonomy): Eukaryota > Metazoa > Chordata > Lepidosauria > Squamata > Viperidae > Bothrops > Bothrops alternatus. The sequence continues at coordinate 10,776,762 of JARGCV010000040.1, read as the reverse complement.
TATGCATTGGATTTTTAAAATTTTGTAAGCTACTTGGAGTCATCTGAAGGCCAATACACGTGCTAGCTACAACTTGACCATATGGTGAAGAAAAAAATTACCATGTGAATTGACAGAAAAAGTTGTTAAGTTCGTTACCGTAACTACTATGTTTTCAACTGTGATGACACATGAATCCTTGCCTCATATAAACTTCTGTTAAAAGAAGTTTCACAAAGACACATTTGGCAGCAACATACACTGTTTAATTTGGCATGCCCACTTCCTCCAAAGAGGTCCGGTAGGTTTAACAGCTGCACACCTGCATAAAGAAATTCTTTTTGGTTTCTTTTTTGGCCAAGCTCAATCTATATCCTGTACTTCTGCTTATATTTTATTAAAATCTGTTTTCTTGTGTGGTCTTACCCTGAGCTGTTCTTTCCAAATGCCTGAAATCATTACTGTATCTTTGTATCAAGCCTTCAGGTGAAGAAGCGTCATCCTTCAATGTGCTGAATTTCAAAAATTTGCCAATAAAGCTGGTTAGTTTTGTGTGTTTTGCTTTTATGCATCCAGAATGTTGCTAGATCTTACATTTTGCAAAATGTATTCATTTCCCTTTTTAAAATGTTTGAATTTTATTTTTATTTCAGGATTAAAGATCTGATAAAGTATACCTTGCAATATCTGATATTTTTTTTATTCTGGGTTGTTGTGTTGTTGTTTTTGACATTTTGAGGGTGCTTTTGAGCATGCTATATTGTTGGATGTGTTGTGGGTACATTTGTCCACCCTCTCCGTAAGAGTATATGGCACGGGTCGGCAATCCGCAGCTCCAGGGCCGCATGTGGCTCTTTGAGCCTTTTCCTGCTGCTCCCAGCCTCCTCTGCCATTTGCAGAGAGAGAGAGAGAGAGAGAGAGAGAGAGAGAGAGAGAGAGAGAGAGAGAGAGAGAGAGAGAGAGAGAGAGAGAGAGAGAGAGAGAGAGAGAGAGAGAGACAGACAGACAGACAGACAGACAGACAGATAGACAGACAGACAGAGACAGAGAGAGACAGAGAGAGACAGAGAGAGGCACTTGTGCTTCCATTCTCTCTCTCTCTCTCTCTCTCTCTCTGTGTGTGTGTGTGTGTGTGTGTGTGTGTGTGTGTGTAAAAAAGAGAGTGGCCTCACACTGTTCTCCGACGAGCTGACAAGTTATTGGGCAGGGCTCCTCCCTTTGCTACATCTCTGCAGGAAGCAGGAAGGGCAGGAGAGAGCCAGCCCAATAAGAATGTGTATCAGCTTATTGGAGAACAGCCTGAAGCCAGCTTGCCAGGTGAGCAGAAGATTGGAGAGAGGGAGAGAGAGAGAGGGAGAGAGAGAGAGAGGAGAGAGAGAGAGAGAGGAAAGTGAGAGAGAGAAGAGAAAGAGAGAGAAAGAGAGAGAGGTGGAGAGGAAAGAGAGAAAGAAAGAGAAAGATAGAAAGAGAGGGAGGGAGGGAGAGAAGAGAGAGAGAACTCATGCACAGCAGCCTCTATTTCTTTTTAATTAAACTCTTCAATCAAGCTCCTCACCCCTTGCATGTACGCGCACATGCGTACGCATGTTTTACAGTTCCCAGTGTTTTCTTTTCTCTGGGAAATGGGTCCAAGTGGCTCTTTGAGTGTTTAAGGTTGAAGAGCCCTGGTATATGGGAATGACTGAGGGGGACAGGGCAAAGGGGATGGTCAGATAAGAGACAGCATAGCCCATAGCTGCAAAGTGGGCAAAGAAAAAAGCTCGGAAGGGAACTCTCATTAAGTTCTCAGGCTGTAAAGGTGACAGCAGGAGAGATGCACTTTTAGACTTCCAAGATTTTGTTAATGGGTTTTACAATAAAATAGAATTAGCTCATCAGCCAGTGTTTCCTGTCCAGTCCATCTGGTAAGGCTGAAGTCTCATCCCAAATCTCCTTGACTTATCTAGAAAAATCCAATATGTTCTCTTGGGGTTTATTTGAAATGGGGGAAGGAGATTGATCTAGGTTACCAGAGAGAAAAACAAATACTTGGGAAACTTGTAGTAAACTAAGGGCATGAATATAATATTCCAGCTATCAGAATTTTGCTTAAATTACCTCCTGCTCCTGCTTCAGAAACAAATGGTTTTCATCATTTTGAATTGAATTTGTTAGGGGAAAAATGATTATGATACTACATAGCATTATTAACAAGCATAAATATTTTAAATGAGAATTCCCTTACTGTGTCCTGTACAAGACTTATAATCAGCCTAGGAGAGCAGCAGAAAGTTTTGGGAAGAAAAAGATCAATAACCCTACAAGTAGAGAAGGGCAGGACGTTGAAGAGAACAATATGGATAGAGTGATATGTTTCAGAATTGCAACACAAAAGTCTAACTGTGTCTAATCCCCCAGCTCACAACTGTAAGGGAGTCTTTCAAAGGACACTTAGTTTGCAAACTTCACGTTCTAATCACTTTCGGAAATTGCCCACTGTAAAGACCATCTTAAAGCTATTGAAACGACCTTCAGAATAAGTTTGAAATATCACAAGGCGAGTTTTTCTTCCCCTCCAAGCAAAAGAAAAGTTGTAAGATTGGGAATATAAAGAATTTGAAATAAACAGTAAAAAGCTAAGATTCTGAACAAAAAAAAGTTATATGTGGATTGAGGGTCCAGATAAATTTGGGATATTGACTTTTACTGTAAGATTTTGAAATTGAAATAAATAGCTTTGCATGGGAAGCAGACTTATTTTGGCTATTCTGGTTATTGTAAGCCAAAACAAAACAAAGATAAGTAATAATTTTAGAAATTAGACACTAGAAAGAACAAAAAATTATTTTAAAAAATTAGAAACCTGATCTTAATGTCAGTTAATATTGATACTTACAAAATGACACAAAACATAACATCAGAAATATTAAAGGAGATTTTTGAAGAATGGTGGCAGAAATTAGTAACTACAGTATCAACACTGTCAATTATGATATCTGCTTCTATGGGTAGACTATGTCTAAAAGAAGTTAATGAAAGAATGACAGATGTAGAACACATTTTATCTAATAAAATAGAAAAAAATATTGGAAGTGGAACTACAAGTGACATGTCAAGGGAATGATTTGGGAAAGGACACTTTACTGGATATAAAAAAAGAAATAGGCCAAAGTTTTAAAAATTAAAAGAGAAGTGCAAATGATAAACCAAATGTTTTCTTATTGGATCTACAAAAGAGGCTTGTTAAAGTCTTGAAGAAATCTGTGCCATAAGATTAGATTTCTGTTCAATTTTTTTTTATTCCATGACAATAACTGACTGTGTTAAAAATTAAAACTGTTAGAAATAAAAGTAAGGAATATAAAGTTGGTTTATTTTATCAAGGTTAAAATAAGACATTTCTTTTTGCAATGTTCTGGGAACTCTTTATTGGACTTTTTGCTGACACCAGGATGGAAAACTTGATGTTTATGGATTTACTTATAGACAAGGGATGGGACGTAAGATGAAGAAATATCTGTAACCTTATATAGGTTACTAAATTTGTTTGTACCTGATGTGATAAAGGCTGGAAGACATTTCTTTATATATTTCTTTTTCTTTATTATATTATTTTCTCTTTTTTTCTGCACATTTTTGTTCCCCATTATGTTCTCTTTCTGTAAGTTTAGTTTGCATTAGATTTCACTATTGTAATTAAAATTCTTAATAAAAATTGGAAGGAGACAGAGGAAGAGGAGAACGTCTGCACACACTTGATTCATTTCAGCAGTAAACTCAGTTTGAATAACTGTGAGAGGATATTATCAAAAATACCTGAAATAGAAACAGGTCCAAACAGCTGTTAACCATGATGATCCTGAATATTTTTAGAAGTGCAATAGAAAATCCCTTGCATTCACAATATTATTTTCATTAACAATTGGGTTACATAGCCTTTTTATCCTTCTGCTGTATTTGCTTCAATGAATATTTAAAAATGACAATACATTAGAAGTATTCTAGCACAACCTGGTGGTTAAGTAATGAAGTGCAACAGAAACCTTTACCTTCAGAATTGGACAGAGAAGCTGTACAGACTCCCCCCCCCCAACTTAATAAAAAGTTGTTTGAAGTCCACTTGGTATACATAATTTCCCCAGACAAATGACTTTTCATTTTAGATATCATGCACACATACACAACTCCCAAAAAACAACAAGAAGAACAAAATAGTAATAAAAAGAACAGCATTAAGATGGGAAGGACAAAAAAGGAGATGAAGTGGACCGCAAAAGTATTAGAAAAGAAAGAGAATATTTCTGGTTATGCAATGCAAAAAGAATACAATTACCTGGCAGGAATTTCTTGCAAGCAATAGGCAACGATCTAATCTTCCAGTTAATTTTAAAAATATTCTCAGGACTGACATTATTTACAACTACACTGGTGTTTTTCAAAGTTGGCAAATATAATCTACTGTAAATGGACTGCAATATCCTGGCTGGAGAATTCTAGGAATTCAAGTTCACTGGTCTTAAAGTCACCAAGATTTTAAAAAACACTAATCTATACCATGCATATTCTCAACAGCCTTTTTTTCTTTATCATCACTGCAAGATGACACCCACTCTCAAGTAATCTTTAACCAGCCTATGGAGGTGATCATGTACATCCATCTGCCTCTCTTTAAAGCAGCTGTAGTTTTCCTCTGAGTCATGCAACTATCCTCCACAGTTTCTTTGATCCAGAGAAAAGTTGCATTTATTTTAAGGAGTTGCCAGCAGGTGCTGTGCCAGTCTCCCTGTTTCTGTGGATAGAAAGCAAAGTTTCCCCTGAAAATGTGAAGTTTCACACAGCCTTATGATTTCCTGGCTCACCCCTTTGCTATTACTCCATTGTGCAAATTGCATACTTTTTGTTGCCTGTTCCTCTGAAACTTTCATTTAGAACAGGGGTCTTCAAACTTGGCCCTTTTATGACTTGTGGACTTCAACTCCCAGAATTCCTCAGCCAGCATGTCTAGCTGAGAAATTCTGGGAGTTGAAGTCTACAAGTCATAAAAGGGCCAAGTTTGAAGAGCCCTGATTTAGAAGCTTCCTTACAGCTAGTCCTTGACTTACAACCAAAATAGAGCCTGCCCATCATGGTCATAAGTCATGACACTTGTAAAGCAGGTTGCCCATGTGACTAACACAATTTTATGACCTTTTTTGCAATGGTCATTAACTGACTGCGATGTGAATCAATGGGTTAATATTGACTGGTTTGATTTTCGATTAAAACATTGTAAAATGTGGTTATGTGACTGTGGAATGCTGCAAATGGCCATAAATATGAGCTGGTTTATCAAGTACAAATATAGTCACATGACCATGGAGAGTGATAGCAATTGGAACTTCTGAAGCAGGTTATAGGTAGGATACTTAATGATTGATGATTGATAATCATTTAAAAACATAAACATGAATTTTATATATTTATAATGTATTGTATGTTTAGCCTTTTTCATTGCCTCAAGTTTTTAACCATAATTTTACTTTCTTTTTATAAAAATATCCTGTACGTTATTTTCATTTTAAATTAGGAACAGTTTAAAAATATAATATCTGAAACTGTTTTCCATATAAAATTTAATGCAAAGTGCAGGCTTTCCAAAGGAATAATAAACTATAAAGAATAAAATAGAGCATCTTGTAAATAAAACTTCTATTCAAGCCATAAAAACAAGAGTACAAAACAGAACTTCTGTATTAACATGTCTAAAAAACATTAGCTGAATAAAGTTTATCCAGCTTTCAGCATTCCTAACTTTAGATTTGTTGGTGATTCAGGTGAATTTCTGTACATACAGTGACATCTTGAGGCCAAGTTTAGATTTGCAATTCAAAAACTTTTACTAGAAAGTTGTGCTTTGGCAAAAACACAAGTTGCTGCTGAAAAAAGGATATCATACTTTCAGTAGCTGAGCAAAACTCAAAAGACATTTTAACTTTTTAAGGTTCTTTACCCAATTTCTGTGACCAGGTTTATGCTAACCCAGATCATCAACTTTATTTTAAACCTCTCTTGTTTTGTGAACATTTGTCCAAGCTGTCTCAATTTATTATTACCCAGTAAACCTGCAAAACTGAAATCTGTTCATTTCATTTTAGTATGTGATGACTCCAGTGAACATTCTACATTCTTTCTCCATATTTAAAGTGGAATCATTTTGTGATTGTCAGAGCCAATGTGGCAAACCTAATTAGACCTATATATCATTAACATGTAATCTCTATGGATTTCGACCAAAGATGAAGGGTTTTGGTCCCCATTCCAAGACATTTTATAAATAACTCTCATGCAATATCAGAAATTCATTTTAACATCCAAATCATTTTAGAAGTACGGGCCTAATAGTTCTCATCTGAAAAAATATACTACGGCAACTGCAGAGAAGGTCAAATATGTCAAGATGGTGACTACAAGCTCATACTTGAAGCCTCATCCCTTTTTTTTTTACTTCCTCTGGACATTCAGAATCAATTGTGCTTTCTTTTTGGATACCACCTTGAATTTTTTTCACAGACAAATATGTATCTAAACATGTGCATGAACAACTTTCTTTCCTCTTAAAAACAACAGCAACAAGGAACAGTAGAACAGTTTACTTCTTTTGGAGCTATGGAAGAGACCTTTATATATATATATATATATATAAAGAATCCTGTACTTCCAAAAATATTAAAAGTACAGATTATACCCAGTGATTAAAAATGGCAAACCTCCATACAAACACACATACAAAATTCACAGTCGTCTTCTATCTATCCAAAAGTTCCTCATTCTTCAATATTATTCCTTGAGGAAAATAATCCTTTGAGTTTTACAAGATGTAAAGGAATGCCCATTTTTAATATTCTGGTTTCAATTTTCTTTTGCAGGAAGATTCCCTGCAGCACGTGGAGAGGATTGATTCAAGGTCTAAGCCATGTCACTGAAAACCAGATTTGTAGGTCCATTAAAAGAACTCTCTGCTTCCCTCGATGTATCCTGGCCTTTGAAATCATCGCACATTTCAGCATCATCTCCATTTTCTTGACTCATAAGATGAAAATCAGATTCCAAAGAGTTATTTTCTTCTTCCTTCTTGGCTTCCTTCTGGATGTTAGTGATTTGTTCATGGCATTGGGCATTTTGTAGCTGTCCATTCTGGGCAGGATACAGGCTTGCAATAGTATCATATAGAAACTGATAATCTTCCTAAATGGCATTTAAAAACAGAGAGTTAGCATATGTGCAAACCCATCAGATATTCTTTTCTTTCCCCAAGCAGTAGTTTCACTTAATGATATGATAATGCTCTAAAAAATGAGAGAAAGAGACAATGTGCTGCCTAGACTTAATTAAGTTAATATATTTCAGTGTTCATAAATTTCTGCTATTCTCACACTTGGTTTTAATGAATACAGGAAGCCTTTACAATGGATTCTTAAATAAGAGATATGGATAGCCACTGGCAAGATTTCCTAAATTATAGCTCGTCGCTTGTCCATCACTTACTGTCTGTCAACATCCAGCTCAAGAATCCAAATAAAACTCCATGTTCATTTTGTTTCTGAAAATCTTACTGTTTAGTGAATATTCTGCATGGTAATGTCAAAGCAAAACTAACTCTGAGGTTCCCAGACACCAGTTCATAGAATTAAACAATGATTTCTTCAGCCAAACCCCCAAAATCTCACGTAGTCCAACAATTTCATTTTGTTATGGGAACCGTCTGCTTCCTCTCCACACCTGCTGGGGTGTCTTTGGAAAGGTTTCAGGCTCTCATGGTCTTCAATGGAATTGTAGAGGTTTTGCTTCTCCATCTAGCCCTTTCTAAAGCAATACCTCCCCCCTCTTACTCTAAGCTACCAAAGTTTCATTCTTGACACTATCCTTGCGTGCTATAGCACAGAGATATAGCAGAGGGTCCCACAACAGGGACAGGAAGTATCTCCTCCCTTAAATATACACAGAATAGAAACCAAATTTATCCAGTAGTAGTTACTACTTTGATTCAACTAAGTATGTGTTTCCTACTTTACTACTAGCAAAAATGTTCAACACTGAAATATTGAATGACCGTCCAAAATAAATCAAAAGGCAATTATAGTCAATAAAGCAATTGTTGTTTGGACTCTGAACATTTGCTTACTGATTGATAATGGCAATGGAAGAGATAGACTTTGGAAAATAAAATAAAATAAAACAACTACTAATATAATTTACTTACAAAGGAGGAGACCATTTCTGGTCTGGCTCTACGAAGAGCTTTCACAACTTGGAAAACATCTATTACACCTTCAGTCTCAGCACATTCCAAGAGATTTAGCAAAGCACAAAATACTCCTGTTTGCTTAGAACCATCACTATAAATATATATATTGTATGAAATAAAAATATATATTAGTTAACAATGGTAGTGAAATGGAAAGACTAACAAAGCTCAACATTGTACAACATATGTTCAGCTACCATAGGAGAAATGAGAAAGAACTGCTAAATCTTAAATTAAGAGGAGGGCTCACTGGAAATTCTTAAAATATAGATGAAAAAACAACTTACTTTGATATTAAAACAAATGTTACTACCATTGTTGAAATAAGTGAAGAAACATTCAAATGAATTAACAGTTCAAAGAATAACAAAAAAGGGAGAGGGGATTAAGTACAATAATCCATGGTTCTTAAATTTGGCCAAGTCTTGGAAGTAGATGGAATAGTTCAGTACTGCACTCTTGAATAATTGCAGAAGCCTTAACTTTTGATTTAGGGCTCTGTGCAACATATAGATTACTGACTTTATTTTATTTTATTCCATTATTGATATGCTGCCCATCTTGCTCTCCATCTTGCTTCTTGGCTTACTGGTTACATATGTGTGCTGTTGAACATAGTAGGTTTGTGCTTCCCTGATTCATTCCAGTTTTCTGAGCCCTGTCCAAATTTCTAATTATTAATCATTGTGTAAAGACAGCTCCATTTTTTTCTGTAGTAGTACCAACCTTTTGCTGAGTTGTCTCTATGACACAAGTGCTGTAGGCTTTCTAAAAGAGCCTCCACTGCACAGGATTACAGATGTTTCACAGATTCAGGTAAAACAACTTTGAATTCAAACAGAATGAATACTTATTCCACAGTTTGATCCTGGCTAACATAGTCACCATGATCAAGAGTGCTGTGAGGGGAAAATAGACTCTAGAACAGAGGTAGGCAACCTTGGCTCTTTTATGACTCATAGACTTCAACTCCCAGAATTCCTGAGCCAGCATGGCTCAGCATGGAAACCTCTCCATTTCTCCTCAGCATGGCTGGCTCAGGAATTCTGGAAGTTGAAGTCCACAAGTCATAAAAGAGCCAAGGTTGCCTACCCCTGCTCTAGACTAAAGCAGTCCAGAAATCTTCCTTTGGGTAGGATCCAGAAAAATTATATAAAATGGATACTTTAACTGTTTTTACTTCTGCTGTATACTACCCAGAGTCTCTTGTTTGTTAGATGTGTGGCTACATAAATTAGTTTCATTAAGCAATAAATAATGTTGCTTTTTTGAACAAATAATTTATATAATAGCACGAAAGATTTGTTATCATTCCTGTCTGTGGTTCAGTGTGGTGTGGATTCCCAGGAAAGGAGGGGCTTCTTTTTTGAGGGCAAAAGGGCGGTGGATCTTGGAAACAATGGTTTGCAGGAAGAGGGTTAAAATGGCTCCTCCCTAGATTTTCCCAGAGTATATCTGTATTATGCAAATGGTTTCTTTAGTCTGGCAAGATTCTGTCTATAGATGAAGACTAATAAAGGAAATTACTCTTAAGTAAGTGCGTCAATCTTTTTAGCAAGGTCAGAGCTTTCCTATTTATGACACTGTTGTTATACATTTGTACTCTGCCTCAGGATCAAGAACTATAGAACATACAGTAACCAGTGGTGGAATTCAGCCAGTTCGGCAGAACCGGTAGCTAATTTTTTTTTGCCCAGGCTCAGAATGGACTTCCGGAAGCAGCATCCACACAGAGAACCAATTGTTCACATATTTTAATCCCACCACTAACAGTAACCTAGTCCAATATAAGTATTATACATGCAACAGGCACATTAGCTCACAACAGACCTTCAAAGCATGTCAAAGTACCACTAAAGATGATACCTACCCACAGTGGACAACAAGTGGGACATTCTTGATCTTGTTGGTCATATTTGTTTCAGCTGCATCTTGGGTTGAAAACTTCTGTTTGAGATTCTGGATCATGGTGGTTAAGTCTTGGGGGGTTTCTGGGAGAGCAGAGCTATCCCATTTATGGTACTGATATTGAAACACTTTCTTGTTGTCTTTCCTCTGCAGCAAACACAGACAGAACAAAATAATCCATGAAGGTTCAGAGCCTTACTTGTACATGCACAAAGTTCAAAATACTTAACCTGGAAAGCCTGGCATAGTGCTGACCCAAATGATTACTTTTGCTGTGGAAAGCCAAAGACCTCACTAATACTTCCTCAAAAGATTACTTAAAAACTTAGGAGCTATGAGCTTCTTTACTGAGATTATAGTGACTAAAGTGTTTAGTTACTCAGTGCCTTGCTCAAGTTTGTCAAATAAAAACACAAGTTGACATTTATGAAGCTGTGTGGGGTGTCTTCGGCCTGGAATAGAGACAGAAGTCTCCTCTGCCCAATGTTTCCATGTAAGGAAAAACACTAACCTGAAACTAGATGTAAATGACACAGACTTTTAAGAGGGGTTTAGCATCAACACATAGGTGATTCTCACAGACCTGTTTCCCAATATCTCATTGACTAGGCTATTTCTACAATGAATGAAGGTGAATATAGCGTCCCAGGATACTGTTGCAGAATCCAGTCTAGGCCAGTCACCAGGATAAGCAGTTTAGTCTTCCAAGCTTTTGGACATGTGCTAGAGCCCATCCTCAGGGAACTTCTCTCCAGCAGAATGAGCTGGGAGGAAGTTAGAAAGAAATTCCCCAAAGATGGGCCATAGCATGCATCCAAAAGTTCTGAAGACTCAACCTCTGGTCCCAGTGACCGGCCCAGATTGGATACGGTTTCTACAATACTTGCTGTTTTACACTTTCCTTCTCTCTAGTAATGGGTCAAGCCTCACAGCTTTATTGTTATTGTTTCTGTTTCTTTTCTTGTGTTCAAACATATTGAAAAAGTATAACTTGAAAGAGTTAAAACAAAATAAAATTATTTAAATAGAAAAATAAAATTACCGCAAAAAACAATCATACATAGGCATTCTTGTAAAGATTATCTAAATAAAGAGATAGGTCTCAAAAGATGCCGTAATGACATGGTAGGTGCTTCCCAAGTACAATATAGATATACCGGTAAATATAGAGATAGAGATATATGGAAGGGAAGGGAAGGGAAGGGAAGGGAAAGGAAAGGAAGGGAAGGGAAGGGAGTCTACATCATGGTTTAAATTCAAGATGTATTCCTAGTGAGTTGGAGATCATTAGAATCCCCAGAAAATATGGCCAATGTTTGTCATGTTGGCTGAATTATAATAGTTGAAATCCAGCACAGCTGAAGGGCATCAAATGAAATGAATTCCTATTTACACAACAGTAAATATGCCTTCCTTATACAGGCTACTTTAAATCATTTGAACAGCTATAGTTTGTCTCCAAGCTGTGTGTATTAAAAGAAATCTATATCTATATCTATATCTATATCTATATCTATATCTATATCTATATCTATATCTATATCTATATCTATATCTATATCTATATCTATATCTATATCTATATCTATATCTATATCTATATCTATATCTAGATAGATAGATAGATAGATAGATAGATAGATAGATAGATAGATAGATAGATAGATAGATAGATAGATAGATAGATAGATATCTCCATCAGTTCAATATTTGGAAACATAGTACTATAGAATTTAAAATAAATCCAGATTTGCTTAATGATATTAATAACATATAGAAATAAACATGGGCACCAAAGAAAGTAGAAAATGAAACTTTGGAAATGCAAGCAAAAGCCAGAGACGATGTAGATGAGGATGAATAATTAGTCCTTTTACCTTTACATGAGTTATATCAAAGGCACGAATGGTGTAACTGGGACTACAGTTGCTATCTTTTAGTTCAACTGTGATATTATCGTATGTCATTTTTTCTTCGTGCCAATACTGAGCACAGAGTTCCTAGAATTGAAGAAAGACTGCATCAGTGTTTCCTATGTGGAAGAAACATACATGGAAATATGGACAAAATAAAATGAGTTGCCTTGAACCAAATTATATAAGAGCAATATACAGGGAGTCCTCGTCTTACAACCATTTGTTCAGCAACTGTTTGAAGTTACAATGGCACTGAGAAAAGTGACTTACTTCCAACCAGTCCTCCTTACTTACAATCATTGCACCATCCTAGAACAACCCAGAACTAAGGAGAAATTTCCTGACAGTCAGAACAATTAATCAGTGGAACAACCTGCCTCCAGAAGTTGTGGGTGCTCCAACACTGGAAGTTTTCAAGAGATTGGACAGCCATTTGTCTGAAAAGGTGTAGGGTTTCCTGCCTGAGCAGAAGATTGGACTAGATCGGTGGTTCTTAACCTTTTTGAAAGAATCGCCCCCTTGAGCCAATGAGGAAGTTGTCATCGCCCCTCTCCCCCAATATAACCTCTCAGTCACAACATAGGAAATAATCCTTCAATTTCTGCAAACACTTTTTTTTGTTTTCTTTAAAATTGTCATCAGGACATATCGATGCAAATAATTTATTTCCAGTCTTTTTCCCATATCTCAACTGTTTGAAAAATTTTGGTGCCACCTGGCACTTTATTCCCAAACTTCGGGATACATGTATTTCATTATTATCTTATTTATTCAAGACACTTAAATGTAGTGACCACTGAAAACAAAATTCAGTTGCAAGAAAGTGAAATGCCCAAAAAGAAAAACAGTAACATTTAATGATTGAATTTCAAGTGAAATTTAAGACGCAAACAGAAATATAAAAAGGGTAGAGGCTGCTGCGCAACGCGCATGAAGAAAAGCGATGCGTATTCACATGTGTACGGCTTTCTGTACTGAAGCTAGCTGGAGGAACATTTGAAAACACAATTCAATCCACTAATAGCGAGCGATCTGATGTTTTTGTACGACAGATATACAGCGATTCACTATACGAAAAAGTCTCAAAAGTGTCCCCAAAACATCTTGCTCCATTGCCCCCATATCGCCCCCTTTTTGTTCCTTTGCCCCCGCATCGCCCCTTTTTGTTCCATCGCCCCCCTGAAAAATGAAATCGCCCCCTGGGGGCGATATCGCCCAGGTTAAGAACCATTGGACTAGATGACCTCTAAGGTCCGTTCCAACTCTGTTACTCTATTCAATTCTATCCCCATGGGAATATGATCAAAATTCAGGACTTAGCGTTTGGCATGTATTTACGACAGTTGCCGTGTCCCAGGATCACATACAGGTAGTCCTCAACTTACACAGTTCATTTAGTGACTGTTCAATGTTGCAATGGCACAGAAAAAAGTGACTTATGACCGTTTTTCACAGTGACGCCCTTTGCAGCATCCTCACAATCGTGTGATCACAATTCCAATGCTTGGCAACGGGTTCATATTTATGACGGTTGCAGCGTGCCGGGGGTCTCGCGATCCCCTTTTGCGACCTTCCGACAAGCAAAGTCAACGGGGGAAAGCCAGATTCACTTAACAACCGGATTACCGCCTTATCAACTGCAGTGATTCACTTGAGGCAAGAACATAAAATGGGGCCAAACTCACTTAACAAATATCTCACTTCACAACAAAAAAAATCGTTGGGCTCAGTTGTGGCAGTAAGTTGAGGACTGTTCATCACAGCCATTTGAAAACCTTCCTAGCTGGCTTCCAGCAAGCAAAGTGAATGAGAGAAGCCAGATCTGCTTAACCACCATAGTGATTCACTTTTAACCACTGCAGTGATTCAGTTAACAAGCATAGTGACCAAAATCATTGTCCAAAAACAGGCAAAGCTTAACAAATTTTGCAAAGCGGTGTGGAACTTTAAAAAAAAACAGCAACACATATCGGGGGGGGGGGGAATCTGCAAAAAATGCATATCCTCTTTTTCATTTGTATTTTATACTTTTATAAGTTTAATAAAATTATAATTTAGGAATGCTATCTGCTAGAAAGGCAAGGCAAAACATCAGCCATAGCTGATGTTTGAACATTTGTGATAATGTTCGATGCATTACATCAGTGAGCCAAGGTGGCGCAGTAGTCAGAATGCAGTATTGCAGGCTGACTCTTCCCACTGCCAGGAGTTTAATCCTGACCAGTTCAAAGTTGACTCAGCCTTCCATCCTTCTGAGGTTGGTAAAATGAGATTTTCCGGGGCAATATGCTGACTCTGTAAACCACTTAGAGAGGGCTATAAAGCACTATGAAGCGATAATAAGTCTAAGTGCTATTATATAACTGCATTTGTTAAACACCTGAAAACAATAACATACTGAATATCTTTTTCTAAACACATATTCTTTGATAAATCACTTAAATACTTACAAACACTTACAATCCTCTGCCTTTCAACCAAGGATAGGTGCCCTGAGGTAGATTCAATTTGTATATTTTGTTTCCTAATCGATATGCTTTCAGTCAGGGTATCTCTACACTGTTTGGTTTAGAGAATTGAAACTTCGGCATTTTTCCATAACAGAAATATAGTCGCAATATGACTATATAGAGATAAATTCACTCACCTGATTGTCTGTCAACATAACAATAACTTTGACTTTCTTTTGATAAACCATGTTCCAGAAGTCACCTATTGTTTCTGGAAGTGGTCCTTGTGTTGCTATAATTCCATTTTGAGTCCAATAACTCTGTAAATAAATAAATAAATTGAAACCAATAGTATGAAAATTTGCAGGGAGTAACATATAAATTGAATTCATGGTAAATTAGAGGAAAGATAAATTACTGTCTGACATTGGTTAAAAGATGGTGACTTGCTTTAAAGATCATCCATGCAATTGGGAGAGATCAAATAAAACCTCAAAAGGCAAATCTCGGTTGATTCAATTAATTCCTGACATAAAGCTCAAGAAAGCAATATATACTGATTCATACATTTGTATACATCTATAAGTACGTATCCATTGAGGTGTAGTGGCTCAGTGGCTTAATGATGCCGGAGATGGTCTCAGCTCTGGCAGATCAAGCCCAAGTACTATCTGGCAGGATGAGCTCCTGTCACACGCCTCAGCTTCTGTTCACTTTGGTGGAGAGACAAAATGGTGCTCTGTGCAGATTTCTGATGGCTCTGAACTTTCCCGGTTGTGTCACCCATTTGTGAGGCAACTCCAGGAAGGGAGGAGGCCTTGGGTTACACTGGAGGAAGAGCTGCTTGTCTTTCTCTCTGGTGCGAAGCCATCTTGCCCTTCTGTGGCGTACTTTGGGAAGCGTGCAAGTGTGTCCTATAACCAGTGCTTTTTTTGTAAAAATAAATAAATAAAGGTGCCAGAACTCATACAACCCGCCTTGCCTACCCTACAAGGTTCCATCCCAAAAAGGTGCCGGAACTCTATTCTGGGCGTTCTATGACAAAAAAAAAAGCCCTGCCTATAACAGGCTGATATCTTGGCAAGCCAAACTACTATTCTGCAACAACCTTGTGGTCTCCTGGATACTGTAACAAAGCCATATGCTAATAATAATAATATCCATTGAAAGTAGGAGGGGAAGAAATCAGATTTTTTTTACATTGATGAAAAGAAATCTTTTAAGGACATTTTAGGTTTCTGTGTCATGAAGAATGCCTTTTAATTAAATGATTTTTTTTAAAAAAAGTTGGAAAATAACTGTGACTTCAAAGACAAAATGAATCAAGTACACATACTGGTATAAAGGAAGCATTGATATATTTATTGGGTTCCTCTTCACAATCACTATCCTCATCAGAAGAATCGGCATCAAGTTCACTCTCTCTGCTCCCTTCTTCTTCGTGTTTGAATAACACTCTGTTGTAATCATCTGCACAACAAGAAAGTCAGAATATACGAGTCAAATAGCTTCAAAGAAGTTAATAGCACATCTCAGTTATTCATAAACCACCATAAGAGCTTATCAGTCCTGTTAGTCTAGAATAAATGATGCAAAGAATTATTATAATCATACAAGCTGGATCTTCATTGGTGTTAAAAATGGCAGCCATTCCTGCTTGACTCATTCTCTCCCTCTCTCTCTCTCTCTCTCTCTCTCTCTCTCTCTCTCTCTCTCTCTCTCTCTCTCTCTCTCTCTCTCTCTCTCTCTCTCTCTCTCTCTCTCTCTCTCTCTCTCTCTCCCTCCCTCCCTCCTTCCTTCCCTCTCTCCCTCCCTCCCTCCCCTCCCCCTCTCTCTTGTTTTCTACAGCAGTCAATCATCATTTCTTGACTGCTAAATAAGACTCTTTCATTGGGGACAAAAGAAGCAACCCACTTGCTGTCAAATAAGGGTCAGCATAGCAAGACTTAGACTTATATACTACTTCACAGTGCTTTACAGTCCTTTCTAAATGGTTTACAGAGTCAGCATATTGCCCCCCAACAATCTGGGTTCTCATTTTGCCGATCTTGGAAGGATGAAAGGCTGAGCCAATCTTGAGCCGGTGATATTCAAACTGCCAAACTGCTGGCAGCCGGCAGGCAGCAGAAGTAGCCTGCAGTACTGCATTCTAACCACTGTGCCACCACAGCATAGCTATTTAGTGTTTGTCTTGTAAGCTCTGAGTTGGTTCCTCCAACTGGGTTTCCATGTGAATTTTAAAATGCTAATGTTAATTTATCTATATACTACTAAAGCTCTTAGGTCTCTCTATTTGTAACCTTCAACTGGGTGAAATGGTGCATTGTAAGGCAACAGTTTTTGAACCAAGGAACCTCAAATGGGCGAACATGCAGAATGCATCCAAAATCTAGGATCATTACACTCATAGGATTGAAATTTGGAAATGTTGTGCCCACTTCAGCACTGACATGCTGTCACATTGCTGTGATCAGCTGTGGTCACATGAAGTCATTGCTCTGATTGCTTCCCACAAGCCAGAAGGACAGGCACTGGAGAAACCCAGGTCCTGGTTTGTCCTTAGCCATGGAAACTCACTGGGCCAGTTACTCTTCTTAACCAGGGTTGTTACTTTGGGGAAAAACCAGGAGGAGGAAATAACCTGTACAACATTTTGAGTCCTTATGAAAAGTGGATATAAAATTAATTAACAAATAAAGGTGATAAGGAAGACTTGGAGGTGTAAAATTACAAAGGAACTAAAAGTGCATTAATTCATCTTATATTTCTTGATTTCCCCCCTCCAAAAAATTGATTGTATCCCTTAGATGACTGAGGCAAAAGCTAATGTTTTTAAGGGTCTTTTCTGTTGCAAATTACTTGGAGAAATGTGTGGCTTCTCACAAGAGCAGGAGATGCAGAAAGAAAGTTTCCATGCAGTTTGTTATAAAAGTTCTCAAAAAATTCTTTTAAAATGTAATGTTACTTTTTTAAAATTCCATGGATCATTTAGAACAGTAAAACTCAGAATATATGATTTGCAGATTTCCCTTTGCAATACTCACATGGAATTACTGTGGAACTCCGGTTTTTCTCTCTGTTTTCTTCCTTTCTACCAGCTTTCTGATTCTGCCAGTTCCTGTATAAAGGCAGTCGCTAAAAAAAAAAAACAGATGAAGTTATAGTTCAGCAGAAATGCTAAACTGTATCTCACCACTATACTGTGTTTACTTAATTTTAAATGCCAATCAACTAAACTGAGCAGAAACCAATTGGCAATGATGCAGAGTATTAACATTCCCACCCCTGTTTAAAATTAAAGTGTTAGTTTAGCAGTCATTTGCTGTATTTATTTTACTTTATTCATTTATTTATTTTTTAAAAAAGATGTCCCTATGGACTTTACTCTACTAATTGTTGTTGACTATAGGAGGTAGTGTTCATCGTTTCAAGGTCATGTCATGCTGTTCACATGGCCAGCATGACATCACGGAGTGCTGTTAGCTTCCCACCAAAGTGGTACCTATTTATCTACTTGCATTTGCATGCTTTCAAACTGCTCTATGGGCAGGAGCTGGAGTGAGGTGAGGAAGGAAACTCACCCATTATGTGGTGCTCAGGTTTCGAACCTGGGCTGCTGGCTTTCTAGCCGACAAGCCGACAAGCTGACAAGCCCAGCATCTTAACCATTAAGCCACTGAATCACCTCATTTATTTATATCCCATTATTATTATTTTCACAAATTTTCACTCAAGCCAGTGAACATATCCTTCCTTATATTTTCCCTGGGAAGTGGATTGGGCTGAGAAAAGAGTGACTGCTCTAAAGTCACCCAGCCTGCTTTCAAGGCTAAGGTGGAACTTGAACTCATGGTTTCTTGCTTTCAAGTCTGGTGCTTAAACCACTAGACCAAGCTGGCTGTCTCTGTATGTCCAGAGAAAGAAATCCTATTTACCTGAAATTCAGCTTCTAGCAGAGATGGATCATTGGGAGAATCCTTTTTCTTTAGCTGGCTGAGATAGTTGGGCAGTTCTGAAACAAAGACTTCCGTTTCGCCAAACTGGACATATTCAACCAAAGCATGGTGGATCAAGATGTACTGTGCCTATTGGATCCAAGGATTGCAGATCTTGTAAATGGTGGAAATGGAAAGTTGCAGCAAAAATGGGACTGGTAATTGAATCAGCTCAACATTGCATAAAGTAATATACTGTATTTGAAATAAAAGTCTTTAAAACTCCCATAGCATATATGTTATAAGGGGAGCTTATAGGAACTCTTTTTTTAAAGAGTTTCCTGGACATTAGTCCCTTTGAATTCTATGGTGGTGGTTGCAGAAATGTATACAGTTGTAGGCAGGTGAAATAAAATATCACAATATAATAAAGGTGAGAATTATTTCATACATTACAGAAAGGCAGTGCTAATTAGTCGAACTCTTTAAATATACCTCCACTTGAACCATGAGGCATCGCTGACGTCGTAACTTTGCAATATACCCATATACATCAACTCGTCCTTCAGCTTCTAATGCCTCCAGCATTGCATCAATTCCAATATAGGTTCCAGTGCGTCCTACACCAGCACTGTCATAATCATAAAAAAATAATAATACAATAAGCATCATTCAAGTTCTGCTGTTAAGATTGACAGATGGGAAACATGCGAGATTTGTTCTTAAATCAGTTCAACTCAACTCACAGAGAATTTGATGTTTGATAAAGTTATTCCTCTCATTACACCTTGATAATATTCCTTTAATTGTTTAAATTGTTAAGTAAAGTTAAGCAAATATATTGCTTCAATTGTTTAGTAAAGATTGTGCGTTCATATCACTATGCAGCTTTTATCAGTATCATCTAACTGGATGTGTAAAGGAAGATCAATTAAGCACAAGCTTATTGAGGAAAACGTATTTTACCTGCAATGGACTACTATTGGGCCACTAAAAAAGTTGCTTAAAGTATTGACTCGGCGGCGCAGCTTGAGCAGGAGATGGGGGTCATCGGGCACCCCATGATCTGGCCAGCTTGTAAACTGAATGTGGGTCACATCTCTTCCTGCTGACTTGTCTCTTCTCTAGAAAAAAAAAGTCAGTTTATTGTCAGTTAAAGATCAAAAATTCCTTGTAGCAATCATTGATTAGTCTGACATAGGCCAGAGGTGAACAAGATCATGAAAAGCCATCAACACATATTCATCCCAGGTTCAGTTTGGTTAAGATTCCTTCAAGATAATCCAGTGTTAATCACCAAAGCAAAAATCTACATAGTAGGGCAATAGATATGGCAAAGAAAATGAGACAGGAATCAATAAACCACGGATGCATCTCATGATTCTAGGCTTTTGGATAGTATAACTATCATCTGGATATTACATGAAATGTCTCATAGACAAGTATCTACTTCTGTCAACCCTATCAGGTAGACCAGAGAGAAAATCAACTCCACAGGAAAACAAAAAACTATAGCTTATATTGATGTAGGTTATAATAACGGAACCTTGCAGATCTTCTTATACTCCCATAAATAGGAAGGCATTTGCCTGAATTCCTCCCAGATATTATCTTGTTTCTCAGTACCTCACGCATGTTTCAATCCTCTTTGCCTAGGTAGAGTTCTTGCATATTGTGCCCTTACTTTCTACAATTACTGAACAAATCGTTACAAGTTTTGGTGTTCTTACTTACGTGGTTGATGTGTAGCTTCTGAATTATGTAATCTGGACACACTTTGCATTCATTTATGCTTACTATAATGTCCCCATAAGATGCAGTCTCCTCCTCCATTGATGGCCAATACTTGGCACATTTGATCTATGGATATTCAAAGATGCTCAATTATTTTAGCAAGATGGAACATACACTTTCTGCTTTATTGCTAATCAGTTGGGTATATCATTCAGTCTAAAGACACTTTTACGCAATGAACTAGCACAAAATATATTTAGATTAAAAAGAGCTCCGGTGGCACAGTGGTTAGAATGCAGTATTGCAGGCTAATTCTGCCTACTGCCAGCAGTTCGATCCTGACTGGCTCAAGGTTGACTCAGCCTTCCAGCCTCCCAAGGTCGGTAAAACGAGGACCCAGATGGTTGGGGAAAATATGCTGACTCTGTAAACTGCTTAGAGAAGGCTGTAAAGCACTGTGAAGTGGCATCTAAATCTAAGTGCTATTGCTATTGCTAGATGGTTGAATGCTGCATGTCAAGCTTGGCCAAAGCCAGGTGAAGACACTAAAGTAGTTGTTCACTTTTATTCCTTCCAGGTAGCATGTATAAAAAACAGGTCTTAAAAGAAAAAAAATGGCAGCAGTTCAAAATAAGTTTAACATTCACATCAAAGCGTAGGCTTAACATTAGCATACGTAAGAGCTATTTTATACTCTTGTTTCTCCCATTCCAGTTCGGTAACCAACTTTTCATTGAAACAGATTAATTTGCTTAGAATACAATTAATAAAACAAAAGGCAAAGTGCTAAACCCCAAGGCCATTATGTATCATTTCAGGTAGCTTATAGCAAAGACGTTTCCTTTTAAATTAATCAGCTAAGCCAATTATGTCAACTTTCACTTTCAATAGCCATCGACACACTGGAATAATGGGTGGTTTAAAAATGGTGGGGGGGGTTCCCAAGTAAAGGAACTAATAAATCACACAATGGATATTTTTCTCTCACCTTGCTGCCTTCCTCACAGCGAGTCACCATGACAACAATGGTTGCTTTTTGTTCCCAGATCATTCTCCAGAAATCATCTATTGTCTCTTCCTTGGGACCTGAACAAAAATATTACTTTGATCACGTGAAACATTTCAAGGTAATAATTAAGGATGGGCTAATTTGTCAACTGTAATGTCACAGAGTTTCCCTTTCTCCAGCCCTAAATAGATTGCATCTCATTGCTTCACTGGTTTGTAATTGTTTTTCCCGCAGCACGAATATTTCCAAAAGTGTTCTTTTTTTTTTGTGGTTAGCAGAATATTACTTTCTCCAAATTGAAGTAGCACAGTGGAAATATGCATGCAAATATTCATATATTCATGCATTTTTGTATATTTTAATAATAATCATTTATTAAATCTGTAGGCCACCTGATTCTGAATGACATTTTTTCCTCGTGTAGATGTGTTTTAGAAGGAATTTCCATTAATATATACACACACATGAATTTTATTTTATTTATTTATTTGTCTCTAATATTGCTTTACTTCTAATTTGATATTTTTTCTTCTTGTCTATTTGTTTTATACTGTTTTCAATCCATTCCATTTATTTCAACCAAATATATTTATTTCTAATTAAAGAGCAGAAATTAAAAAGATAAAATGACATTTATCAACGGTAACCTAGAAACCATCATTTCAATAAAACCCAAGGTAAACCCACTCTTTATTGCAAACATTGACAGTTTTTCTACAGCAGAAATTATATGCAACAAAAGAATTCTGTTTAGGTTGTCTCTTTTAGATATTATATTATTTTTACATGCTCCATATACACACACACACACACTCAAATACACACATATATTTCACTTGGAGTACGAAGTAAGTATAAATACATATTCCATACTCCAAGTGAAAAAAAAAAAAATAAAATAAAATATGAAGGGCCCTTGGTGGTCTCTGAGCTGAACCAAGCTCAGAATGTACGAAGGAGCCCTCATTTCAATCCTGAGGTACAAATATTCTCCTTCATTGGAAAAATAAAATATTTACTATTAATTGCTACTAAATTGAGTATCTTTTAAATTTTTTTTAAAAAAACAAAGAATGTGAATTTCAGGTGTCTTGGGTTTTTAAAAACTATTTTAAACTATTTTAATTATTTTATGGACTTTGTAAGTTACCACGAGCCTGTTGGAATGGGGGCCATAACAAATTCAAATAAACAAACAAACAAACAAATAAATAAATAAATTAAATAAATAAATTCTTAGAGATGTTTAACAAGAACCAACTAAACTTGGCTTTTCCCCCCAATATGACAATTCGTTAGATACACTTTTGCAGGGCTATTTTTTGTCATAGGACGCACTGGAACAGAGTCCTGGCACCTGATGGATTTTCAAGAGTTGTGTTCTTTTCCTATTGTTTGTTTGTTTATTTATTTATTTATTTATTTATTTAAATCGCATTTATATGCCGCCCCTCTCCGAAGACCCTTATACTAGTTGCCCTTCCTATCCTCGTTTGCTTTTGAAAATGCCCTGCTGGCAGTATGATGCGAGTGGGGTCCCCTCCGGCGCTGTCTGCCTCCTCTAGGAGGAGCCATGAGGCACTGGAGCACCACAGCCAGAGTGTGACTTGATTGGCTGGTTCGGGCCATGTGGTGTGGAAGCAGATGGTGGCGGTGGGAAACACGTAAACACACGCGAGTGAGTGAGCCTTTTGCCTTCCCTTAGAAAAGGTAGGGTTTAAGAGGAAAGAAAGGCAGCTGTGGAAGCTTGCCCAACAGCGAAATTTTTCTGTTTCAGTTCCTTGGGTAGTTCAAAGGCTGGGATGTCTATGAAAATCTCTTTTTAGTCTTTTATACTTTATATTCAAACTGCAGAGGGGAAGAATAAGAATAAAGCCAATGTCTTGTGATCTGAAGATATTATTATTATTAATAATATATATTAATTATGTATTGGTCAGTTGTAAAAGTAGACCTACAGTATAAGGTTTAACCAGATCTATTTATTAAATTGGGTTTAACTTAAAGGTAAATTAAAAGTAATCTGTTCACTGCCAAAGTTTCAACTTTAATTTGTTTCAAGTCAATATCCATATTAAACTCCAAATGTAAATTTTTCCACCTTGTTTGACAACTTCTTAAAAATAATTCAATCTTTTACAAGCAACCAAATTTTGTTTTATTGGGCCAATCTCATTCCACATAGAAAGCAGACATTTCTACTCATTAAACTAAATGGGTATGCCAGTGTTAAATGTCCCAAAAGATTAATGAAATGCCTTCTTGTAATTTAAAGCCACACAGTGCACGGTAACATTAATAGTATAAATTTTATCTTGAACAAAATCCTAGTCTTTTAGATACACTAAAAATTTAAGGGTTTTTTTTTTTCAACTACAAAGGTAAACATTGTAGGGTAGGCAAGACAGGTTGTATAACGTGTGTGAGTTCCAGCGCCTTTTTTTTTTTTACAAAAAAGCACTGCATATTTGATTATCTTTGTACAATCTATGCAACTGATATAAATTAATCCCTAGTGATGGTTACCGTGAACCAGCTAAAGGTAAATCTATGGAACTTAAAAGTTTATTATTTTGCCTGGAAGAAACTTTCATTTTAAAAGTTGCAATTTGCCCAGAACATAAAAGGAATAAAGCAAAGAAGATATAATTGCATGTCCTTATGCACATAAGGAATGTGTTGCTCTCTAGGATAGAAAGAATAATGGATAGGCAAGTCGTGATGTAGAATGGAAAGGAAACTTCCACAGCTATACAGGTACATACCAATTTGTTTTATGATATGAAAGGGCCCACCAATTCTGCTTCAGAGACAATAGAAGTAGCAATGATTGTATTAATTCATTTCTATGTGCAATTCAAAGTCAGAAGGATAATACAAACCTTGTGCAGCAATGTATTTTCTCATTTCTTTGAAACCCTATGATAGAAAATCACATATAAGAGTTAGAAGATGATAAACAATGTCTGACTATGAGTTTGCACATTTCGAATGAAAGTCACTCACATCGATATAACTTGCATTTATGTAGTCGTATCCCTGCTCCCCAGGGCTTGAGGCAAGCTCCACACGGTTGTAATCATCTTTTCATATGGAAACAAAAATCAAGATCAAGAATGTCAATCAATACTGTCAGTTTGGTATAATTTTTGAAAGTGGGCAGGGGAGACAACAACTTGAAAAGTTCACGTTTGCATGAGGTGCTTACAGGGCAGGATATCGATGTAGCGGTTTTTGTTCTGGTTAAAAGGCTTGCGTGCTTCTTTTATAGGGTATTTACTGAAGACTCTGGGAATGCTCTGCAAAAGACAATATCCATCTGAGCAAAAAGCTTTAGGTAAAAAAAACAAATTCAGAGAAAGGGTATGAGCTACTGAATCTCTTTTTTGTTTTTTTGTTTTGTTGTTATTTTGGGCGGCTATTCTGATTCCAGTTTTCTATTTCCATTTTGTTTAGCATAAGACACAAATAATTCAGCAGGATGTATTTCTAAATGAGCCTAAAACACAATAATTGAGGCCTATTAAATAAATAATGTAATCTGAACAGAGACATAAAAACACTTGTCTTCATATTTATATACATACTTCAGATTATTATGAAGAGACTGTTATTGTAAAAAAAATTTAAACAAGGCTGTTCGGGTTTTAGAATTGGGTTTTTAACTGGTTTTTAGTAACAGCCTTGTGTTAATCTAATTTAATTTATTTTTAAATATTTATTGTTATTATATGTTTTTATTGGGTTGTGAACCGCCCCAAGTCCTGCGGGAGAGGGGCGGTATAGAAATTTAATAAATAAATAAAATAATAATAAAATAGTATAGCCCAGGGGTAGGCAACCTTGGCTCTTTTATGACTCGTGGACTTCAACTCCCAGAATTCCTGAGCCAGCATGGCTCAGCATGGAAACCTCTCCCTTTCCCCTCAGCATGGCTGACTCAGGAATTCTGGGAGTTGAAGTCCACGAGTCATAAAAGAGCCAACGTTGTCTACCCCTGGTATAGCCCTATTCAGACATATGTAATCGAATCTCCCTGATATTGAAAGGAAGGGGTTTTTTATGATGCTGCAATCCCTTGCTTTAGGGTTGAGTCAGGGCGACTGATTGGAACTGAGCGTTTACTGGACGGATGCTTTCCTGACGCCTATGCAGAGTTTGCAGCAGACAATTACTCATTGTGCCCAGAGAGAAAGATCTGCTGCTACCGAGGATCGAACTCACAGCCTCCTGATTGTGAAGCAAGAGCTCCACCTCTGGGCCACCAAGCCGCTCCATCATATGGAAAGGGAGTAAAAGAATGAAAATGTATGAGACCCTTAGGGTGGGAACTATCTGCTAAAGAAAGCCAACCACCATCACTAAAAGACCCTCCTTAGATTTTCCATTGGGATACTAACCTGAAATTCATCCAGAAAAAACCTTCCTTCATCTGCTATTTTTCTCTTGTAAGTCTCCCACAATAACTCTGCAGGAATTGGGTCTATGTTCTTCATGTGTCTTTCATCATCTTTAAAAGAGGTAGAAACATTTCCAGTTAAGCATATGTGCCTTGCTTCTGATAGATATAATGAAACAGTAATTCAATACATGCTTGAGCACATGTCTCCAAATTATTGAATGGGTTTACTGCCTGAACTCAATGAGCTGAGCTTTAAAACTTACCCCCAAATTATTCAATTCAAGGGCATTTGATTCATTTATGGCATATGCATTTAAACTTTCACAGTAACAGTGGAGAAGTGAATAAAACATCCCCTAAAACTAAAAGGATCATGCAACTGCAATTTATTACAACAGTTTTTCCATCTTCCCTTTAGGATCCTTAAATTTGCCAAGATTGAGACCACTAAAATAAAGGCAGCATACATTTTCTTGTAATTATTGCTTTTTTGCAAGAAAAAAATTATACATGGATATTACTTGTAGATACTGTTTTTAATATTCTTCAGTGGTGCTAATTGCACTTTTTTCTTTTTTAAAAAATCCCTACGTAGGAACAAGGGCTTAGAAATTTGTTTTGATCAAGGATCAGGAAAGAATTAGTCTTTTTCCACATATTGTATGTTTTTTTGTGATGCTAATCAGGCCACATTCTATTTACAATTGAGCCTGAATTAGAGCAAGATGGCTTTTATGTCTTATTGAAGTTGGCCCTCATTTACAAAGATAAACAGTGTTTTTTAGAGTACCTAGTTTAGCACATGTGTTCTTTGTATTAGAAACTCTTGAAAAGGCTCTAAAGCAGACATGTCAAACACAAGGCCCAGGGGCCGGATGTGGCCCATGACGTGGTTTCATGTGGCCCACAAAGCCATCCTGGAAACAGTGAGGGAATGGCCCCTGCTGCCTTGGCCCTGGCCCAGGCCAGCTGGGAGCCAATGTACAATTTTGTGGTGACCATATATGCTGAAACACATTCAGTCTTAGCTCCACAAGGCCATCTGGAAACAGCAAGGGACTGGCCCCTGCCGTGTTGGCTCCGCCCCTGGGTGCATGCTGGGTAGGTGTCACCCTTTGTGAGGAATGAAGAAATGCACCATTGCTTGGAAGTGGCCAGCAAATGGCCCTCACCTACTTCACATATCCAGCTTGATGGCCTCCGGGAGAGAGATTTCTGCAGGCAGCGGGGCACTTTCCTCACAGTGCCAAGAGCTGAGCTGAGTGGCAGGAATCTGATGAGAAGTGCAATGCTGTCTAGCCCCCAGCCTGCCCAATTTCAGCAGGCAGCAAGGTGCAAAGCTGGCAAGCTTCGCACTGCCCGGCTCAGCCTCTTAGCGCTGTGAGGAGAACGCCCCTCTGCCTGCCAAAACCGGGCAGGCTGGGGGCTGGGTGGTATCATGCTTCTTTTCAGATTTGCGCTGCCTGGCTCAGCCTCTTGGCGCTGTGAAGAGAGCGCCCCTCTGCCTGCCGAAACCGGGCAGGCTGGGGGCTGGGTGGTGTCACGCTTTTTTTCAGATTTGCGCTGCCTGGCTCAGCCTCTCGGCATTGTGAGGAGAGCGCCTCACTGCCTGCCGAAACCAGGTAGGCTGGGGGCTGGACGGCATTGTGCAGGTAATGTCGACTCTCATGTTGCTCATGGCATTCCCTCCCCCAAAGTGCACCAAGCCAGATATGTGAAGTAGGCGAGGGCCATGTAGTGGCCACTTCCAGGCGATGGTGCATTTCTTCATTCCTCACGAAGGGTGACACCTCCCCAGCTGCGCTTCTTGACTGTTTTTCTCCCTCCCTCCTCTCAAATATTTTTCCACAACTCTGGTCAAAGGAAGGAAAGAAGGAAGGAAGGAAGGAAAGAGAGGAAGGGTCTGAGGGAAGTCCTGCCTTAGTCCTGCCCAGCTGCCCTTTCACCATCCCCTTGCCCCCTCTTCCTGGCCTATTCTGGGGGTCTCCCATCCTACTGTTAAAGAAGCTTTGGATACAAAGCCGGGTCTCCTCCCATAGAGAGGGAATGGGCCTCTCTCTGACTTTGCCCTCGTACCCATCATGAGCAACCTGGCTAAGGAGAGCAAGCACAGCAGCAACAGCCTTGAGGAGGAGGTAAGTGCAGCTGGGTGCCCCCTTGCGGAAGTGGGGCTGGGCTTGGTGCCGCGGGTTCTTGAGGGCTGGGCTGGGCATTTGACCTCTGCTGCCCAAGGCTCCAGGAAGCCCATGGCACCATCCAGCCCCCCCTCGCATGGCCTGAGAGGAACAGTGAGGCTCTTCCAGGGGACCATGCCTTGGCGCTTGCCCTGGTTCCATCCCCTTCTGCCAGAGACCCTCAAATCTGCCCAGGCACCCATAGTCACCCTTGACACGAATGATGAAGAGCTAGCCATGCCCACCCAGTAGGCCACACCCATTCCATCCATGCCCACCCAGTAGGCCTCACCTACCCTGGCCACACCAACCCAGCCCCCCGAGAACAACCGCAATGCTGATGCGGCCCTCAATGAAATTGAGTTTGACACCCCTGCTCTAAAGAAATATAAAATTATGCTGAATAAAGTTTAAGTTCACTGTTCAAAATGCCATCATAATAAAGCTAAAAGTTCATTTCTGGACAAAAGAGAGAGAATAAACTAAATAAAATAAAGAGTGGCTGCCACTTTTCACTGTTATTTTTACAATAATAATGAGTGTGCGCAATTCCATTGATATATAGGCCATGTATCCACTGCTGTAAGAAAGGATGATGAAAGAGGCAACAGTGGGCTTACGGCTTCTCTTTATTGTATCTTAGTTCAGAAGTAGGCCAGGAAAACTCATCAAGGCAGAGAATTCCATGTAGCAATGGAATCCCTAGAAAAAAAACTTTCGTAGAACTATTTCAAGGGACCTAGAATTAAATATTTACCTCTGGTTACAAGCCTTACTCCTTCTTCTTCATCTCTGCAAAAAATATCAAGAGATATGACTGAATGCTGAGAACAAAATATTACTATTTTTCAAGACCTTTTAGTACACTGGTGTGATCAGAATGTGAACACATTAAGCATTTTTTTTCTAATTCTGCTACTCCATCTTTGAAAAAGAGCAGGTTCCCCTCCTGCTCATATAAGACCTGGAACAACAGAACTATTTCAAATGCCACATTTTTTTTTTTTTAGCTAAACTTGAGGACAGCCTCACCCCCTGACATACAACTGAGCATATTCCTGATCTACGTTACCCTGGCTTTAATGTCATTAACTGATCCCCCTGGAGACCACTTGAAACTGGTTTCACTCTATTTGCAGATCCTAAGACAGGCATAGCTTCAATGCATGGCTCAGATCCTTTTACCAAGGTTTGAACCCACAAAACTTTACATGTGATGATTGTGTTAAGGCAGTGCACTTAATTCAAGAGCTATCTTGACACTTGGTGTCAAGAATTGGGAGGAAGGTCTATATATTTCATGTACATAATAAATACACAGAAACCTGGGTGCTTATTGGGAAAAAGTAGGGAAAAACCAAAAAAGGACAGGAAAATGAAAGGTCATCTCCTAGAAGAAAACTTGATGGTTGGAACAGAACCATTCAATCAGCATCTTTCTAAATGTTCAGTGTAAGTACAGGTTCATTATGTTCATTGACCAATGGTTTTTTTAAAATATATAAATCTAAAATAATCAAGTTCCAAGGAGAATAAAAACTAAAACAAAAGGCAAATAAATGAATGAAGTACATAAAAGTTACTTAAGATACTAAAAAGAGATTGCAAATAATATTAAAGAGAAATAAATTCTAAAAATAAAATAGTTACAGGTAGCCCTCAACTTCAAACATTTGTTTAGTGATCGTTTGAAGTTCCAACAGCACTGAAAAAAATGAGTTATGACTGGTCCTTGCACTCACAACCATTGTAGCATCCTCATGGTCACGTGATCAAAATTTAGACACTTGGTAACCAACATGTATGTGCCATGGGGTCACATGTGATCACCATTTGAGATCTTCTCAGTTGGCTTCCAACAAACAAAGTCAGTGGGGGACGTTAATGACTGTGCGTTTCATTTAAAAAAGGTAGTGATTCACTTCTGCAATGATACACTTAACAACTATAACAAAAAGGTCATAAAATTAGGTGCAACTTATTTAACAACCATCTTGTTTTGCATCTTAAATTCTGGTCCCAATTGTGACTGTAAGTTGAGGACTACTATAAAACTATACCCCTCAGAAAATCAGAGTGAAATGAACTTCCATAAAATCAAAAGAAATCAATCAACTGAGAGGAGGGGGAATTTAAGTGTAGCTAGTTAAAATCTGGAAGGCATGGGTTTCTGTCTTGAACACAACTGTCAGTAATTGTGATAATAATGAAAAATTCTTTCTATAATTTTGTGCAAAATTTTCTGCAATGAAATTTACAATGGTAGTAATGGGACAGACCAGGGCACAGTTTTCCTATCAGTATCATACACACTTAGGAGAGCAAAATAATGCATTTTACAAAGCTACCTTGAGTTCTTTCTGTTAAGGATGTATATTTTATACAAGACAAGAAGTAAAGCCAAAACTGTTACAATAATCAGGAAGGCCAAAAATCCAATGACGGCGTTAGTATCATCTGTAGAAAGAAATGAAATGAAACAAAGAGTTTAGGAAATGTCAGCATTTTGTTATTATCTTGTGTTTTCAGTAGGCATATTAAACTAATCAGGAATTTTTAAAATGTTAACATACACTTGGTGGTTATTTCTTTCGATATTGGGTCTGAAGAATACTGTCCATTGTAAACCAATACCTGGTAAGAAGAAGAAACAATAAATGTTGAGATTTGAAATGCACCAAAAATGAACTGTTACATAAATCTTCCAAAATTTTGTATGAAAGCCGTATCTTATGAAACCTTCATCAAGAATATAAATGTCTTAGGGGATGTTGTAAGGAACAGCTCAAAAATACAAAAGAGAAATAAGAAAATAAATATTTCACCCCATCCTCATTTATGAAAAAGGAGATAAAAACTTAGATATTATAAAACATTTGCAACAGAGAAGCTGCCCAAGTGTTCAGTGCCAAGGTTAGGATTATGTTGACTTAATTCTGGGGAAATGGCTAAGGATGCTTGGCTGTTAATTAATATATTATTTCAATTAGCAATTTGACTGTACTCAATTTAGTTCTGTTTAAAATGGCTGCAGGGTGGCCCTGACCAGATAAGGTTATAATTACTACATCTGACCAAAGGAATAAAAGATACACTTGGTCCTTGAAACCACTTGTCAATTGACAACCATTCATGACAATGATAGATCCGATTATTGCTAAGTATTGCTCCTATAATTCTGGAGTAATCCACTCCAGAACAGTGTATCCTGAATTTAATTATCAGATTAACCAACTTTTCAGCTTGTCTGCATGTCAGCCCTCATCCAATCCATTAACCTGCTGAAGGACTGATTCAGAACATCAACTTAATTTATTATTATCTCAAAATCTTGACTTTACTCATGAGATAGACAGACAGACAGACAGACTGTATTTCAGGGGGGGAAGGTGAAATATCTCAGTCTCAAGTTTAGAACAATCCAACTTACTGTAAAAGTGTATGTTTTCAAAAAAGAAAGCTTGTCCACTATGAATTTGCAATTGCTGTTCTTCTGTTCATCATCACCATCCCATTTTAAAATATACTGCTCTTCGGGTCCGTTTAATTCATCTGGTCCCGTACAATAAACCTCTACGATATTGTGTCCATCTTTGGATAATCTTAAGACAAGGTTTGTCAAAGGGCTTGGTTCTGTTGAAAATTAAAATGGTTTTCATTAAGAGAAAATAAGCAGTGCTAAGAGTATAGGAATCAGAATGCTCCAACAATTTCAGGTAGTCCCTGTTTAATGACGGCAATCAGTTCCTAAGCAAAATGGTCACTAACTGAAGATGAGATTAAGAGAAAGACAACGATGGATGCTGCAAAATTCACTGGTTGCTGCTGTTTCATTCAAATAAAGTTCTCTTGTACAGTGTCCTGTGTTTGACCTCCCCCCCTTTTTTTGCTCCCTTTCAGGTCAGAGAGATTGTTTAAACAAGCTACAGGTAGTCCTCGACTTACAACAGTTCCTTTAGTGACTGTTCAAAGTTACAATGGCAATGAAAAAAGTGACTTGTGACCATTTCTCACAGTTACGACCTTTGAAGCATGCCCACGGTCATGTCATCAAAATTCAGACGCTTGGCCTTCTGACAAGCAAAGTCAATGGGGGAAGCCAAATTCACTTAACAACCGGGTGACTAACTTATCAGCTGCAGTGATTCACTTAACAACTGAGGCAAGAAAGGTCATCCAATGGGGCAAAACTCACTTAACAAATGTCTCACTTAGCAACAGAAATTTTCGGCTCAGTTGTAGTCGTAGGTCATAGATTACCTGTATCTCTTGTTTTTCTCTGCAGTGCAGCAGTTCCATAAAAAGTGCTAACCACAATTAACAAGCTCAGCTCTGTGACCTTAATGAGTTGATTAGAATCCTGGATCACTGGCTGCTGCTTCTGCCTGAAACTGACCAAGCCATAATCAGTTTGGCACCGGATATTTTTGGTGGTCCTAAATGTGTGCATCGGTTGGGAAATGATTTTTTTTACTACTGCTTATTATAGATAGTCCTCAAGTTACGACCACAACTGAATCTGAAATTTCTGTTGCTAAGTGAAACATTTGTTAACTGAGTTTTGCCCCATTTGACAACTTTTCTTGCTATGGTTGTTAAGTGAATCATTGTATTTGTTAAATAAGTAT
Source organism: Bothrops alternatus (assembly GCA_034064705.1). Lineage (NCBI taxonomy): Eukaryota > Metazoa > Chordata > Lepidosauria > Squamata > Viperidae > Bothrops > Bothrops alternatus. The sequence continues at coordinate 10,744,364 of JARGCV010000040.1, read as the reverse complement.
CATATTTGGTAAGTGAATCTGGCTTCCCCCATTGGCTTTGCTTGTCAGAAATCCACAAAAGGAGATCCCCTGACCCCGGGACACTGCAACCGTCATAAATACATACCAGTTGCCAAGCATCTGAATTCTGATCACGTGACCATGGGGATGCTGCAATGGTCGTAAGTGTGAAAAACGATCATAAGTCACTTTTTTCAGACAGCTATAACTTTGAACGAACTGTTGTAAGTTGAGGATTACTGATACTGTCACATTTACAAATGGTCCCTATCTAAGGCAGTTGCTAAACAAGGACTATCTGTACGTACAATATACTCTCCTTGGTGCTACCTGTATTAATTATAGATACTAGATGTTTAGATACAGCACATTCAGAAAATATTCTGACCCCCTTCACTTTTGTCAATTTTGCTATGCTGCAGCCTGATTCTACAATTGTTGAAATTCATTTTTTCCCTCATTAATCTACATTCAGTACCCCATAATGTCAAAGTGAAAACAGAATTTTAGAAATGTCTGTAAATTTATTAAAAAGAAAAAACTGAAATATGCTGACTTTCTAAATCACTTAGAGTGCTGGAAAGCACTATAAAGCTGTATGTAAATCTAAGTGTTATCGTTATTGCTATATAATTGCTCAACTCACACATAGTGACTCCAGGTGGCATACATTAAAAATCCACAGTTAACAATTCACAATTTAAACTCCCACCTCTACCACTTTGGTAGAAACAACAGAATCAGACAAGCTACTTAATTGGTTCCAAATAGGGTCTCCAAGCCTTGGATCAAATCATGTGTTCAATGCCTTGATTATACTTTGAAATTGCATTTCTACACTGGGATTAGCAATAAAAATTATATTATTGGGGTTGGTTCCATAGTCTGACAGCTGTTTAGGACAGATTAGATGTTTTTTCTACACCCATTGAGTCTTTTCCAAGGACCTGGGATAAGCAAAAGTTGTTTCATAATATTAAAGTTATCATTACAGTATGTAAGTTGTTTCAAGTAAAACTGCCTTTTGCAATTGATTGATTGTGATTTGGTCAATGCCAGTGATATTTAAGTAATGCTCCAGATGTTTTGAGATTGCACCCAAGACGCTTACTTACTATTGCTACTATAGTTGTTTTCTTTTGCCAGTCATTCTACTTGTATTTGATGGCCTTTGCCTTTTGTGATTTTTCTCTAGTTCTTTCTCTTTTATTCTGCTCTCTACCATGTGCTCTAATCAGTCTTTGTAATGATTGTCTTCATCAAGACTCTTAAAATTATTTCCATATGGCATCTTGATTCCTTCTTTTTTCACTATTTTTACCCTACTGATGATGAGGATGGAATGTTTGTCTAGTCCAAACTCCATTGCGATATCCTGGCTGTGTATATGAACAGTATTGAGCAGTAATTCTATTTCAGATTATGTTTTTCCATACAGCTTCAAGATTATCCATATTAAAGACGTGGGCTAGTCCAGCAGGGATTTTTTAAAAAAAAATATTTTATAGCCAGAGCCTGACTTGTTCAGTGCTGTTGACAAAGGAATCGGTGCAATGATAAATAATAGTAATAATAGGGAGTTGAGCACCTTTTTGTAATCAACCCAAGCTACATTCACGTTGGTCTTCCTTTTCTTGCAGTTTTCCAAAACTTGTCAATTAGGAACTGATCTTTTGTTCTTCTGTTGTTTTGGCAGTTTCCTTTCTGCTTATGCAGAAAGAACATGGTTCCAACTAAGTGCTGTTGGATTTCATCAGCTACAACATCATTTAGCAATTTGAAAGTTGTTGATAAGCAGATAATTGGCCTGTAGTTGCCTGGTGCTGCCCATTTTATTGGACCTTTCATTATCAGGTAGATTTTGTCAGATGTTAATCAATCCTCAATTTCACCTTCTGGCAATATGTTGTTAAACTGTTTGGCAATGAGTAAATAAATATAGACCAATCAGACGTTTCAGCCAAAAACTATGCAGTTCATTTTTATCTGGTGCTAAAATGTTCTTGAACTTCCTTGCCCTTTCCTCCACCATTTATGGTGTAATTATAAGTTCTTTCATTTCAGCTTTTTTTATTCTATTCCACCTCCTTTATCTAAGCTGCATTCTTGTATTGTTTTGGATTGATCCATAGCTGCACCCAAAACTGCACTGTTCTTCTTTGTCAGGGGTTGACTGGTTCACTACAGACTCTCCTTTGATGAATTGCTAAAAATGTTTTTGATTTGACCAAAATTGGAGACTTTGCCCATAGTGTGCAATTTGAGATTGATATCGCTGATCTTCTTGACTATAGTTTTTATTTGCTGCTTTATTATTTCCAGTGCTTTCTTAATCTTTCTTGTTTCTAAGTGATATTTCTTGATGAGATATTCTTTCATCTTCTTGTCCTTCAGCTTCTTTTCTTTTATCTATTCTAGTTTGCTTTCATCTGATCTTAGCTTGCTGATCTTATTTTCCAATTTGGTGATTTGGGGCTTTTTTTCTTCTTTGTTAATTTTGGATCCCAGGTATTCAATTATAACTTCAGTCATGATGTATATTAATTGGTTTGTTTCTTGCCTTGAGCTGGTGCTTAAATTTCATATTGGTATCTTTTAATACTTGGGCTAGTTGTTTCTTTGGAAGAAACCTCAATGTAGCCAAGCTAATTTTGTTGTTTTTGTGCTGTTCTAGATGTTTAGTTACTCTTTGTTTCAATTCTGGTGCATTCTTTTCAAATATCCTCTTCTTGTTACACTTGATTTGTAAATAAAGCATCGGATTCCACTGGGTCACACTGCAATGATGAACATATGCCAAATATGGAAAAGCAAGGACATCAGCCTGGAAACCAAATGTAAGATAGTCCACTCTATTGTATTTCCTGTAGCTACCTATGGTTGTGAAAGTTGGACCTTAAAAAAGCAAGACAGGAAGAAAATTGACTCATTTGAGCTGTGGTGCTGAAGAAGGCTCCTATGTATCCCTTGGTCAGCAAAGGTGACTAACAAGCAGGTACTGGAGCACATAATATCAGACATGTCACTAGAAGGCAGAAACACAAAACTGTGTCTCACTTACTTTGGCCATGTCATATGAGGTAATTTACTGGAGAAAGTAATTATGTTGAGTGAAAGGAAACCAGGCTGTCAAATAACATAATGACTGGACACCAGCCAGAGCAAAGAAAAACTCAAAGAAGTAGTCCAAGACCAAAAGATGAGGAGAGATCTGACCCATAGAATCCCTGAGAGTCGAATACAACTGAATGGTTAATATCATCACCCATCTGGTGGTGATGCTGTCTAACCCACATTTTTCTATCTTATCAAGTAGTAGGTTGTGATCTACTTTGTCAAATACCTTATTATCATCATAATTATTGCTTTGTTTTCAATCTTTGCATATTTGCAACACGTAAACCCCTTTTGGGACGCAATGGGTCCATGGTTAAAGATGATGAGCTTATCAGCTGGAAAGCTAACAGCCCAGGTTTGAGACCCGAGTGCTGATCCTGAGTTCCCATTAATTGCCCCAGCTCCTCCTCACCTAACAGTTCAAAAGCATGGATATGCAAGTAGATAAATAGGTACCACTTGAGTGGGAAAATAACAGTGGTCTCTGCACCTTGGTGTATAGTCATGCTGGCCACATGACCACAGAAACGTTTTCAGACAATGCTGGCTTCTTCTGCTGGCTAAGAAACAGAATGAGCTCCTCCCCCTAGAATCGGACACAACTGGAGAGGGGAAACCTTTACCTTTAAATACCTTTTCTTCTAGTAGTCCTGCAGCTGCTGGCCCTGGTTGTTCAGCCAACAGTCCTGAGTTCTATGCCTCATTTGTACACATGTAGAATACACATGATGGCACTTTTTATATATCCAGAGTCACTGGGAGTCAAATAACATATAAATTTAATAAATAATACTAATATTATATATTGTTGTTATAACCTTACCCCCTGAATTAAATATTCACAGCTAAATTTAAATATTTACAATTAAATATTCACAACTTACTTGTTGACTGAGTCTTAACAGACCTAGTGCAGGCTTCCCCCTCAAGTGGTGGGTGATTTTTTGTTTTTGTGTATGCCCATACTCTCATTTCATAATCTGTGTAAGGTTTTACACTGGTCTTTGTATATTGCATGCGATTATTTTCTTCAAAAGTACCTAGATTTTCTGGAAATGTTAAAAGCATAAATACATTCAAATATAAATAATGTTGGTGCAGACACAAATTCAGAAATAATTATTGACACTTATTTTCATAAAAGGAAGCTAATTTCCTATTAAAATTGCCAAAATAAAGATGGATGAATGAACATGTCAGATTTGATTTCTTATTTTTTCTGAATCCAGCAACTTTCATTTGCCAAACTGAGATCTATTTTTTTAAAAAGTTTGCACTAAGATTTCTATGTATTTTGATCTATACTTTTACCAAACATATCCATTTCATTTGCAGTTTTGCATATTACAGTTTTTGCAATTTTCTTTAACAATGCAGTTATGAACATTGTTTTCACAAACTTACATTTTCTCTAATATATTTTTTTTAATTAGAAAACTGTAAAATGGTGGAATTTGAATATTACCTAACTAGGTTCTACATTAATATGAGTGAGTTAGATACTTTCCAATGTAAACTAAACAAATTTCTTACCTTACCTCAGAATAATACTTTGCTTTGATTAATTTATCCTCAGTTGATTTTTACCTCAGAATATTTATTGTAGTTTAAACGGTTTTTTTTTTAGGTAATAATAAATTGTTCACTTCAAATATGTGTAAATTGCACACAATTACTATTGGAGTTAGTGCTGGAACTTGGAAGATGGAGAATCCAGTTCCAATAAATTCTAGCTCTATCTATCATCTGCCTATCTATCTACTTGGGGAAATTAGTCTCCTAAGCAGCACAGTTGCTCATGAGGTTAGAACACTGATCTGACAATTGGTTGGCTCATGTTCAAGACCCAGTCCCCAACTGGGCATTCCCAGTCCCCAGTGATCTCACCAGCAAATCCTTTTGCCACAGAAGTACTTCAGTGCTTCCGACATAGGAAAAAAAATAGTCTCCTAAAGGAAGTGGATGGATGGATGGATGGATGGATGGATGGATGGATGGATGGATGGATGGATGCAAACATAAGAGAGAGAGAGAGAGAGAGAGAGAGAGAGAGAGAGAGAGAGAGAGAGAGAGAGAGAGAGAGAGAGAGAGAGAGAGAGAGAGAGAGAGAGAGAGAGAGAGAGAGAGAGAGAGAGAGAGAGAGAGAGAACTTCCAGCAACAATACTGCCTTTATTTCTATGTTGGTCTATGTGACAGAACTTTACTTGGAATTAAAAATAATTTCTCTTAATATTTCAGTCCACTCCTTTGTTCAAATGTTGAAGGACATGTTAACAACTCTATTTGTTCAATATATCAATATGAACTGGAGTGGCAACTGGCTTTTATACTGGCACCGACACAATGCACAAGCTATGTACAGACTGCCAAGATATGATTGAGTGGCATCTACTGTCCTGCCCTCCAAGAGAAAAGGAATAATTTGAAGTCCAGAAGAAGTGGCTGAGGAGTAACCACTGTCCTCCACCAATATCTGCCATGCCTGTCTGCTAATTGAAACTGGGATGATACTGTGAACATACATTGAGATCTACTGAAGGAGAACTCCTTCAGTTCAAATCAAACTATTTTCAGTGTTAGTGATCAAGATTAGAAAATTATTCTGAAAATATCCTTGAAATTAACTGTGTTATTCATATTCAACAGAGTAAACCTATTACTAGACGAAGAAGAGAACAAGAGTAGCTACTTGTCAAGGTTTTTAAAATGATCCATCCAGAAAATTTTGAAAATAGTTTTTTTTTAAAAAAATCCTGAAAATGCATGAGTAGGTGTTTTCAAACAATTGGAAATACATATCAGTAGTACATAGCAATATTGGCAGTATTATTAGTATACATACATACCACCAGTTTTTGTATTGCGTATACTGATGTTATAACCATGAATAGGGCCATTTCTCTGGTTTTGTGGTGCATTCCAAGTAACTGTTATACTTTCTGCAGTTGAGCTTGATAAACAGTTTTCAGGTTTGTCTGGTACTGATACAAAAATTAACAGAAAATCAAGTAATGACAAGATAATGATCTCTGGGACATGACAACAATAAATAGAATATGAGCAATATAAACCATGACTACCATGATTTTACGGAAGGCGGAAGGGAAATAGAACCAGTGTCTAGCAGTAGATTGTGCATTTGTGCAACATTGTGTATTTCTAGAAAATGTCAGGAATTTCAGGTTTTAGAAAAGTTTATCAACTCCAAACAGAGTAAGAATACAAGACCAGCAAGTCCTATGTGGGGTTAACCCACATAGACCAACCACTTCTCCAATTCTACTTTTACAAAACTTCTACATGCTCCATAGGTCATATTGATTCCTTAGGTTCAGGACAAGATGTATGGTGATAACATCTCTTGAGAGTTGAGTGGCATGTACCGTAGGTGTACTAAATTCCTCTTTCCACAAAATATATCTCTTTAGAAATCACACATTGGTCTCCAGAATCTCCTGCCAGTTGGGCCCGTAAACAATGAATCATAAACTTTCATCATTTCTAATCAATTACATTTTTGTTGGTAATTATAAGAGCAGTTAATAATTCCCAATGACTTCTGATGGGATGAGATGAAAAGTCAACACATCCCGTGCTAAATCTGGCACAGGGAAGTAAATATGAGCAATTATCCTGAGATCTGTGTGCAGAAAGAGAGTATTTATAACAACAGCAGAATCTCCAAGTTATTGAAAATTTTAGAAAATCAAAATATAAATAACCTGCATTCTCCAAGTAATGTACAATTTTCTTGTTAATTAAGGTTATGACTTATTATGCTATAGGTATATCCATCTAATGTTATCACTAGCAAATAATAGCATTGAATTGCCATTGTCTTTTTCCAGGATTTTCCTAATCTAATCTAAAGCCTTGAGATTACTAATGCTCTTAAGATCAGCCAATCATATTTATACTGTTACCCTCAGACATAAAAAAAAAAAAACCCGGAGGAAAGGAAGAAAGGAATAAAAACCCAATAAGGTCTTAAGTATTATAAGTGATTTTTTTAGATGACAATGGTAGAAATTCTTTAAAACATTTGGGCCAAATTAAAAGTAATTTTAAATGCATATTTGCACTTAATATGCATGCTTTTTTTTAACTTTTTTAAAGCAGTTATCTATACTGGGAGGAAATCACAAATTGTTGATCTTGCATTAATTCTCTTTAATCTCATTATCCTGTGAGGACCACCAAATAATTTACCTTTACTAAAATCATCCTATGCTTTAGTCAGAGGGCTTTAATTATGGAGTCTTCCAACATAATTATAAAACTTGGTGGAACTGCAGTTAGCCAGGCAAAAGTAAAGCCATGCTTTTCCAGATATCTATGATGTCTCTACAGCATATCCACAGCATTCATTGCATGGAAACATTCTCAGAATTCTAAGCACACTGTATCCACCAGAGATGCGATCCTTGAGTCTGATCCAATAGTTGTGAAAAATCTTTTCAGGGTCTGAATCAGTTCAGTTATTTTCCATTAGAATTATTCAGATGTTGGCCAGTAAGACTAAAATGCGAACCAGGGAGAACGGCTCCAGTTTCCCTACGGACCTGGCTGCTTATAATGAACTTTGCTGATTTAGCATTATAGTCTAATATACCTTACCAATTATCAGTTATCAGGATCGCTACACATACCTCTTCCTGTTTAAATACATGCAGAAATATTTAGTTTTGGGGCAAATTCAGTAAGTAGTAAGTAACAACGCATAAGAAAATAATGGTGTGATACTCACTTCCATAGTCCGTCGTTAATTTAACTGTACGATTTATTGGTTTATCAAGAATAATTGAATTGCATGTGTAGTTTGTGTTGGGTGACACTTTAAATATATGCTCTGGTTTATTCACATAATCACACATGCGGCTAAATTCATTACCTGTAAGGAATTAAAAAAAATATTACCCTGAAATCTAAGCATCTGGGAGATTTTACATCTTCAACAGTCTTGCCAAGCCTGGATATAACTGTCCTCAAGATGTGTAAACTTCAACTCCTAGAATTCCCAAACTGGTATAAGTATCACTGAGAATTCTGTAAATTTAAATGCTCAAGAACATCCTGGGTTGGGAATTTTGATTTGCATGCTGAGTTTTGATTTGATTTTTAAAGAAGAAAAAAATGATTTGCTTTTCGAAGGAGAAAAGAAAATTAGATCTACAATGCAATAGAAATAGCTCTAAAGACAATCCACCAAAAAGTTGCATCTATACTATAGATCAGCGGTTCTCAACCTAAGGGTCGCGACCCCATTTGGGGTCGAACGACCGTTTTGCGGGGGTCGCCGGACACTGTGGTCCGCCATTTTTTTTGTTTTTGTTTTTTTTTGTTTTTTTCGTCGCGCACGCCGCGCATGCGTGGATCGGGCCGTCGCAGTCCGCCATTTTTTTTGTTTTTTTGTTTTTTTTCGTCACGCACGCCGCGCATGCGCGGATCGGCCCTGCACGCACGCGCGCGCCGGGGTCACACCGCGCATGGGTGGAGCAAGTGGGGTCTCAACCTGAAAAAGGTTGAGAACCACTGCTATAGATAGTCCTCCTTATTGGCCATAATTGGAACCCACAACTTGGTCATTAAATGGAGCAGTCACTAAGCGAAACCATGGCTATGCTTATTATCTTTCTACAACTTTCTTTTGCTTTACAGACTTTTGAAGGTCATAAATGTGTGGACTGGTCACAAAGTCACTTTTCATCACTGTATAAGTCAGTTGCTCAATGAGGACTTTCCATATGTACATAAAATGAAAATTCAAATTGTTTAAAACATTTTTATAATAGTGCCTTTATCTTTTATAAGGTGAAGCTCTTATATACAAAGTACTTTTTGATTTCCCCATCAATTTTAGATTAAATGCCAAACTGATTCCTTTTAAAAAAAAATCCTACCATTTGGGAAGCAACAATATAAATATTTCAATTTACACTCAGCACCAGTGTCCCAAAATAAAGTTATTGTAGTATTACTGTAATTTTTATTCAATTGCTTGTTATCTGAAAGAGAGGGAGAGAGAAAAAAATGAATTCATTTAAGTATTTTTCATGTTTTAAAAAATGCTGGAAAATTACCTCTTTATTTACGTGGGTCACAAAACTGTACACTGGATGAAACATTAACAAGGTTTTCAACAAACAAGAAAGGAAGAAGAAAGGTGGAAGGGTAATTCCAACGATGAGCAGCTCCTTAGTAATCTTTTCAAAGAATATTTTCTCACATTTAGATCACAAAATTGGAAACTCTTTTTCTTCCATGGGCTGATAGGCCTTGTCTACCAGTTCATTATTCTCCCAATGGGACCAAAGTATAAAACACCATGTCCAGCCAGAGAATAGGTTGTCTTAGTTTCTCCCATGCTTCTTGCCCTGAAATCTTCATCTGCCTACCAAACACAGTTGTAGGGAAGCTGGGATACAAGTTGTGGGATGAGGGAAGCAGGTATATCAAGTGAAAGCAGTTTCTGGTTTTCAGCTGTTAAATGGGATTCCTGGATAAATTCCCCGAAGGTTGCTAAATCTTCAGTTTTACATTTGAAAAGCAAAATGCCCCAGCCATTCCTATTTTAAGTCTGTTGCAAAATATTCTTCAAAGAGGGAGTGGTACTTGGTAACACTTGGGATCTTGAGATCATGTCAGACAGGAAGGGAGTGTTTCTGAATCAGGAAATAGCTTTCTGATGAGTTACTACCAGCCCCACCTAACTGGCAAATTCAAGAGTTGCTAGGATTTCAAGAAGGCATCTTTAGGGCTAGTAATGATAAAAACATAATTTTGAAAATTCCAATAGTCAAAGTAAAGATAAGTTCAGGTTCTTGCTTAATGATGGTAATTTGGACCAGCAACTCCATCATTAAGTGATGCAGTTGTAAAGCATGATCCCACGTGTTTGTTCTGGTTTAAAATGGCAATTTACAGTTGCCATGAGTACATGAATCCCACATAACTGTTAAGCATCTCATTTGTCTTGTTCCCACAGCATTAAGGCATGTCTATTTGGTCCATCTCATTTAGCTAAATTTGATAAATTTGTACTATGTATTGCTAAGAAGCAATATAGCCCCACCCAAAAATGATGTTTAATGCAGGGTTTAACAGAGTTCAGAAAACAACAACCCTTAAGAACAATAATATGGATTTTGTTTTAATGAATTATAATTACCAAAAACGGGAACATAAATAGGAAACGATCTCTCACAATCCTTGTTGAACTTTGCTATTATGTTATAGGTTTGGCATTCTTTCAAAGAAGATAAAGTATTGTTCTCTTTGTTCCAATCACAATAATTGCAGGCAACATTCAGCAAAATTAATGATCCATTAAACTTAAGATATGCAGCATCCTTTGTAAATTTCGTAGAAAGGTGAATAGAGTCTACAAGACAAATGAACAAATAAAAGTTGGATGTAATCATTCTGAAACTTTAATATAAAAGAATTAAATCCACCAAAGGCCACAAATGAAATAATAAAATATATAAATCATAAGTTTACAGTTTTATTCCTGTATTAATTAAACTGCTTAGTACTCAGAGGATTCCACTTCTGCTCTATGGCAATGACTCTGCTCTTATAAAAACTTCTAGAATCAGTATAATCTAAATTTTTCTGATTAGATTTATGAAGCCACCTCCAATCATTCTTCGAGGCCCTTGATGTGTTTACTCAATCTGGATTAGGTTTTCCTATACTGCTTAAGATAGTAACTGAAAATAAATTATGAAAATGTGGCCCAACTAGTTCTTACAGATTAATTTAATTGTTTAATTGTTTTTTTTTCTTTTCAGCCTATCAGTTTAAACACTAAAAATGATGGATCTGGACAAAGCTATCTCTGAGACCATACAACATATCCTTAGTCCTCAACAAAGACTAACAGATCCGAAGTCCCAAATTATGCTTCCAAATGACCTTTTCTGGAAATTTTCATTCTTAAACAGGAAGGCTTACATTACACAGTTTTAATACTAGATCCTCCAGGAAGTAGAGAATAGAGGGATAGTTCAGCAACATTTTCAGTCTAGAACATACATATCAAACACAAGGCCCGGGGCCCAGATACGGCCCGCAAAGTGGTTTCATGTGGCCTGCGAAGCCATCCTGGAAACAGTGAGGGAATGGCCCCTGCTGCCTGGGCCCTGGCCCAGGCCGGCCGGGAGCCAATGTACAATTTTGTGGTGGTCATCTATGCTGAAACTCATTCAGTCTTAGCTCCACAAGGCCGTCCAGAAACAGCAAGGAACCAGCCCCTGCCGTGTCGGCCCCGCCCCCTGGGTGCATGCTAGGCAGGTGTCACCCTTTGTGAGGAATGAAGAAATGCACCATGCCTTGGCACTTGCCCCGGTCCTACCCCCTTCTGCCAGAGACCCTCAGATCTGCCCCACTCCTGCCCAGGCCCCCACAGGTACCCTTGACACAAATGATGTAGAGCAGGCCATGCCCACCCTGTAGGCCACACCCACTCCATCCACACCCACCCAATATGCCACACCCACCATGGCCACACCCACTCAGCCCCCCAAGGGCAATGCTGATGCGGCCCTCAGTGAAATTGAGTTTGACACCCCTGGTCTAGAACAGTGTTTCTCAACCTTGGCTATTTTAAGATTTCTGAACGTCAACTCAGAACCCAGAATTCCCCAGCCAGTATGTTTAGCTGGGAATTCTGGGCATTGTAGTCCAGACAGCTTAAACTTGCCAAGGCTGAGAAACACTGATGATGTTATCAAAGCAACATTGTCAAATGTGGCTTATCCAGAGCTCACCTTTATTTTATGAAATCTGTATCTCTACTCTGTTGTTCTGTTTATTAAAAGCACTTTTTTATTGTTGATATGCAAGAATAAAAAAATATTAAAAAGCAGAAATTAATTCAATAATAATTAAATTAAAACTAGTATCATTAAAATCAGTGAAAAATTAAGTGCTTGGAAATAAAAAAATGTGTGCCATTTTCCTAAATATTGAGAGAATGGGGACCAAACAGACATTCCTGGGGAAAGTTTTCAGTAACTTGGGAGCTTCATGTGGAAAGAGGTACCAAATACTTGAGCTTCTTCAAAAAGGATATATTTTGCTGATCTGAGCAACCATCTACTTCAGGGTTCTTTTATGACTTGTGGACTTCAACTCCCAGAAGACTTGTGGACTTCAACTCACAAGGCACACTGGCTGAGGAATTCTGGGAGTTGAAGTCCACAAGTCATAAAAGGGCCAGGTTTGAAGACCCCTGATCTACTTCATAGCAAGCAATAAGGTCCTTCAATTATTCAGTTGCTCAGGCATTTATGGCTGTAGGGTCAACACCAACACTTTAAACTGTGCCCCAAAGGTGCATTTCAAAATGCAACTGGACTTTCTTTGTTTTTTCTTTGAAACATTTCACTTCCGACTGAATGGTGGGGAATATGAAAAATTAAAAACTTACCACAATCCTTATTAATGTCTGTAAAAAAAAACAAAATAAGTGAAAATCATTTGTAGCAAATGCCTTTAAGAGAAAAAATATCATTTTATTTAATATTAATATTTTTGGATTTACACATTCATGTACATATTTCATTGGTTGAGAGGAGGAAGATTAAATAATATGTTGCATTGCTTAATAGAATTATTTCATAATTTCATGAAAACAGTAATTGGATATTCAGCATCTGGCTATATTTAGGATGTGGCTCATAAACCGTGCTAAAATGATCTGCCCAATTAATGACATCAGACTTCAGCAGACATCAATCATAGATTAAGTTCAGAATATAATCTATCTCTGAGGTTTCAGTAGATACCTCAGTAACTTTTGGTTGTGTCAGACATCCCCAGACACTTATATTGGATAAGGTGAATTGGGCTGCTCCAAGCAGTTGCAGAGATTGTAACAGCTTCACAGTTATTAAACTAAACACAGGTAATCTTCACTTACCACCAGAATTGGGACTGTAATTTATGTTGTAAGTCACTACAATCAAGTTGAGTCACCCCATGAGCAGATTCAATTTTATGAAATTGTTAAAGTGATGTAAAGAGAATCACATGGTCACAGCTTCCCCAATGGGGATTTTTTTGCCATATTTGATCAGAAACTGCCTCCCCAAAAAAGTTGTATATTGCGATCACATGACAACAGACATTGCAACTGGTTGCATAGAGAGTCAGTTGCCAAATGCCCAAATTATGATCATCTGATTGCAGGGGAGGGTGCAACCGTCATAATTTCTTCTTATGAGACTATTGTAACTTTGAACCATTGTTAAACAAATTCTCATTAAGCTGAGGATTTCCTATAGCTGGGCAATTGCCCAATACGCTGTTCAAACAAGCATATAAAGAGTAACCATACTGTAATCTTGCCTTATGCAAACTTCAGGAAATATTTTGCCAAAAATGCATCAGAGTTGACCATAATTTAGTTACTATGTATGCAATATTGAATGGGATCCAGATAATAAATATGTCCTCCACCCTCTTTTTTTTCCAGAAAGTTTTCCAACATTGAGGAAATTAAACATGCTCAGAATCTTCATTAAGGTTGTCGCAAGTAGGACATAGTTGTTGCTTTCTACTGTCCTTGCTACATGAGGCAGTAACATTCCACCGTCCTATAACCTCCTTCTATTGCAGTGAAAGATAGACATCATAACATCACAGTGTAAATGCTCTTGAATCAGAAACAGCAACAACAACCCCTGAATCAAGTACTTTATGAGTTTTAGCTCTTCATTCAGATTATAGGGCTGAATGCAGAATTCAGAAATAGTTTCTACATGATTCCCACTCAGTTCAGTCAACTTCTACAAGAAAAATGTTTTCGACAAATTTCAACTGTATTCAAAAACTTTGCATGCACAGTAAGTAAATGGGTGCAGGTTTGTCACCTATTGAGGTGGTGTTTGGAAGGGCTGAAGAGATGCTTGTTGTGGTGCCAGTGGTTGGTGTAAAGAAAGTGCTCCCATCATCTGCCAAGGAAATAAAGAGAATGTTAGCATCACATTCAGAAATAACTGCTAATATATTTCCCATCTAGGGAAACAATTTTAAAGTTTGAAAGGAAAGAAAATGTGCTGTGCTGTTTTTTCAAATCAAAAGTAGAAAATGTAAAAGTGTAATCTTTTACACTCTACACATTACAATGTATTACATGCTACATGCAATCTACTGCACAATAACAGCTCCTAAATTCAACAGAGCTTACTTCTGATTAGAAATGTACACAGCTAATGATAATTTAAGGAGCAATCCTTCCCCTACTTAGTTGGAGATTATGACACCTCCCAGTGGTTGCAATCAAGGGCCATGATAAACAGTGGTCTGTCATGATGGTAATCAGATTAGGCCCAAATTAGCCCTTTGGTGTGTGTGTTTTTTTCACCCCCATGGCTTGCTGTAAAGGAGCAAGCTGTTAAAACAGTGATGGCGAACGTTTTAAAGACTGAGTGCCCAAACTGCAACCCAAAACCCACTTATGCATCATCGAGTGCCGGGTGGGTGCGGCCAATTGGGTGGGTGTGGCCAATTGGGTGGGCATGGCTGTGAAGGTAATGGCAGACTGGGTGGGACTAAAAAGTTCAATCAATCAATTCCAACTTTGTTAGAACTTTTTTCCCGCGAGAAGTTGAAATTGACTGATTAAACCTTTTTTTGTTTTTTGCACATGGCGGCAGAGGCCTAAAGCGAAAAGGTTTTATAAAACCCAGCTGAAGGCCTAGGACTGGGGCGACAACGCAGGTGCCCACAGAGAGAGCTTTGAGTGCCGCCTCTGGTTCCCTACCACTGTGCCATAGTTTCGCTACCACTGTGTTAAGAAATATGTCGCAAACTTGATAGAGGAGCCATGAAGGCCTTAGAAAAGATATTTAGATGCCATAATATTTCTATACTGAAATATAAGCATATTTGTACAAGCTATATTAATTGCTGAATTCAGTTCCCTTTGAATTTAATAATACACTGATTTCAGTGCTACTGAATCAGTGATTTTCTGCCTCTATAGTACCACAATAGCTTATGCTAATTCATAAGACTTTCCCTTAATAAAATTAAAGGTCACACTGATGTTAGGGTTGGACAAGAAATAACATGCCACTTATGGTTTAATAATCAAATGTTAATCTCTTTCTGTCTTTGAACTATTTTGAAGGCTTTAGAGTACTTTAGTATTCTTTTAGCATTGGTCATTTCTTTTATTTATTCCTATTAAACATCTCAAAATTTTCTATGAATTTGAACCTTGTAATGTCTTTACAAAAAATAATAAAATACTGGCCAGTGACCATGATAAATGTACTACTGTTAATCTATATCTAATCTATTAATATACTAATCTAAATAGCACAAGGGCCGTGAAACCTTGTGATACTGTAATGCTCACTCTAGGTTTTGCAGACACAAAAACACACAAACCCCAGAGCACATTTTCACAGCACGTTCAATCTTCCTGCAAGTAGTGTAGGCGAGTTTAATCCATAGATTAAGAAGTCCTGCTTTCCATGGTCAGAGCACACACAAAAAACTTGTCACAGCTTAATCAAACAGTGCGCGCACAAACAGGTGCATGCATATTTTATAATATTTTATTTATTTGTCAAATTTAGATGCTGTCCATCTTACTCAGAGTCAGATACATAATGTTGCATATTGGCCCAAGCATCTGGTTATCTTTGTGCATAGTCATAGCATATGTGTCCCACTAACTGTTTCACTTATTGCCCCCCTAAGCAAATTATGTTAACTTTCCTGAATCTCAAAATTCTCAGGAGGAGGAGGAGGAGGAGGAGGAGGAGGAAGAGGAGGAAGAGGAGGAGGAGGAGATGGTTCTGAATATCATTTAACAGATAGAGCTAGCAGAAAGCTCCTTAGGGGTTCAGCCTTTCCTGATGCATAAAACAACGTAGACTTAAGGCCAGCCTCTGCCTTGCTGAGATACATCACCTTCATCAATTTTTCCATGTTTCCATGTTTCCTCTTAAATACTACAGAAAGAGCTGCTGCCTCGTTTCCTACTTCATTGTATAGATACATACATAAACAACCTTTGCTAGGCAGATGGATAGTTCCCAGCATTTATTTATTTATTTATTTATTTTATTTTTACGATTTTTATACCGCCCCCCCTCCCGAAGGACTAGTCTCAGTCTATGGGAACTGGGAGAGTTATGAGTCTAACACATCTGAAAGGTTGGGGATAGGTGACATAGAGACTGATCACTCCAGACCACAGAACTGACACCATTACCAAATTTCCTGCATTGCAACATCATATAATCAAGAATCCCAATAAAATGCTTCCAGTCCTATGGAATTCAACTTTGCAACATAGACGTAGAGCTTTCCCATGCAAATAGACAATATTTACAAGGCATTATGACCCGAAATTCTCAGTTTAGCTTAGTTTCCTTATGCCTGAATCGCTAAAGCAAACCTGAGATAGTGAGGGAAGTAGAAGTAGCAATGAAAGCCACACTCTTTTTGCTAAGAGAGGTTTCAGTAAAATTAACAGCCTGAGAAACAGGAGGAGGTACTGTTTCCTTGGTTGGAGAACCAGGCTTTGCTTCAAAGGTGCTTGAGGGTGAGAATGGAGTGGTGCGTGAAGGTGTCAAGGAAAAGTCAGGAGTTGTTTTTCCTATGGAAGGTAGATAAGGAATGGGGGGGAAAAAACAGCATTATTGTGCACAGATTTAAAAAAAAATCCCACAAATTGATCTGGTTCACTCAAAAATGTATAAAACACAGTAATGACCTGAGACCACTTCTCAGGGGTTTTATAATTAAACATTGCAAAACACAGCTCTACTCACCCCTCCCTCAAATTGTTACTCTAATATCACTTCTGCCCTTAAATTTAGCAATATATTAAAGGCATTTAAATGTTTAAATACAATTACATTTTAGAAGAATACAACGCTGATTTCCTGATAAAGTTTATTGTAGCCACAATGTGCATTTTTAGCACTTTTAACCCTTTTAATTCTTCAATTATATTATTATTATTATTATTATTATTATTATTATTATTATTATTATTATTATTATTATTATTATTATTATTATTATTATTATTATTATTATTATTATTATTATTATTATTATTATTATTGAAAAACTTCCTGGAAGTTGCATAAGCCTAACTTCACAGATCAGAAAGTCAGGGAAATCACTCCAAAAGGTAGTAAAAACAATTAGAACATAATTAACCCAAGTAATATTTTTAGTATTTGCCCCTTGGAAAGAAACTGGTTAAACATATATCAGAGAGAAAGGACACTCACCATTCATTTACACTGTTAGCATATGATCCAGCAATCACATTTCTGAGTGCAGTTTACAAAACCAGTAAAAGTATAAGACACAAACATAGAGCATATCCACACATTTAAGTTGCCCCTGTACTGTGCTCATGCAAGTTTGATTACATCATTTTAAGAAAATCCTATCCAGATCGAAACACTCTTACAATAGCTTGCAAAGTATTAATTTCAAATGATAAGCTACCACATCCTCCACTGGACAATCTCTCTGCTGCTGTGCCTTGCTATTATTCTCTCCCCCCAAAAAATCCAATTGTGAATTATTTTTCCTTCTGTGGGTGGGTCTTCTGGGGCCCACATGCACACATACACAAACACACATACACACACACACACACACACACAAATATCTACACTCTTGTGTATAAGTGTATGTGAGTGTATATTTGTGTACACACTTATACACCAAGGCATCTGCAATGAACTATTTTAAATGGATAAGAACACTTGAGGCAATGGTGGGATTCAGCCAGTTCGCACCACTTTGGCAGAACCAGTAGCTAATTTTTTGTTGCCCAGGCCCAGAATGGACTTCCAGAAGCAGCATCCACCCAGAGAACTGGTTGTTCACATATTTGAATCCCACCACTGACTTGAGGTGACGTAAGATGGAAAAGTGTATTTCAGAGTCAGAGCAGAAAATCACACCTTGAAGTTTCTTTTAAGAGTCAGAAATCCATAGAGGATGGCATTGTCCATTTTTTCCTTCCTGTTTTGGCAGTGGGACAACTGGGCAGTGTAGATGAGCTTAAATTAACAACCCCAGGGAAAACAAGGAAAGCCAAAATAAACCAATATTTCCAAAAAATGTCGACAGATGAGTATAATGTTACTAACCATTAAAGGTTAGTAGCATTTTTTTTCTTTTTACAACCCTGTCGTCCCTTGCATCGGGGTGGAGTCAGGGTGACTGAATGGAGCTGAGCATTTACTGGCCAGATGTCCTTCCTGAAACCTACGCAGAGTTCACAGCAGATATTTTCTCTTTGCGCCTTGATCGAGAAACATCTGCCTCTGCCTAGGATTGAACTCTCAGCCTCCTGAGGCGAGAGTCTTAACCTCTAGGCCAGTGTTTCTCAACCTTGACAATTTTAAGGCATGTGGACTTCAACTCCCAGAATTCCACAGCCAGCAATGTCTTCGGAGAGGAGCGGCATACAAATCCGAATAAATAAATAAATTCTGAGAGTTGAAGTCCACATGCCTTAAAATTGTCAAGGTTGAGAAACACTGCTCTAGGCCACTGAGCTACTCAAAGGTTAGTTCCATTGACTAAGGTAGTGAAATTGATTATATAAGGATAGAATGCAAACCCTCTTCCGTTTTTGGTCATTTTACATAGCAGATTGATTTCAAAGTTGTAATGATACATCTCCATCCTATTGCCCTCAATTCTTAACAGGCTTCTGCTCATGCAGATGTTGCTGATGAATAGCTGTTGTGGCATAAGATCATATCCCATGAAAAGCAAAGATTTCACAAAAACAAATTAAATACACATATTGCTTACCATTTGTGGCTGCCTTAATAGATGTTCCTGGTGGTGTTGATTGGCCTAAGAAGGAGGAAAACAGAGACATGAATACATTGTAGTATGAAAAAAAAAATGGTCCAGATATCTTATGTCATGGTCCCGACTAATGAGTGGAGTGGAGGCCACAAATTAGTTAAGTGAGTTTTGCCCCTTTTTACAACCGTTCTTGCCGCATTTGTTAAGTGAACTACTGCCACTGTTAAATTTTGGATGCTCACCAATGGGCCTGCATTTACAGCTATTTGCAGTTCTCTGCAGTCACGTGACTGTGATTTAGTTTTGCCAGAAAATGGCATTTACTTCCAGTTAGTTTTATGACCATCATGATTTACAACTGAAATCGTAATTACAGTCTTAAATAGGGGACCACTTGCATCTCATGATTTGCTTCATTGGATCACAATAAAACATAACTCCCAAGCTACAATCCACAGTGACTGGGCTTGCGTTATATGTTAAAGCCCAAACAAACAAACCAAATTATGATTTAGTATGAGGGATGTATGTCCAGCCCAATCAACTGCCCCCACACATACCACCAGATACAAAATAAAGTAGCCACATAGAAAGACAGAGGCAGAGAGAGAATATAGGTGATACATTTGTGTCTAGTGTACATATGTCCACACGTGTATATAAGTAAGATTTATATACTATTTGTGATGGGATAGAAAGTTTATTAATACATATATACCATTCAACTGTGAAAGGTACAGTGACTGGAGGACAATGATTATTCTTTTTGCTATCTTTGCTCATCCTTCAGTTTTTTAAAAGCATTTAATAAGAAATCAGTAGATGGCACCATAACATAACAAACTCCAACAAACTCTAACAAAACTCTGTGTGGTAGAAATCTGTTTCACTGTAAAAAAAGGTAGCCATGAGCCACTCTGTCAATTGATGAGACTTGTTTTTAAAAGACCAAGATGTAAAAACCCTATGGCTGTGATCATATCTAGCTGGTAATTTTTATTTTACATAGTCCACAGGAGTTTACAGAAGTGTATATGATTTGAACTTCAACATGAATATGATATTTGTAAGGAAAACATTGCTAACTTTTGGCATGTTTTTGATAAAAAAAACTGTTTTACTGATATTAGATCATTTTAAGGCTTCCCTTTTTTTAAAAAGTCAAGTTTAATTTTTTTTAAAGACTTGGGCTACAAAACTCCAGGTCCAACAGCAAAGGTTTGCCACCTTATTTTTTCCAGCCGATGTGTGGTCTGCCTTAAATAGAAGATGGCTGTCAGTAACATATCTTGAAGTAAAGGGTCTTTCACACAAGATGATCTAATAGCTATAAATCCAAGAGTCCAGAAAGTAACCTTTCTGCAGTTCAGAGAAGCAATTCTTCCAAAATTGGAAGGTGTTTCAAACTTTTAAAATGTATATAAAATAAATTTCAAGGAAGAAGGGGGGGAAGGATTGTTACTGATGTATCTCATACTGTATGATGGTATGTGCCTGTATGTCAGACAGCAAGCATGCATGCAGAATGCTAATACACTGATAATAGTCTATCCAGGCAGCCCAGCATCGTGGAAGATGATTAAACTGGCTGCCTATTGGTCTCCGAGCGCAATTCAAAGTGTTGGTCATTACCTATAAAGCCCTTTATGGCATTGGACCAGGATACTTACGGGACCGTCTTCTGCCACATACTTCCCTATGACTGGTGAGAGCACACAGGGTCAGCCTTCTCCGGGTCCCGTCAGCGAAACAATGTCATCTGGCGGGCCCTAAAGGAAGGGACTTCTCTGTTGTGGCTCCCGCCCTCTGGAA
Organism: Bothrops alternatus; assembly: GCA_034064705.1. Classification (NCBI taxonomy): domain Eukaryota; kingdom Metazoa; phylum Chordata; class Lepidosauria; order Squamata; family Viperidae; genus Bothrops; species Bothrops alternatus. The sequence continues at coordinate 10,723,618 of JARGCV010000040.1, read as the reverse complement.
CCAACTACCTCCTGAAGTCCGCGTTTCTCCACTCTTCTGGCCTTCCGAAAGAACCTTAAAACCTATCTTTGCCGGCAGGCCTGGGGATGATTGTGGACTGTGGTGTGAATGTTGTATGTGTGTGGGGTTTCTCGTTTTTTAAAATATTTTTGGTTGGATTTAGATTATGATCTATTGTTTTATATAGATGTTGTAAGCCGCTCCGAGTCTTTGGAGAGGAGCGGCATATAAATCCAACAAATAAAATAAATAAATAAAATAAATAAACTGAGTTTCCAACAATCAAATCTATTATAAAATGAGCATCTTTTGCAAGCTTACCGAGAAGCAAATCCTTCTCTGATTACATCCAAATGAGTCTATACAGTACAACAGCTATTCCCAGTCGGATGCCTTAGACATCCATACTGAAGTTATACATATCTGTGTCAACCTTAATGGGCAGATCAGACAGGAAACATGAGCTAATTCTACTTTATTGTAAAGCTACAGTAACAGAATCTTGCAAGTGTGACAGTCCCTCCATCTCTTTTACAGTCTGGGAAGCTAAAGAGGGTCTCTTCTGAGCCTCTTGTTCTGTCCAGTATCCAGCTGGAGGCTATGCTGTCTCTTACCTGGTCACTCCTCAGGCAGTTTTTCTTGGCCCATTCACCCGAGATCTTTTTCACCTACCATTACAATATCTGAAAGGAAATGGATGGAAGCTGGAAAGAGCTGATAAAAAGAACTCAGCTAAACATTAACTATGTTGCTGTTACATTTTGCTTTAAAATAAGACTATGATCAATGGCTGATCTTGCACAAGCCATTGTCAATCAAATGAATGTAGCAACTGGAGAGAAAACATTGGGTGACATGTCATGGAATGGTCCAGGGAACACAAGCAGTGTTCTTACGTCACAAGGAGACAAAAATATGTTTGGCTTTGTCAGCAGAATCTATGAATATTGCAACTGCTTTGCAAACATTGGCTTATAACATACATTGCTAGCAAGCTCTTTCAACCTGCACAGTTCCCCAATTAACCTCCTAAGTGCAGTTGACATTAAGAAGCCCGAAAATTCTTAAAGGGTCTTCTGATGAGCACCCACCACCAGCAGAAGCTATAAAAGAAGGGCCATGTGGAAACTGTAACAGAGATATGTTGAAAATAAAAACAGCTTTGCTAAATGTTGAGTGCGAGATCATGTTTTGTTGAGCGGAAGCCAGATATAATCTGAATTCTAACTGAAACAACAGACCACACCTGGCCTACAATGACATGAGTTCAAGCATAATTATCTAAGAAGCAATGTCTTTTTCTATACTTTCTCCATCTGCAAAATAATCCAGTTTTCCTCCTTCTTGCTCCATTATTTTAACATGGATATATTACATCAGAGGTGCCCAACCTTTCCAGGTTGGCAGCTCAGGTTGGCGGCCCAGAGGAAAAGGAAGGGGCAGGCATGGGGCTGCCAACCTGGAAAGGGGCAGGCATGGGGCCACGCGATGCAAACAGGGGTGCACACACGAAACTGGGGGTGGGGCTAGTACCCATGCAACACTGGGAGCGGGCCTAGTGTCTCTGGAATGCTTGGGCTGGGCCTAGCGCCCACATGACACTCGGGCAGGCCTAGCACCCACATGATGCTCCGAGTGGGCCTAGCACCCATGCAATGCTCAGGGCTGCACTAGTGCAAGGGGGAAGTGCATGCACACACATGTGCACACTGGCCAGCCATTCATGTGGCCCAGTGGCCAAGAGGCCATGGCCCGGTAGTGGGCCATGGCCCAGAGGTTGGGGGCCCCTGTGTTACATTATTTTAACATGCAGGGCATGGTTAAAAAGTCAAGAAGGCAGGCAGGATTTCATGATTCAGGCTCTGCCTTTTCTTTTTTTTAATGTGACACACTACCACAGAAGCAATAGGCAGTACCCTCACAGCCTCCATCTTGCCTTTTTTTGACCATATCCTGGAAACTTCTGAAAATGGAAAAGAATATCTTAGCAGTGATCGGGTTGCTAGAGTATCTAACTTGGAACAACATACTTCACCAGCATCATCCTTTAGCTTACTGTATATAATTGTATGGATAAGTTTGGATTTTAATTGAGACAAATAAAACAATTTCAAGTTATTAATAGAATGACCGTAAATATAAAAACATGTAATAATGTCTTCACTAAAATATTAATATATTTTTAAAAACCTGTTTAGATATTTCTGCAAAGTTTGTCAGGAATGAAACTCATTAGATGACATCAATGGTTGAAATCAGCCTTCTTTAATTAAATGAGAGGAACTGGCCCAACCTAAAACTATATGACAAGGTAAAAATAATTCTGATCTAAAGAAATTGAAAGTTGAAGTCACTCGTGACTAGGGATGGACAACCCAGCCTATTTCAGTTTCACCAAGGCTAAGTTTTTTTCAATCTTAAGTTTGGTTCAGCTTGTTTCAAGCTGCTTTTCTTTCTTCCAGCTTAAATACAAACATGATTTTGTATGTTTCTGATGCAATTTTACAAATGTGCATATTTTCTAAGCCATGAAATTAAGCTATAATTAAACCCTTTGCTGTAATGTCTTGTAGACATTCTTCCGTAAAATAGGTATTTTAGGTCCATTATTGAATCTTAAGAAGTAACATCACAAAATCCAGAAAATTCAGATTTGAGCATATCACTCTACTCCTGTTCAAGTTAACATTTCAGAAATAAAAAGGAGGCCAATTTGCCTCCTGAAATGAAAATACAATTAATTTCTAATCCTTAGTTGCAATTCACTGTGTGCTTTCAAGTTCTTCTTTATCTGATCTTCAACTAACTAATTTAGAACAAATACAGCAAACAGGATAGCTGCAGCAAATGAGTCCTTAGTTACACATGTGTGGTTTCACTATGTGTATTTCTGTTTTTCTTTTTCAGAAGTCTGTATAAAAGGAAGAGGATGTGCAGCACATTGTGGTTTTAGAACATAAGCTCATCTAAGTGGCGAAACAGTTTCCATAGCAGCAACAGGCTCAGAGTCTCAGCCCACTCTAAGTGTTAAACCACAACTTCTCCAGTGAAATTGTCAAGTTTCCTGATTCTGACTCTTTGCTACAACTGGGCCTTTCTAATGATGCTCATAAATTGTGTATACTGTAGTTGTACTAAAGATAGAGTCCCTTTTCAGACTGAAATGGGTGGGAGAGAGAGACAGAGAGAGAGACCAAGAGAGACAAGCAGGGAGGGAGGGAGGAAGAAGGAAGGAAGGAAGGAAGGAAGGAAGGAAGGAAGGAAGGAAGGAAGGAAGGAAGGAAGGAAGGAAGGAAGGAAGGAAGGAAGGAAAAGAAAGATCCTGCAGATGGATCCCGGAAAATAAGAGTCAGTCAATACAATTTGCCCATGAGAATGTTGAAAGGAATTGTTCATGGAGGCTGAAGGATTAATGGTAAGGGAGGAAGTCCTTCTTCCAACGTATATCTTGAAATACGCAATAGGCATAACTGACTCCAGATAATTAAATTGGACATCTAGTTACGCGGCCACTGCTATACCTCTGTAGAAGTTTGCATATTACTATATGGATTGTGTGTTTATTTCTCTTTATGTTCTCACCATACACGAAATAAATAAATAATAGCTCCCAAGGATCTCCTCTATTGTTCTTTCACCACAGTGTGTTCCCTGATTCAAAGAGGTCCTTTGCAGAGGAACAATTCATAATGAGACCCAATAAACAACTTCTGCTGTGTACCTTCCTTGTTGGCAATTGCACGATCCAATTTTATATATCTAAAATCCATGTGGAAAGATTTGCTGCAAGGGAAGCTGATCTCAGGGAAGGAAATCCAGAACAGTACATCACCCAGAGGCACAAAAGAAGGCTTCTCAGTGAATTTACATATTGTAGGATTAGAAATATTTCACTGCAGAAATGTATGACATATCAGTAATATTTTCGTAGTATATATCTGAACATACAGCTACAGAATTACTTGCTTAAGACCAGAAACTAACCTAGAAACCTAGTTTGGAAAGTAAAGAACAGAAGGAAGAATGGAGGGAAATAGTGATAGGGGAAGAATGGAGAAAATAAAAATAAAGCGGGGGCAGATGGATCATTTGATTCACATATAAATCATATTTAATCATAATACAGAATACAGTATAATGCAGAATAATAGACAAACATACAGTATCTTGGGCGATGTACTGCACCAAATGGGTATAAGGGAAAAATTCACATGGAAAAATAAGAACTTTTGCTTGGCTTTAAAAAAAAAAGACTTATCTATGTAAAAGCACAATAAATCATAAAAATAGAAAATTGGGAGGCTGGGGAAAAATGCAATCAAAGAAGTCCTTTCGTATGAGAAAGAAAGGCCATAGGATTCTCAGCTACAATTTATTTGACCAGATATGTACTGATTAAAGTATTAGAGTCCTGGAAGAGAAATCAGTCTAGGTTCACCATTTCCTTTTTGTAAGTGTCTTGATGGCAGACAGAAATACAATGACATTAATCTAAAGCAATGAATAAACTTGCATTCTATTCTACTTTCAAATGTCATCAATGCATTAACACACAAATGGCCAATCCCACAACGCAAAAAAATAATGGAACTCTTCTCTCTTTTTGCTGTCTTTTGGCTGTTCCAGAAATCTATAACAGAGGAAAGCCTTAAGAACTCACGACCACTTCGGACATTTTTTCACAAACAGCATGTATTTCCCAGAGTATATGTCCAGAGTCTGGTTGTGAGCACCATAGCATTGCTGGTGTCCTCAAGCAGTACACAGGCCATATAAAATTATGTGTATAATTTTGATAAAGTATTGATAAGACCATGTACAAAATAGAAAAATTTTAAAATTTGAGAATGACATTTCAAAGTTCAGTGACAGGACCTCATAGGATCGTGGCAAGCCTACATAAAATATCATGTTAGATAACAAATTGCACTCAATTTTGCTAAACCTGTGAGATTTCCGCCACTAAAAAGAATACATTATTTGAGGGTTACCCGCTACATACAAAATTGCATAATTGTCCCTGAAGCTAGAAAAGTTTATTAGTTACTGACATAGTCCATGTCCACATTGAACTATAACTACCGCACATGAAGCTGTATTTGATTGGAGGCTACAACCGGTGCATAAATTAGTTCCAGTTGGAGATAAGCATAGAGCAGTAATGGGATATTTTCCTTATTATGGTATGCTAAAACCTGATTATTCCAGTATTTCAGAGGCTGCCACAAAGAAGAGGGGGGTCATGTTATTCACCAATGTACCAGAGGGCAGGACAAGAAACAATGGTTGGAAACTGATCAAAGAGAGAAGCAACCTGAAATTAAGGAGAAACTTCCTGACAGTGAGAACAATTAACCAGTGGAATAGCTTGCCCACAGAAATCATGGGTGCTCCATCACTGGAGATTTTTAAAAAGAGGCTAGATAGTCACTTGTCTGAGATGGTATAGGTTCTCCTGCTTGAGCAGGGGGGCTGGACTAAAAGACCTCCTAGATCCCTTCCAGCTCTATTCTATTCTATTTTAGTCTATTTAATTTTGGGCTTTTTTTCATTCAAAGTACTGTGCTGAATCATAAATAAGTCTTAATGAAATATAAGATTTCTCAGTGCATTTTGTTTAAGACTTCAATCAAAGGCATCTGAAGCCATTTTAAAGAATTCAGGTTCATTTCTTCAGGATAAATTCCCTTGACTGGAATTTTAAAATGTAGGATATGGTCCATTGGAAAACTTTTAAAGTGGAAATTGAGCCTGTATACAAATGACCCTTAACCTAATTTCAATACATTTATGGACATTCTTCTCATTATGAGTTAATTAAATTCCTTCCACTGGTAAGCTGTAGGATATTAAAGTGAGCTATTAGGGAATGAAAATGGTCAACCAGGGGAAAAAATTAAATGCCCTGTGACTTCTTATGTTGCTATAATATATCTCCTATTCAGGGAGAGGACTCGGCTGGGGAGGAGAATTTAAGATTAAAGGATGTAGGATGTGTTTTTGAATATCTGCATAGTCTACTCCCTGGCAGTAATGAGTTCTCATATTCCCCAGAAATATTAAGAAGGCCCCAAATGGATATCTAATATTGTCAATAATGAATGACAATCTCTTCCAGTTATTCTTTAAAAAAAATAGGTCCTGGCTTTGAGGATAGATGGACTAAGCAGCTGAAATGATTACCACATTCACTTAATGCTTCTGGGAACTGCCATGGACAGCATCTTTCTAAGAATATAACACTATGTAGTAACCCAGGATTTTTATAGGAAACTGGTCATGCCCTAGTTTCATCTAGGCCAGAGAATGGGCATTCTGGGCAATTAGATTGGTCTTCTTTTCATAGGAAAGCAGAAGTTACAAAGGTAGCTTTGCACAGGACATTCTCCGCTTGATAGATACTCTGATACTTTTGATGGCAAGACATTACTCAAGCTTACACAACAAGTAGTCTGAAGTTGTTCCTTCTGACACCATTTAGACAAAACAGAGAAAGGTGTAAACATTCTCTTCTTCTATTTTGGAGAACCTGGTGACGTCAAAGGAGAAATTACAAGGTTCTTTTTCAGAATGATTTGGGTCTTGAAGAGCATTCATGGTGCATATTCCCATGTGGTCTCTTAAGATATGGCTCATGCTTTTCACCTGCCATGAACCTAATTCCTTATTATAGTACCTACAATCCCACTGCCTGATATAAATCTAGCACCTGCTCTTTCAAATACACACAAAACATATGCTCATGGAGTGATCATTTCTGTATACAGTCCCAAGTTAGCTGAAAGCAGTAGATTACTGGCCCTTGAAATTAGTTATATAGCCACAAACACTACATATTGAGCTTCAAGCATTTGTGTGATTAAAAGGGATAAATCCCAAACCGGGATTTTATTTTGATTGGCACTCAAAAAAAATTCTGCTTACAGAGATATATCCAGGAGCTGAAGGAGAGAAGTAACACCGTACATATATCTGACATACACATAGAAACATAAACTGGGTTTCAATAATATTAAAGATCATAAGCAAATTCTTCACACAACTGTGATTAGTACAGTCATGGACAACTTGTATTGATAGTGAGCAGGTTCTTACAATCTTTTAATTAAAATAATTATATAGAAGGCTATATGAATGTTGAGAAGTGCAACGGATGGAAACTAATCAAGGAGAGAAACAACCTAGAACTAAGGAGAAACTTTTTGACAGTTAGAACAATTAACCCGTGGAACAACCTGCCTCCAGAAGCGGTGAATGCTCCAGCACTGGAAATTTTTAAGAAGAGACTGGACAGCCATTTGTCTAAAATGGTATAGGGTTTCCTGCCTGAACAGGGGGTTGGACTAGAAGACCTCCAAGGTCCCTTCCAACTCTATTACTACTACTACTACTACTACTACTACTATTATTATTATTATTATTATTATTATTATTATTATTATTATTATTATTATTAACTATGAACTTTTTCCAAATGTTTGCAATATTTGAATGGCACTAGAAATGGTAGCAGATGAAACCAGTTTCACTAACATCAGTCTCTTTATAAACTTGTTATACATTTTAATTGTAAAATTTCCAAGAACAACTAAACCAGACCTAAACTATTGTTAGTAGTATAGTCATTGCAAGGATGAACAGACATTTTACACGATTCTTCTGTCTCTGTCACCATTATTCTGGCAATGCAGGTATTCAAAATCCCATTCCAATGAATGTAGGTGTTTGGGGATGTTATCAATTGCCTCAAATACCAATTGCATCCATTTTACAACAGATGTCCTGAGAACTATGCCCTTGCTATCAGCATTACATTTAATACTCATAGTTCCACCTGGAACCTCCTTCAGAAGAAGAAACTTAAGAAACTTTTTTTTTTTTTAAATCACCATAAAATTTTGGTAAGCTCATGAGAGGGTTTTTTCCCCCAAAAAAAATGCTTTTAAGCTCCTTCAGTCACAATCCAAAGGGCACGCAACCATATCTTTGAAAAATTTCTATCCAAACCAAATCAATAAACACCATCTTGATAAACAATACAGTATTACTAAAACAATATCATAGTAACAGTTGTGTAACCAATCCAGCATCATATTCCATATTTAAATTAATGGTGCCATTGCCCATCAGTGGTCTGACTACTCTACTTACCATCCAGGAAAATCTGGGACAACCAGGTTTTCAGCGGCTTTTGAAATGTCTTGTGAGATAAATAACAGGTGAACATACTGATGAGTGGTCTCACCAATGAACATGTCTTGTGGTACTCTAGCAACAGTGGCTACCTCAGTGGCATTCAGAGGATTGATTGTCCTTATGGGAACTACTATTGCTGCTTGATTTCTTTAGTGAAGACTTCTGTGCTAATGTGTGCAATTAGAAGCAATGGCAAAAGAATATACTTTCTAAGGTAATGTTTGTATGGGGTTGACGACCCTAGATATGATGAAGAACTGAATCAGTGCCATGAGCACTGAGAATTGATTTTGTTTATGTAGATCAGGGGCGTCAAACTGCCAGCCTAGGAGCCAGATGCGTCCACCCTATTGCCAGGAATGGCAAAAAAGTCGTGATACATCACGATATGTTATATATGACGTTGTGAGTTTGACACCCCTGATGTAGATAATTCTTCCTGATGGGACACTTTCTCTAACTTCAATATTGGCCAGTGTTATGATTCAGTGCTACCTACAAATTTTGAAAATATAAAATTACTCCCCCCCCTCAAAATTCCTTGTCAGCACAACTTGAGGCATTATAGTACAGTTCTGGTCACCGCACCTCAAGAAGATATAATGGAACTGGAAAAGGTGCAAAAAAGGGCAACAAGAATGATCAAGGAAATGGAGTGCCTCCCTTATGAAACTAGATTGCAACGCCTTGGTCTCTTCAGCCTTGAAAGACGGCGTTTAAGGGGTGACTTGATCGAAGTGTATAAAATCATGCATGGGATAGAAAAGGTGGATAGAGAAAAATTCTTTTCTCTATCACACAATACTAGGACAAGGGGGCACTCCCTAAAGCTCATAGCTAAGAAAGTGAGGACAAATAAAGGGAAATATTTCTTCACCCAGAGGGTCGTTGATTTATGGAATTCACTTCCTGAAGGGGTCGTGACAGCTGTCGGCCTTGACAGCTTCAAGGCAGGGCTAGATAGATTCATGGATGCAAAGTGTATCGATGGTTATTAAAACGGATGTCCATGTGCCGCCTCTATGTTGGTTGAGGCAGGCAGGATTCCCTTGGGTACCATTTGTTGGGGGTCAAGGGAAAGGGAGGGTTTTGCCTTCTCTTTATGCTCAAGATCCCCATGTACAATTGGTGGGCCACTGTGTGACACAGAATGCTGGACTCAATGGGCTTTGGCCTGATTCAGCATGGCTCTTCTTATGTTCTTATAGATTTTTGTCGAAAATGGCTATATTTCGTTTCTGCTACCTGCATTCCTCTCTTATATTTTAGACCCACCTTTTTATAAACTTATAAGTTAATGTTAATCTTTGTGTTTGTTTCAGTTTTGCAAATAATGGGCACTGAATATTTTTCCAGATTTTTTAAAATATTTTTAAAATGTAAGAGTTATCCTTAAAATATATAGTCATGATGAAGGCTATGCTATCATTCTAATTGTTATTAAGATCTTACAGTACAACCTTAAACTGCCTAGCTCAGATATAAGCGACACTGAACTCAATTTTGTCGGAGTATACTGTATATAGGATTTGAGTCTTACTTTTATAAAACTGGGCATGATCCAGCAAAATGAAAGCATTTTTTTTATTTCAGTGAGAACTATAAACCTGGCTATAACTTTCTCATTCAAATTAAAACTATTAGCAGGACTGATTCATTTGTCTCCAAAATGTAATGTTTATAGCCACAACAGTCTTTTTTTAAAAAAATAAAAATCAACTTGTTAAAATTTATTGTAGTTAACATGTGCCACTGTACCTGTTTTACAAAATGCTGCTAAAACAATTAATAAGAAGAAAACACTTGGGCTGGCTATCCCTTTCACCCAAATGTTTATTTCATTCATTTTCTACCACACCTTTAATTTGTGCCACACTGAGGAAAAGTGGCAGGCAAAGGAAAATGAAAGAGATAGTGTGTGGTTTTAGTTTAATATGTTGAAGTACAAAATCCTGAGCGAAGCTGAGGCTTTGAAAATCTGCCACTGACTTTTAAAAGTGTCTGTTCCAGGCCTCAAATAAAGCCTTTGGGCGATTGCTGAGAAAACCTGTGATTACATGCTTCAGTGACTTTCTTTCCAACCCTTCTTCCATTCTCTGATAAACATGAGCCAGAGGATTCAGCAGAACTGTAAATATCTTTTCTGGGCTTGACAACAAGGTATTTGTAAGGTGGCATTTCAGATATTCCCAGTGAGGCACACAGAGAAAATGTGAGAGAGCAAACTGTCAGAAGGAAAGGACATCAGTGTTATTAGTTTCATCAACAAAGCAAACCCATTGTGCCTCCACTATGATAAATGTTTGATGGTAGATTTGTATGTAATATCATCAGTAGGCTGTCTGAAAATAAAACTTCCAAACGTGCTGTTGTAAGAACGAGAGGACTGTACAGATTTCACCTACAACATTGTACAGTAGTATTTGTCTGCCTGGTTGTGTTTTGTTTTGTTTTAAAAAGGTACCAGTCCTTTTCCTAAATTACTTCATTGGCTTGCAAAGCAGTTCTATAGAGTCTGAGCTGTACAATGCATCTTTCTTGTTTCAATTCCTATAACAATGTGACACTAAGCAGCATAGGGAGATCCAATGAGGAAGTAGGTTCCTTATAGCTAAAGTCATATGCTGACATAGCAATCCACAGGATACAATGGCTCTGACTCAGGAAATGATAAGTGTCTTGTTTTTCCTGTTGGCCCAGCATATAAAAAAATTGAAGATGAAGTTCTGGTTTTGGGGTCTGAGAACATAAATGCAAACTTCAACAAGAGGAAAGAAATGTAAACAACATTGAGACGATGACGACAAACATCCTGAGAAACCAATAAGAAACACTGAGAACTGAGCCTTATTGGGAAAACTATAAGTCAACAAAAGGCAGCAAGCTTTAAGGCTAAACAACTTGGTATATTTTAGGTTACCTTTTAAACCTGTTTAACCAAATTATCAAGGTAATTTTAGAATGAATTTAGAGAAGTACTCCATAGTAAGCAAAAGTTGAATATTCGAATATTCAAAAGCGAGGTGGCGCAGTGGTTAGAATGCAGTACCCAGCCTTCCATTCTTCTGAAGTTGGTAAAATGAGGACCCAGATTGTTGGGGGCAATATGCTCATTCTGTAAACTGCTTACAGAGGGCTGTAAAGTACTGTGAAGCAGTATATAAGTCTAAGTGCTATTGCTAAGTGCTATTCTGCATGTTAATTCCATTCATCTTTATTAATAAAAGGATTGATGGTATAGGACAGTGGTTCTCAACCTTTCTCAGGTTGAGACCCCACTTGGCCCACCCATGCGCGCCGTGACCCCACCCGGGCGCGCGCGCGCGTGCGCACCAAAATTTTTTTTAAAAAAAATTAAAAAAAATAAAAAAACCAAAAAAATGGCAGCCGCAATGGGCGGATCTGCGCATGCGCAGATCAGCCCGTCGCACGCGCCATGCATGTGCGCATCCTCCCGTCACGGGCCGCCATTTTGTTTTGTTTTTTTTTTAAATTTAAAAAAATCCCAAAAAAATGGCGGCTGCAACAGGCGGATCTGCGCATGTGTGGATTGGCCCGTCGCACGCGCCACGCATGCGCGCATCCGCCCATCGCGAGCCGCCATTTTGTTTTTTTTTATTTTATTTTTTTTATTTTTTTTTTAATTTTTTTAATTTTTTTTTTATTTTTTTTCCGGCGCGACGGGCGGATCTGAGCATGCACGGCGCGCGCGCACCAAAAAAAATAAAAAAAATTAAAAAAAAATAAAAAAATTAAAATAAATAAAAATAAAAAAACAAAATGGCGGCCGGCGATGCCCGGCGACCCCCGCGAAATGGTCGCGTGACCCCAAATGGGGTCGCGACCCCAAGGTTGAGAACCACTGGTATAGGATGTTACCTTGTTTCATTTACAATCCAATTGCTTTTGATAGGAGAATAGAGCAAGTTTTGCTTTCCTGTTTGTACGTCACCCAGAATCACCTTGTGATTCTGTAAATACAATAAATATCAGTAGACCTTCCAAATGCAGTACAGTACCTATAATGACATATCACAATTATGTCATGAGATAAAAGTTATCAATTAGATCAATTTGTCCATTGTTTGTGAAGTCCAATATGAAGTTTGTGAAGTTTCTTTGAAAGTCCAAACAAAAATTTTGTCCATTGCATCTTAATTTAGCCAAACGGAGGCCTGTGAAATTCATGCTTTACTGTATATTTCCTTCTTTTCTTCTTTTGTTCTTTCCTCCCTCTCTCCCTCCCTGACAATGGAACTGAAAGTGTTCCAAAGGAATTCAGTTGATCACAAATCATCTTTTAATGGACAGTCTTAACAGAAAACATAAGCAAGGTAAGCAGAAATAAACTTTAGATCTCAAACTGTTTGGTCTGACAAGTTCTGTTCTTGTTTTTCATAAGGATCAATGCTTGGATATGATTTCTTAGCTCCTCCAAAAAATACATTTGCAGATGAGAGAGAGAAAAATAAGGAAAATATTTCCTTTATGAGAAAAAAATTATAGAGAAGGGCTTGGTAATTATTTCAGTATCAGACAATTCACATAGCTTGTTCAGCCCTCTTCAGTAAGGGCATGATAAGTGTTGAAGTACTTTGCTGGAACTATGAGGGAGAGATTCTAGTCAAGTGTAGTGTGGAACACAATGAGAGAAATAATTCCCCTCTTCCTGTACAACAATGAAGAAATGATTTTTTTTCCCCGGCATTTGGCCACCCCATTAGCAGTGCATATGTAAATACGGCTTTTTGCCTTTCATTAGTTTATTTCCTGGCACAGGTTTGATGTATTGAACATCTGACTGGTGCCGGATGTGGCTATGTTAATTTTATCTTCAGCATGCAGAGTCTTTTTAGTTTGCAATGAGAGTAGCACCTGTTTCAGCTCCTATGCTTTCAGAAGCAACCTTTTCATTTCCAAGATCAGATTCTTGTAAATGAAGAAGTGAATGAGCACCAATGAGCAAAAGCAACATTGCAGAAGCTCATGGGGGAAAGTAGGTAAGGATTCTCATCCACTTTAAGAAATTGCAATAGCATTACTGGGTGTGAAGTCTTTGAACATTACATGCAGAAGGGAAATCAACATCTTTTGTCATTGCCCCATCAGCAGTTTGGGAGAACTAACTAAACTCCTTGTGTTCTTGACACAAAGTTGGATCCTTGTTGGCTCTTTTACATGATTCCTTCCAATATTTTTCCAATCTAGTGTCCTTTATTTGTTGATATAGAGAATTGCATTGTAAGTCTTCCATGTGGCAGTGACTTGGAAAGGCTGACTTATGGCTGAAAATCTTGCAAAATAAAGCTTAGTGTTCTTAGTGGACATTAGGGTATGAGGTACAGCATGTCAAGCTTGTAAGGTCACAGCCCTGAACACAATTTTGTCTTGCACATATTGCTTTCTTGAAAATTAACTTGATTTATTTGGTTTTTCACTTAAATTCACTTATTATCTTTATATTCTAAATATGAAACAATTCATACCACATGGATTCTAGAATGTTTCCACGTACATCAATAAACTTGATATATAAATGTAATAAATATTAGAGTGTTCTACCTGAATTTTCTTGAAATCACAAAGGTCTATTTGTCTGATGTTGTATCTACATTCTTCAAATGCCCAGCCCAGAAAAAAGTCCTCATAACCATTCAAACTTTTAAAAAACACATACAAAAAGATATGCAAGAAATTAATCAGATATCACTTAATGTTCTAAAATGTATGATAAAAACAGGCATGTGAACTCATTAAATAAGTTGAGAGTTTTGGGGAAAGAAAATTGGATATAAATGTAGGGAAGTGTGTAATTATTGCTACAAGATGATTCTGAAATATAGAACTGTCAAAGTCTCAGACCTTTGGGAGCTTCTATATGTACTGTAGACATTTTAACTATTTAAAAAATCTACATAAGGATGCAATTCAAAATATCAGTGGGAATTATTTGTATGAAGGTCCCCAAAATCATCTAGAAACTTTGCATGGAGAGAACTGTTATCAGTTAACAAGTAATGTGGTATGCAAATGAGGAAAAACAGCAAGTAAAAACAAAACTTGAATAGCAATAAGTATTGCTGTTCGTGTTCCTGGAAATTATTTTCTTATACTGAAACTATATGGGGGAGATGTTTGGAACTATTATGGCAGAAGCCTGCCTGAATCCACCCTCATGGTTAAGTTATGCCTTACATTAAACTATTTTCTATAAAATGTATGTTTTAGATTTAGATAGGCGGACCTGTCAGAGTTGTCAAGAGGGTGTTCTAGGTCGGGTGTTGTCTGACCCGAAGACTTGGGAAAGTATCTCGATCAGATTGCTAAAACAGCTTTAAGATGTGCAAACTTCAACTCCCAGAATTCCTCAGTCATTATAAAATGGTCAAGGTTAAGAAACATTGTCCTAGAGCAGCGGTTCTCAACCTTTTTCAGGCCGCGACCCCGACCTGTCAAGCGCCATGCATGCGTGGTGCTACCCCCTGCGCCACGCATGTGTAGTGCTGCCCCCTGTGCCGGCCGAGGCGTAGGCCACCGCCCATTTGGGGAGGCCGCAGGCAGGCCCAGGTGCTCCTGGGCGGTTGTGGCAGCGACGGCGCAGGGCGACCATGGGCTGGGCCACCAGCTGGCCCAGCCCAAGGGAGGTAAGACACCCGCCGGGCCCCACGCGTGCCAAAAACCCTCCCTGCACCTGCCGCTTCCCCACTAGCCTTACCTTTACTGCCGCCCGTTCGGGACGGCGGCAGGCAGGCCCAGGTGCTCCTGGGCGGCTGCAGCAGCGACGGCGCAGGGCGACCATGGGATGGGCCACCAGCTGGCCCAGCCCAAGAGAGGTAAAAACCCCGCCAGGCCCCACGCATGCCAAAAACCCTCCCTGCGCCCGCCGGCCTCCTACCCCTGGCCCTCTTTTACTTACAGTTTTAGTAGTTGCTCAGCAGGGAGGGGTGGAAACTTCCGGAGAGCTCGCCTTCGCTGCAGACAACTTGCAGCACCGTTTGCAGACTGGGACTTTTGGCGGGCTCAGCAGGGCGGAAACAGCCTGGACAAATCCTATTGGCTTTTGAAAGCCAATAGAATTAGACTCTATTCAAGAGAGTCTATTCTATTGGCTTTCAAAAGCCAATATAATAAGAGGGAGTAGCACAACTAAAGAAAAGGGGAAAAAATGGCAGACTGCGTTGTTTGGCGACCCCCATGAAATGGTCGTTTGACCCCAAATGGGGTCGCGACCCACAGGTTGAGAACCGCTGTCCTAGAGTGATTTTAGACTCAAATAGCAGGTCAGCAGAATACTAGAAAAAAAGATGCATTCATACAGATGCACGTATTACTATATGTACACAGAGGTGCAGATCATGGAACTGCAAACCATGCAGCTCAGTGCTCAGTGAATCCAGCCTGAAGCAGGCAAACACAGATAATTTATCATTCTGAAAGAGATTTATCCTTTAAATTATGTTTGTCATATAATAACCTGGTGCAGCTTTTCAGGATAGCAGGTCAGAAAGTTGTGCATCAGAGCTTAGCAGCAATTTTCCATCCCTGTCAGTCTACTGCCCAAAGCAATGGTTTCATTGCAACTAAAGGCGGGAAAAGCATGGGTTGTTCCCCATGCTACACAGTCAAGATGCGTAGCCTAGCTTTTTCCTAGCATATGAGGATTGGCGTTTGGCTTGCATCTTTGCTCTTCATACTCAGTCTAAGAATCTCTCCTAAGTGTCTGGTTGATACTGGTTCCTGTAATTGGTGTAGGTTAGTTTCACATCCCTATGGGCAATCTGCAGCAAGTTGCCATTTCATATTTAAAAGAGAGCATGCTGTGTTTGAAAAAAATCTAGAGCTGCAGAAGGGAGGGGCTTTTCACAGAGGGCAAAGAGACCATGTAGCTTGGAATCTTTGGTATGCAGGAAGAGGGCCAAAGTGGATCCTTCCTAGTAGTTCACAGGGTATACTTACTAGTACTTATGCAGGTAGGTGCTTTAGTATGGCAAGATATCTGTCTATAGGCAAACAACAATAAACAAAATTACTATGAAGTAATTCCTTATGTCATTCTTGATCTCTTGGATTTGGTATATGCTATTGTTGAATCATATGGCAACAGGCCTGCCTCAAAGGACTGATAATGAACTATATACATGCATTCAGTTTTCTTTTCACTACACACATTCAACAGAAATACATGCCTGTTGCTTGCTGCTTACTCTTCTTTTACTGTCTTTTCTGATTTTACTACCACGTGTAGCTACTAGTCACCCCAAAGTCAAGTGTTGAAAAACTTTTTTTCATTCCTTACTTTTCCTGTTAAAGCAAGATTAACAGTTTCAACAGATACCCTTTGATTTTGTTGACTTAAGTCCAGAAAATTTGAACTAATTTGTAGAGTAAGCAATAAATCCATGAAACATTCCTACTGATGCCTTATAGTATAGTATAATAAAACTGAACAAGAGAAAATATTATGTCCAAATTGGCTGAGCTCTTAGGATTTCTGGGTTCTCACAATTACAATGTCAAACTTACTACTTTGAAGACAATGAACATGCTTGATCTTATGTTCCCTTATGGTATCACTTTCTATTCTCTCACTAACCATGGCTAATGAACACTTTAAATGGAAGGTTGATTGGTTAAAGCTGTAATTGTCCTAATTTAGCTAAGGATATATTTTTAATGTTTAGACTGCATTGGTCCTTTTTCAATCATATGACGTGTATAAAATAAGCATTAAAAGTAGTTTCTCCTTCTTCCACTCAATAGTAGTTTTTATTCTATTAAAATATTAATATTTCTTTAAATATTACTAAAGTATTTGTTTTGTACGTTGAACACATGATTCATTGGTTTTTAATTATTAAAAGGCATATGGTTAATCATCTAAAAATAGGTAGTTGATTGTCTCAGAAATTGACCAGTTAACTAACTACTAAACAAGATAAGCACATGCTTAAGGCACCAAAGGAAGGTGGGCACCACAGAGGTTTTTCCCTTAGATATAATGATAATGACGATGATGATGACGATGACAAAGACAATAGTAGTAATAGTAGTTTAGTTTAGTTTAATCAAATTTATATGCCGCCCTTCTCCGAAGACCCAGGGCGGCATACAAACCCAAATAAAATAAATAAATAAATAAATACAATAATATAATAAAAATTTAAAAATTAATTTCATTCACACCACATACAAACACAATCAGCTGACAGGACACTCCTAGTAGTAGTAGTAATAGTAGTCGTAGTCATCGTTGTAGTAGTAGTAGTAGTAATAGAGTTGGAAGGTACCTTGGAGGTCTTCTAGTCCAACCCCCTGCTCAGGCAGGAAACCCTATACCACTTCAGATAAATGATTGTCCAGTCTTTTCTTAAAAACTTCCAGTGTTGGAGCATTCACAACTTCTGGAGGTAGGTTGTTCCACTGATTAATTGTTCTAACTATCAGGAAATTTCTCCTTAGTTCTATCTTTGTTTGGTGAATGGCTAAAGTTTAAAAGTTTGGTTTAAAAGGATCATCAGATATCACTCTTGTTTTCATCCATGGCCAGATTAAGATCATTTTGCTTCTCTCAAGAAGCACCAATGTGGATATTCCACAGGGCGTGGCTTGTTCTTAACCTGGCCCTGAGAAGATTGCTTTTAGAGGAAGATCATGGATCAAGATCTGATATAACCAAGATCTGGGACAAAAATGTCCCTGAATGCTTGGAATAAGTGTGGAAGTCAATTTGATCAGCACAGATGAATGAAGAGTTAAGTAGAAGGATAAAACAGAGGGCAGGATCTTTAGGAGTGGTAAATAAGAGCATTTTTAATAAAACCTATTTATTTCATTTTTTAAAGAAAGGAGCAAGATGTAGGTTTTGCAGAAAGTGCAATTTATTAAACATTGAGGAACAATACAAAGGGAGGGGAAATGAACTTAGCAACATACTGCATAGATGGGAGTGGTCGCACACATCCATAATACCTGACCCAGTTCTAATTTCCCTTGAAAAACTGAAATAATACAACCAACCAAGAAAAAGTACAAGAGAGTTTGTGTTTTTATATTTTAGATTCTTAAAACATGGGTCTTCCTATAATAGCCACACTGTTTTAATAAGGATGCCATATAAATGTCACAACAATGCAGCTTTTGTTTATTATAGCTATTTACTTTTCCTCTGGATCAGTGTGTCATATATGGATCCTCCCTCATTTTAATCTTCTCAAGAGCCTTGTGAGGTAGTGTGGGCTGAGAAACAGCAGAAACCTACCTACTGAATGTGATGGCTGGATTAACCCTTCCTGGTCCAACTCCTAAATTAGATTAGTTTGACTCTCATAAATAAAATGTAGGGTTTTGCAGAGACAAGAATGTTATGATTATGAGAATCATGGCAAATACATACCCTTTTCATTTTCATATGTGTTTTTATTGGAATAATGGAAATATGAAATTAAGTAGCAACTAGACTCCACAGTTAGGTAAGCTCCATTTGGGGGATATACTACATTTTACTGTAGATCGGGACTCAGTAGGCGGGATGCTCCTTCATGGAACAAAAGCAAACGCAAAAGGAAGTCACATTTAGAAAAAGTAGAAGTCAAAGAGAGAGACTCTTAAGTGCCCAAGTGGGACTGAGCTACTAAACATCAGATAAACCAGGAGACAGAAAATGGGGAACAGATTTGTGATGCAGATCAAATTACAATTCCATGAACCTATGGTTAGATGGCCTAAACACTGATATTTGAACATAGATCTTTTTAACATTTATACAGGTAGCCCTCAACTTACCACCACAATTGAGCCAAAAATTTCTGTTGCTAAGCGAAACATTTGTTAAGTGAATTTTGCCCATTTTATGACCTTTCTTGCCATAGTTGTTAAGTGAATTACTGCAGTTGCTAAGTTAGTAACCCAGTTATGAAGTGAATCTGGCTTCCCCATTGACTTTGCTTGTCAGAAGGTCGCAAAAGGGGATCACATGATCCCAAGACTCTGCAACCGTCATAAATATGAGTCAGTTGCCAAGGGTCTGAATTTTGATCACATGACCATGGGAATGTTGTAATGGTCATAAGTGTGAAAAACAGTCATAAATCATTTTTTTCCAGTGTCATCGTAACTTTTAATGGTCACTAAATGAACTGTTGTATGTCGAGGACTCCCTGTATTTTATTGTGTTTTACTAATCTAAGTGAAATATTAATAAATATTGCCAGCCCCTGTGTCATATGCCATATGCTAAATAAATAAATAAATAAATTTAGAACCATTATGTTCAGGACAAAAATTTGAAAATAGATTTCATGATATTTACTACAATATTGTACAGTAATATGGAAAGGACCTGTCTAATGGGTATCTTGAGTCTCAGAAGGTTGAGTGTACTTAGGATAAACAAGACTAAATCTTAAGCCTTATCTCTAGAAAGCTTGCTCTATATTGGTAAATTATCCTCCCTCCTCTGAAATCCTAGAACGCTAGAAGGATTTTCAGAGGAAAACTAAGTCCAAAATAGGGAAGAATGAAAAATAGAACCTATTCAAATATTTATGCTAATATATTTTATTTAAGTCATCTAAATCTTAAGATGAAACTTTTATCAAACTTTCATGGCATGGTTTATAGGATAACTCAGAAATTATCCTTCAAAATGTGTATACTAGTACAGAGATAGGCACAAATGTAGAGCAGAATTATTATGTTGGCATGTTGTTATAACAATCATTACATCTTATATGTTTTTATTATAAAAAATACTTAATGAAAAGTATTCTCACCTGGAAAACTACACATGCAAGTATGAATGAATATTAGAATATCAAAATGCCTATGAACTTTTCAGTGGATATTTTTTGGATATGTATATAAACTCAGATGGAAGGTGTCTTGAAGCAAGTTTTGAAAAAAAAATAGTATGAAATGCCTGAGGCTAGGTCTAACTGAAGAGTTAGAAAATTGTAGCTGGCAATTAGCACGTACAGTATACTGTATAACAAAGACAAAGAAAACTTACATGGTAGCTTTAATTTTACAAGGCCAAATTTCTATTCATGGACATTTTAGTAGGGATATACTTACAGAATTCTTATTCACACAGCTTGCTTCCAAATAACACCTATAGTGCCCATAAAAGATCTCTTAAAGTCACTTTGTTAGACTAAACAGGGCCTTAGATTGTCTTTAATTCAACTTTATTTGCTGGAGGACTTAATATCTGCTGACAGTGAACATATACCATCAATATATCTGCATTGATTAGATCTATAGGGAGGCAGATAACAAGGTCATAGCCATATAATTGTATACTGTACCAACATAAGGGGTCAGGTACTGAATCACTAGCAAAACATCTTGAAACCAACCATTAATCACGGGGGAAAATAAATAAAGTTTCAGTATTTGCATTTTTTTAAAATTATCTTCTTAAAAAGAAAGATCTCCTGGCTCTTTTAACACTGACTGGACACATGTAAATGAATTTCCTGCATTGTAATATGAAGGACCAATGAATTTCATATCTCCCGTGTTGCATTCAAAATGGCTGAGCAATTTTTCATTACAGTACTCAGTAATAAAACTGCCTTCTTTTCTACCTTAAAAGTAGTATGATGTACTCACTTCATGAAAATTCAAGAAGCTGAAATCACTCCTTATTAGATTGGGTGGCTGAATGTCCTAAGTTAGAGCATCTGCAATACCACAAACGTTTTTCAATTTTCTGTTATCAACATTGTTGTGTCCTGAGCTTGCAAATGCAGGCTCAGGACATTGCAAGGGTCCCGTGGATTGCAAAAGCTGCCCGGGACCAGACTGAGTGGCGCTGGCTTCGCACGCATGCGCAAGGCAGGAAAAGCACCTGTTTTGTTGCCATTGTGTCCGGGGATCTGGGCATATAAAAGGAGGCCTGCGTGCCTCTGCTTGTTGTTGGTGTTTTGGCTGAATTAGGAATAAAGAGTTATTCTATACAAGATGTGTCTTCATCATTCGCCATTATTGGAAGGACTTAACAAACATGATGTGTGTTCCTTAACAATAGCCATAATATTTGTGGCTTCCACCTCACTCACTTTGTTTCCTTCTTACCATTAAGAGGTCGTGGTGATCTGATCAATTCAAAGAGTTTTTAATCATATGTCATGTTTATATCTTACGCAGGTCATTCTACCTTCAGGCTATTTTATATTTTGACAAAGCAAAATGATTGCTGAGCTTTTATTCTACATTATATTGTGAAAACTAATGCTTTTAAAAAAATTTATCTAGACTTTCTATTTGAATATAGTTCTGTGATGGGGAAGAACAATCTTAATTCTAACATGGAGGTTATAAATCAACAAATAATGAAATGCATTAAGCTCATTCACTGTTTTAATTTGTTCTTTATTCTGATGGATTTAATCCTATCCTTCAATCACTACTGCAGTTCAGTACACAAGGCAAGTCTTGCTATTAGAATTACAGATAAAAGGTTAAAGGACCTTCAGAGAATAATTGCAGAGTATGACAAGAGAGGAAGCTCATGTAATATTATGTGCTGCTGAACATATTATGTTAAACAAAAGTAGCAATACTTTAATTAGCTCTCTTTATTTAACTATGTCAAATGCACACCTAATGATCGCATTCACAACAACAAGCTAAACTCTCTTTGGTTAGGATTTCTGTGATTTAGAATATCATTTGTACAAAATAAGAGTTATCAATCACACTAAAAATCAGTTCAGACAAAAATTGCTTCAAAAAACCATAACAGATAAAGAGAGTCAAGGAACTTCTCAATGCAGAAAATGCAACATTCTGGATGGGGCTGCAGATAAGGCCATTCATCAGTTCCAAGCATCAACCTTTCCATTATTAGTGACATTCAGAAATACTTCCTGTTGATCTTATTAAAGGATGACGTGGCTGCTGCATTTGAATCCTTCACCCCAAAATGGCCAAGTATGGTTTTGTTTTCTCTTCCTACCACTTTCCTTCTCTTCCTAGATATTCAATCCGAATGTTATTTATTTGCTATTTATTCATTCCAGCTGCACAATCATCCATCTCAACAAGCAATTCTGAGCAGGGAACAAAGTTAAAAGCTATTTCTATAATCTGTTTGTGAAAAACCTTAAGTTTTTTTTTTCACTTAAACCTTAAATAAAGCCTTCAGATTCCATTCTGTGTAATTCCAACAACAATACAGAAATAAAAACAAATGTGGAAACAGAACTAAGATGTCCATTCAATTTGGGCTTCACGCCAAAGCAAGACTGATGCAGTCTACAGACTGGACATTAAGAAACATGCTGAATGTAGACCAGTAACATTTAATGAAATCTCCTAGGTCGGACAATGCTTTTTTGAAGCAAGCTGGTTTTTAGGGTGTAGTCTGAGCAGATAATGAGTGTGAAGTGGACAATCTTGCTGCAACCTGCATACTTTAAAATGTATACCTTAACTGGCTTGTTGATCCTATGCATCTACTCAGAAACAAACCCCAGTTATTTATTTCAGTGACACTGCTTCATCAGTGACATGCAAAAACAAAACCATAGAACCAACATTTCACTGTTCCATCAATGTTGCTTTTTTTTAAAAGAGGAAAAAAAGCTGCATTCCGCCATTCCCTCCCCTACCTTCTCACCTGCCTCCATATCAACCTGTGACTGGAATGGAGACATGTTTTCTACCACAGGCCCCAGTAGCCAAATGACATGGAGGAGTTTGCTGACAATTGAAACTCAGCGCATACCCCAGACCTCATGATTTGAGACAGACCAGAATAAAGATGGATCCTTTTGAGGTTATCCAGGAAACTCTGCTGAGAGTTGTTTTAGCTGCTTGGCTGGGGCGGACGTTTGATGATATCACACATTTCTGCTCTCAAAAAAATGGTGATTGGTCCATGGTGGGATAAGCTGGAAGCACGGATCTACCCACAAACTTTCGCTTTCCTTATTCGTGCATCAAGTTTCAAATCTTGCTTGGAAAAAAAATTCCTATTTGAAAAATTGGGAGGGTTTTTTTCCCCCAAGCTTAATTGCAATACAGGTTAGAGCCTGAAAGAGATGGCAGGTCATGTTGCCTTCTCCTGGGAGAGAAGCACACATTTTTCAAGTGGAGAAATAACAGACTGTTCCTGAACATGACCCTCACTTTTTAAGCATACCTTTCTGGAGAAAAAGAGAGAAGAATAACATCACCTCCCTCAGCAAATTGTTAAAATAAAGACATATTCACACATCTACTTGTAATAAGCCTGACCTGGCTTTATGGTACATTCTCTCCCCGCTTAAATTGTACCTCTATAAAAACTTTTTTATTATTTGAGCGACAGAAAACTTTATTCTGTAGAATATGAGTACTTAGATAACATTTTTTTTCATATATCCAATCATCTTTCCTTATTTGTGGAATTTTATGATGCTGGAGAAATGGGGAGAATCATGACTGCATCATCTTCCATTTATAGTTTTCCTTCTCTTCTGTTTTTTCCAATTTTTGTTCTTTCAAATATAAAAAAGACAAGGAAAAATATAAAATACAGGTAGCCCTCGACTTACAACAGTTCATTTAATGAAGTTACAACAGCATTGAAAAAAGTGACTTGTGGCAGTTTTTCACACTTATTACTGTTGCAATATCCCCATGATCACGTGATCAAAATTCAAACTTATGACTGTTGTGGTATCCCGGGGTCATGTGATCCCTTTTGCGAACTTCCGACAAACGAAGTCAGTAACAAACATGTTACTAACTTAACAACAGCACTGATTCACTTAACAACGGTGGCAAGAAAGGTTGTAAAATGGGGCAAAATTCACTTAACAAATGTCTCACTTAGCAACAGAAAATTTGGGCTCAATTGTGGTCGTAAGTCGAGGACTATCTGTAGAATCACACATTGCTTTTGGTTTGATTATTTGCACTAAGAACTGTTGATGTGGAAAGGATGAGAAGCTGAATATAGCAAATTTATTAAGTTCCTGATTTCCATTGGTATATGGGTATTAAAATTAAAATTCTCAAAAATGAGAAGGTAGATCTAATATCTGAGCTACTGAGACTCATATCCCCCTCAAATCTATTTGGTCTGTGATAAATCTTCATTTTTTGCTTCATTTAGATTGGAAAAAAGGAAGCAATAATCATTGTTCTAATCTCAAAATTCTGAAACTGAGTGCGTATCCTGATAGAGGAGTCCATTTCAAATACTGTTTATATTGATGTAAATAAGGAAGATCTTTCTATTGTAGCAGGCTGTGAGATTTGGACAAAGGTGCCTTTCTTTTTAATCTGTTTTCTGATATCTGGCAAGAAGATGAAAAAAAATCATTATTTTGAAAGTGCAATTACTGATCACTAGATCTACAATTCTGAAATTTTCCATTCAGGAAAGGCACCTGTGTTCCATTATTTTCAATGCCTAATAATTCAACCTTGTTTCCATTTGCATTTTTTATATAAAATAAAAGTATATCTAGAGGACTTTTGTGTAGAATTATACATACTTCTGTGCTTAAATAATTAGCTATTAAGTTTACCTTCCTGTAAATTAACTGATACATGTTTCATGTTTGATACCTATCTAAAAAACCTTTTTTATTCATAAATGTAATCTGACATGGTTTGCAAGGGCTTGCATCAGCATCTCCTTTGTGGATAACAAACTGTATCTCCTAAAGAAATCTTCCTAGCCATATATTTTGTGATTCATTTAATGCACTTCACGAACCTTATTTGCTATTGCTAACGTTACAACAACAGATCTCTAAGCAAGAGCAGCTTTGATCTATCTCCATTTTCCACTTGTCTGCCACTCAGTGTAACTATTTGCACATTTTTCAAATGAAGAATATTTCAAAAGTAATTTTAATACCCCAGAATCTACATTTTGTGAAAGTGACAAACATTCTGATTCAAGTATGCGTAGTACAAGATATACCGTAGTTGACACTACTGGCATTGTTGAGGTACCAGTTCATGAATTAGGAGTAAAATGATGCAAACTCTTTGAGCTGGGAAAAGAATCAAGCAAGCATATCAACTAAGGACATGTTGACACAGAAGGAATAATGGCTACCCTGAAGAGCAAAAGGGGAAATTTTAAAAAAGAGCTTAAAAAATACCCCGCTTTTCTTTTTAACATTATGTACATTTGTGAAGAATGCTGAAAGAATCATAGCTAGTTTTCAAACATCTAGATAACCACAGCCACAAAAGGATTTCTTTTTTTATTATTTTAAAGAATGGAGAAAATGTTTGAAAATAGATAAATGGCTTAGTATTTCTTAAAAAGAGAGCAAGCATGACCTGCTTGCAAGGGTCCTATTTTATTGATATATGCAGCTGAAACTCAGCAGATGGCATCTCCTGCTAGAAATTCATTCTCCAGCTGTGCTTTCCCATTTCACTTCTTATCACAGCCTTTTTCTTCTCAATTCTAAAAAGTCTTTTAAAGTTAATAAACAAAATGATTTTTTCAAGTAAAAAAGAAAGATACGGAAATATACAAAGTACACAAGGCATATGTTTCAATTGCTTCTTTTTCCCATTGTTACCCCAAATTATTTTACTGGGCTTGAGAGTCAGCAGGTAAAGTTGAGCCTATTTATTGGTTATGCTGGTTTGTTACTGATGAGTTTATTCCATATCTTGACTGCTGTTATCTACATGCTTTTTAAATGTTTGTGTGTGTGTGTGTATGTATGTATGTTAACTATATATATATAGTTAACTGTCTACAGTAATGAATTTGAGATTGGTGGCCATATAAGTTGAAATATAATTCAATAATATAAACAATAAATAATACAGCAGTCATAATTATGTCAAGGCAATTTTAGAAGGCTCACAACTGTAACATAGGAGAAAGAAAGAAAGAAAGAAAGAAAGAAAGAAAGAAAGAAAGAAAGAAAGAAAGAAAGAAAGAAAGAAAGAAAGAAAGAAAGAAAGAAAGAAAGAAAGAAAGAAAGAAAGGTTATGATTTAACACCTTGATTATCATTTTTTTAAAAAAATAACATCTGCCTGCATGATATATATAAAATGCAGCAAGTAGTGAATCAAAATATAATTGTTCAATCATAGTCCACAACAAATTTAAACAATTACAAATAAAATAATATAAGGAATATGTTAAAGCCTTATAGCCTAATGCTGAAATTTCATATATTTTGATGTGTATTTTAAAAATATTAGCCATAAGATGGTAAAACAAAGGCTTAAATTTTAGCCAAGGAACTAGTTTTAAAGCAAAGTTGTCTGCTTCATATAGCCTTCTCTGCCTATGTATTTAACATTTAATTGAACAAAATTGAAATTAAAGCTGACCCCCCCCCAAAACTAAGTAGTCTTGAACCTGGTTAAATCTTGAACATATTCCACTAGAATTATCAGGGCTGTAAGCTAAATTTAAGCTTATACTCAAACTTAAAACTTAAGCCCATCCTCATTGGTGTCAAAAAGTTAATAATTTAGTTGAACCTTGTTAGTGTTTGAACCGGAAGCTACTAGGACTAAGCTAGACCAGGAAGTTAAAAAACTGTAAGAAAGCAATGGAAAAATTACATGGACTTGTCCATGACATTACCAGAAGTTCACCTCAACCTGAGGGATTTTCTATCTTTTTTATTTTTATTTTGGTCTTTGTATCAGGACTTAGATTGAGAGTTTTATTTCCTTTTTATGACTCGGTTGTAATGTGCTTTATAAAAATTCATTACAAGAATAACAAATGCCATGGGCTCTGATGTAGAAATAGAAAATACTGATTTGTTTTAGCATACTTTTTATTACAGTTGCTAACACTTAAAAAAAAGAGAGAAAGCTAGAGTTCAAAACTCAGAGTTACAATTGGCACTACTATCATTCTGTTATTTGAAAACAACTTGTACATGTTAACCCAGCTGATTGCAGTGGATGGAGGTATCTCTGAGGCCTCTTAACAGCTTGGAAAGCAGCCATTACTTCTTCCTCATTTAAGCCACCAAATATTATTGAGAAAGAAGAATGGTTTATAGGATGTGGTATCTGTATTATTTTGTAACTAGTATTTCCTTTTAGCTCATGACTTCATTAGAAGACCACCCAGCCTAGTTTCATTTTGAAAGGATACCCTTTCAGATCTGACTTCTATTTAAAAGATCTGGCCCAAGGTCATTTTAAAAAGTAACCTTGGGCCATTCACAATGTCCTGGTGCAGCGTGTTATCTTGGGAAAAATAGGAGGAGGAAGGAGTGTTGGTTATGTTTGCTGCTTTGATTAATTTGTAAAAATAATAAAGGTGGGAAATAAATATGGGCCATATTGCTTTCATTGGTGATGGTATTTATGGACCTTTTACTCCATTTAAGGCATCAAGTAGTTCCACCTTAGGCACTGAGCCAGCTGCATAATCTTGGGCCAGTCACTTTTTTTCAGCCCTAGAAACGAGGTAATGGCAAACCATTTCTCACCAAGTAAACAGCAGAGAGAGACTTGTCCAGGCAATCTCTGAGAATCAGACACAATTGACCAGAATGGGGGGGGGGAAGAATCAAGTGGTACTACTTGAGTATCAGTTCCAGGATCGATCATTTTCTCCAACAAAAACCTGAAATAAATGGCTTTGCAGAGATGTCTCAGCCCCAACTACCTGATCTGGCAACCCACATTTCAGAGGATCTGGATATTTATTGCTCTGTGAAGGAGGAGCTGTAGCATTTCAGATGTTTCTAGATTGTAAGCCCCCTCACGATGGGCCATGCTAGATGAGGTTTCTGAAGCTGTACTTTAGCAAGACCTGGAGCATCAGAGTTTTCTTACACCTTCTATAAATGCTTTAATAATTCTAAAATACATCATCCACGTGCAAGACTTTCATATCCCGACCACCTTCTGTAAGAAATTTGGAGAACTCTAAAACTCTGAGCAATTTAGTTGGAGCAATGAACAAAAGGGACTGTCTCAATAGAGTGCATCGCCTCATTGTAAAAACTAGAGGAAAATATTCATAAGACTGTAGTATCCCTGCTTTTTTTTTTTTTTTAGAAAATACCTAGCACACTTTTGCACTTCTTTTAAAGGTGCTGTTTTCTGCAAGTTTAGAAAAGAGACAAAGGTTCTCCTTTTTCTTCAATTTTATACCTGGCAATCCTTTCAAAGTTTATTTCCCCTCAATGGTGAACAAGTAAAAGAAATATGGCCTTATTAAACATACCTATTATGGGTTTTTAAATTAATAGAGACCCATATAGGGAGTAGGAACTGTTATTTTCTCACATTATTCTTCTTAAAGTGTAAAGCATTTTTGTGGCAGGATGTTGAGAATGGTTTTCCCCTAGATTTTAACATCTCATTCCTTATGACAAAAACTAAGATCATTAAGTATACCTGTGGTGAAGCTCCACCACTAAGCTGGAGGTTGCAGGGTGACCTGGGCCAGCTAAACTCTGGTGGAAAAATTCTCTTTGCTGGCAGGAACCTCTGGGTTCATCTGAGGGCCCAATGGTATGAACAACAACACCATTAAACATCTTACAATGCCTTGATGTACCCCTACGTTATGGGCATTGTAGGAAATTAGTACAACAGGTACTCAACTACCTGTGTTACTCAAAACACAAAAAGAGTTTTTTGTTTTTGTTTTTAACCAGCAGATCCAGATAGAGTGGATCAATTTGCTGGTCTCACTTTGCACTCGAATCTCCCTCACAAACCTGTGTTAGCATGGAAGAAAGAATGTAAATTTAAACTCATAGAGAAAAAAATAGGATATTAATAAATGAATAAATCTAAGAAGTAGTTAGGGAGAACATTGAAACAAATGTAGTAGGGCAACCCATTTGGTAATTCAGAAGGATTGTAAGGTGCCAGGCTATCGATTGTAATCTTATGATAAGAGAGAGCTATGACTGATTGGTTGGTTTTTCTGCCTTTCTAGTGTGATGTGTACTCAAGGTGGTTAACAAAATTAAAATTAAAATAGAATATATGGTTAGATGCCATTAATTAACATTTAAACAGGCAATAACAGTGTCACAAAGCTTGGGGAAACAGGTGCATTTTACTCATTTTCTAATGGAGTAGTACTGGATAAAGCCTTTTTCCATGGGTCAGAAAAAAAAAACTCTGATGCCAGGGTCATCTTCAAACAGATCTTTCCTGCAGATTATAATGTCTAGACAGTTTTGTAAGAAAGGAGATGGTCCCTAGATAGTCAGATTATAAACTATCTAGTCCTAGATCAATTCCAACAATGTAGTAAGCAGTTGGCAACTAGCACAGCCTTTATCTAATCTCCAATAGCACCCAACCATGCTGCATCAACAGCAACTTCAAGACTTTTTTTGAGGATAGCCCCACACAGTAAGCATATTACAGTAAATCCAGCTGGGAATAATTCTTGCCAAAACAGACTGCACCATCTATAATTATGCAGAGATACTGCTCACCACAGATGCTACCTGCAAACTGAGTAACAACCGAGGATCAAGAAGCAGTCCCAGACCACAGAGCTGCTCCTTCAGAGAGTAAACAACCCATCCAAAGCAGACTGAGCTTCAGACTGCAGTTCCTTATTTACCAACAGCACCTTTGCCTTGGCAGGATTGAATTTTTCTTTCATCTCCCTTGTCCTGCCCTAATGATAAGTTAGGCAAGGGGGGAAAGTATCTCTCAGACTAATTTAGGTGGCAAAGTTAGAAGTCAAAGTCAGAATATGAGAACTTGGGGAAAGCAGCACGTACTCTGACAGGAAGATTTCTATGGGCTTAATCAACTATTTGAGAATGGTCTCTTTTGGTTTTATTTTCAGAAATGTACATCCTATTTATTCATATGTATGACAGGCAGAGCAACACATACTTTCCCCTTTCACAAAAAGAGGCACCCTGTCTGGCTGAAGGGTACAGACAAGTATCCTTGTAAAAGGTGATGTGACTGATCACAGAAGAGAAGACCAACGTGCAACTATTCCCTTCCAAAATGATAACTAGGGGAGGAAAAAGAGACTTTCTTCCTTATTGTACTTCTCAGTTATGAAGTAGAGATATCTTGAAACAGTTTCTAACTCTTAGGTAATAAGTTAGAATTTCTAAAACAGCAATTTGTTAGGATATTCTGGATATCCATCTCAGGCAGACAAAGAAGATAGCAATCTGTTTTTTGAAGAAAATTATTGCTGTACATCTTGCCCTGTTCGACATCATATGAAGTCACAATACAGGGAAGCTGCAGAAATAAACACTGGGCTGCATCAGCAAGAGAAATGATTGAAGAAGAAACACAATTTTGTCCTATCCTATATGTCATACATTTGTTTTCATACCATAATCCTTCAAGCCTTATATTGTCTCTCTTGATGACCAGTTTAATAAGGGGTTTAATAAGGAGATGACTTATTTAATCAGTGTTTAACAAGACCATTGGGAAGAAAGGTGTTCAGAAAACATTTTAATGCCCATTTTCTAATTTCATATTTGTGGAACAATTTGTAAACAGACTTCTTTGAAATTTGTACTTTTCTGAATTTAGCAGTCCCGTTCTGCAATTAAAAAAAAATGAGTACAAAAAGTCTTTTTACTGCCAGGTGCTCATTATGGTCAATAAGCGTATAAGAATAATATTTTAACAAAAATGTCAGGGAAAAATTGTTCTGTTTGCTATTTGTTTATTTGTTTGTTTGTTTAATTTTTATGCTTCCCATCTCCCCTAGAAGGGATTTTTACCCAATTTTACATTATCAAATTAATATGTAATTACAATTCCTTTAAAATTCTCATTTTTCTATATTTTATGATGCAATTATGCTTTTTCAAAATGAAAGTTTAAAAAAAATTAATATATTGACAAATTTGAATACAAATCTTTATAAAATGGCTGCATGTTAATACCGCCTTCATGTATTTTAAAAAAAAGTAATATGTGGATCATTTTAATAGATGTTGAATCATGGTGATTTTTGTATTTTATTTTGACATATTAATATTTTAAGTTTTAATATTAACATTTCAAACATTTTTTTTCATTTTCACTCACACTTTAAAAAGCGAATTAAACTGAGTAGTAAATATTCACAGAAGAATAAGATTTCCTCCCACTCCTCCCAAAATACAGATGTATAAAAATTGCTTTAAAATTTTTTGTGGCAATGTTATTAAGTCGCAAAAGGAGGTTAAATTTAATCTACTTAGCATTAGCTGTAGACAAGAAAAGCCAGAACACCTGGATAGAACTAAGCATGGTAAACAAACATGCGGTCTTCATTCTCACACTCTCCTTATAGCACTAATTTTGGCAAGAAGAAAATGGCTTGTTGCATGAAGAATCATTACTGAGTAATGCACTACTATCCTTTTAGATGGAAATCAGCTTATGCACAAATGGATCATGCAGGGCAGTGGTGGTATTCAGCCGGTTCGCACTACTTCGGCAGAACCGGTAGCTAATTTTTTCTTGCCCAGGCCCAGAATGGACTTCTGGAAGCGGCATCCACACAGAGAACTGGTTGTTTACATATTTGAATCCCACTACTGATGCAGAGGCCTTCTATACAGGATTGCCTACTATGAAACTTCTATAACCCTTCGATTTCAAACTCCAGGCAGATGAAAACCCATAACAATGTATTTATTCCAAAATTAAATCTGTTCTCATTAGTTGTAACATTAGGATTTTTAAAAAAAAACATTTGTTGAATGTTATGTTAGTGACACAATTGTTAAATGAATCTGGCTCCCTCATTGACTTTTGCTTGTCAGAAGGTCACAAAAAGGGATCACATGAACCTGGGACACTGCAACCGTCATAAATATGAGTCAATTGCCAAGCATCTGAATTTTGATTGGCAAATGTGAAAAACGGTCATAAGTCATTTTTTTCAGTGCCATTGTCACTAAATGAACTGTTGTAAGTTGAGGACTACCTGTATTTTATGAGGGGCTATGAATGGTATTAGCTAATGTTTTATATATATATATATATATATTGGTGTAAATTTTGAAGTTTCCCTTTGCCTTGTTTCTTAAATGGATAGTGCGCTCTTGAGTTCAGGTTGGACATCATCAGTAGAAAGGAAAGCAAAACAAAAAAACACAAAACCACCAGTGGCACCACTAGCAGCAGAAGATATAAACTGTTGGACCTCAATATTTTCTAACCATTTGAGGAACTGTTGAAATTAAGCTATGGGAATGAGAATTCTTGAAAGTTGGAGGGCCGTTGTTATATACAGTATAACGGTGTTTATACTGTTACTAAATTATACTTTCAGCAGCAAACCGATTTAGAAATGGGCAGCCTGTTCTAGGTTGCAAAAACATGGAGAAATATACTTTTAAAGAAGATACACATAAAGCTTCAACCCTGCCCGTGTTCACGTTCTTTAATCACTATAAATCAAGCCATGAGCATCTTCTCACCACCTAGACATAAAAGATGTACAAATACTTTTATCAGGCGAAGCAATTTTCTTCCTGTGAATAATAAGCTTTTTGGCTTATGTGTCTGAATCCAAAATGGTCGTCTTTGGGGTTCCCAAGGAACTGAGAGTTATATTGTACAATAAGTTCAGGTTTCCAGACACTCAGAATGGTTTTACAAGCCTGGTTAAATGCAATTGAAATAAAATGGCGGTACTGTACATGATGACTTGTTAACCAGCTAAGCCACGTAACCCAATCAGTGGAAGAACATATATAAAACAAGATTTCTAATTTGGGACATTGTAAAAATAATGATTAGTCATGACTGCATAAAATGAAAAATATAGTTGTGTAAGCTATTATGGTTGACTTGTATAGACTATATCTATATGCAACATACTGGTATCATTTATAATCTGATGATGATTTTTAACTAAAGAACAAAAATATGTGATGCAGTAGAGCTTGAAATCTGAGGAACTAAATAAAGGATCTGAGATTAAGGAGTGGCTCAAAACTTAATGCAGAAGTCCATCTTAAAGCAGAGGAAATTCACTGTAACATTATTGCTTAAACTAACATGGGAAAAAAGCTTATATAACATCCAAATGTGAATCTATTGAGTTACATATCATACTAAGGAATAACAGTAGCAGGACTGCAATCTTAAATGTTCTTGACAAAGAAGCCTAAATACTAAGCACATTTGCACCGAAAAAGAACACACTTTAAATCTTTTTTTTCCTAGAAAAAAAATCTGTTCCAAAGGAGATCTTCACTGTGGTGTGAATGCTTTCGGAGTTTGACAACCCAAAGACAACATAGGTAATGAAGGAAGACCTTAACCCCTGGTGGACAGCCTCAGATTCAATGTGAAAAAAATAAGCAAAACCAATGGTTAAGATCCCAAATGATTAAGTTATCTGGGATTTTTAAAAAAATACCTATGAGAAGAAAACTATTTCCATATGGGCATCTCTGCTTCCTTGAATGTTGCAGTAATGTTTAGAAATGAGTGTTCATTTCAGCATGCTGCTTATTTATATAACTCATAGGCTGGACCTGAATTTTACTCAACCAAATGGTGTTTAGTTTGAGGTTCTTGATGATCATAGAATCATGGAACTCAGAAAGAGGGATAGCAAGGCCTAAGACTTTTTAAGGTTATGGTCAACCCCAACCTTTCTTCAAAAAAAAACCAAGCATGAGAGACTGACTTTCAGTTTTAGAGCTAATTATTTGATCCAACTGATTCAAGGCAACATAGTGCTGTTGCTGCAATTATGAAGAGAACTTGTGGTATCAAAACAAAGGAAGGCACCTACCATTTATGAAAACATCCATGTCCACAAGAGTCAAGCCAAACACCAAGAGTTCTAGCCACAAAAACATGGTTATATCCAGGGATTATATGTATCCTTACAAAACAGCATGTGGATGTCTGTCTCTGGAAAGTAAAATAAAAGTTATTGGTCTCTGTGAAAGTCGTGCAAAGTCCCCATCAAATGTAGAACAGACTGTACGCATACATTGAAACTCGTCTTTATAATCCAAGAAGCAGCTTCCTCTGTCAGGCAAAATTTAACTACTGGCAGTCACACTCTACAGCAAAGTGATGTCAGTTTTACTCACTTCTCTAAAACCACTTTTTCTTCTTTCTCCAGTTTCCAGGAAGTAACAAAGAGGGTGGTTTTTTTTCCCCTGAAGTTATTGCAGTGCTGTTCTGATATCCTACTTAAGAAGCAATTGTTTCGGTAGAACTGAGGTTTTTCTTTCAAATGTTGAAATAAATTTAAATATTCTTATCTTTGATCAAAGAAAAATAAAAACCCTGCTATTCAAAAAAGAAAATAAGGCAAACTTTTCTATAATACAAGTTTGAAAACAAGTCTACATTACATGATCTCATTCTTCTTTAAAGTATCACTAGGATAAACAGATGTGGACAAACAAAGATGATATTTTCACGAACCTAAAGTAAATGAAGTAACTATGCTAAAACTCTCATTTGTGATGGAGGATGCTAGCTAGGGTTATGGACATTATAGTGTAACAACAAGCCTGAAAACTAGTTTAAGAATCACTCGTCTAAATTATACGTATGCAACTTCTTTTTTCTTTCTTTTTTTTTACAGACTGAGGGCCACATTTGGACTTTGAGTAGTAGTAGTAGTAGTAGAAGGTCTACCTTCCAAAAATGAAGGAGATTAGAGGGGAAAACTAAACTAAGTTTAAATGTAATTTTAATTATATTTACATTAGCACACATCTAATGTTTCTTTTCTGCTAGCAGTGTTTCTCAACCTTGACAATTTTAAGGCATGTGGACTTCAACTTCCAGAATTCCACAGCCAGCATTGCTGGCTGTGGAATTCTGGGAGTTGAAGTCCACATGCCTTAAAATTGTCAAGGTTGAGAAACACTGTGCTACAGTCAAGTAACAACTTCTGAGGGGATCTTTGAAGGGTATGCATTGCCTTTTACTGGTTGATCTGAGCGTAGTGCAACACCAATCCATGGAATGTTTATCAAAACCACCAGCTGGCCCTATCTCCTCTGATTCCCTTACTTGCAATCATTTAGGCACAAGGAATACATGTCACTATGGGGACAAGTAGGTATATGTGTCTTTTCCCCAATCCTATCTCCCATGTCAATTACTCAGGGAGTAATCCTATGCTAAAGCAGTTTACAGAGCAGTAGAACTACTGAAGTAGAATCATTTTCTATGAGATTGACAGTCATATAAATTTGATTATTAAAATATAAATAAACCCTTAGGTAACTATTTCACAATTTTTATTGGTTTATTTATTAAATTTATATGCTGCCCATCTCACTCTGAAAAGGAACTCTGGGTGACCTACAATTAAAATAACAAATATTAAAAAAACATTAAATACAAAGACAAAGCAAAAATGGTAAGATTGGTACAGAGGTAGCATCTTTTCAGTTAATTCATAAGCTACCTTCAGTACTGAGTGCCCCCATCAAAACTCCAAGCTAACTGGCATAGCCAGGTTTTAACACGCTTTTGGAAAATCAAAAGGGCTGGAACAGACCTCACCTCCATCTCTTCAAGATTATAGGGTGCATTAATTTTCACACAGCTGACAAGAGGGCTGATTTGAGAATAGGCTGGCATAATTTTTCTTTCCATACTGGCCTGTGCATTGGCCATTATGAGAGAAGAATAGCTGATTTTCCTGATGCTATCAGACATGACATCAGAAATCTTGGGAGGCAAAATTGAATCCCCTACTTATGTATTGACGATAATCACTGGGCATTTTCATTGTGTTAGCTTCTTCGGCTACAATGAAAAAAAAAGGAAATAAGAAGATATTGAAAAGTAGAATAAATAAAATCTCCTAATGATTCCTTTGACTGATTAACATGCACTTCAATCATTTCCAAATGGGATGTAAAACTGTCTCAAAAGGCTGTCTACACAGGGGAAATATATTGTGTAGCTATGCTAGCTTCCATTGCCATACACAATCTTTTTTTAAAAAAAAAAATCTTGACAACATAGTAATGTGTGTGTTGACATATCTCAAATGCCTGAGCATCAGCCAGTTATGGAAAGAAGCAGTGAGCTTTCAGGACAACAGGCTTTCCATTTTTGTGGAAGAGCCACTTGTTCTGATTTTAGTAAAAGCTAACCTTCCTGCTATTAGTCACATCATGGAAGAGTTGAAACTATTTTCAAGTATGATATAAGGATAATATATCAAGCAAGATATGTAGAATAGCTGCTCATATAATTCACAAGTGTTGATAGAATTCTGAAAGTACAAAGGCA
This sequence comes from Bothrops alternatus, assembly GCA_034064705.1. Taxonomy (NCBI): domain Eukaryota; kingdom Metazoa; phylum Chordata; class Lepidosauria; order Squamata; family Viperidae; genus Bothrops; species Bothrops alternatus. Next base: position 10,687,235 of record JARGCV010000040.1, on the reverse strand, counting down.
GATATGTGTTTGCTGAATGATCATTTAAGGCAGGAATCTTCAGACTTGGCCCTTTTATGGCTGGCTGAGGAATTCTGGGAGTTGAAGTCCACAAGTCATAAAAGGGTCAAGTTTGCAGACCCCTGATTTAAGGGGAGCTGTTATACTTTTTGCAATTTATGACAGACCGAGTATTTAGCAATTACATTAGCTCTCCCATCTCCATCTTTATTCTGCAAATATTGTTGCTTACTGCATAGTATCTGCTGTTTAGCTTCAAAGAGCCCAGTGGCAATTCTATCAAACAGAGGTGCATAATTGGCATCTGATATCAGTAGTAAGAGTGGTTTTTTGTTTGTCATTGAGTTTGGGGTCCATGCTATGGCAGCTTAAGAGATTTAGCCTCTATCGAAGTAGGTGTGTGTTCTTTCTACTTTTTTTGAAAGAGAAATAAGATGGCTTTCCCAGAACTTGCCAGCTCCAACCAGAAAAAGTAAGAATTGTGTGAAGCTGGCTCTGTTAGGAGGCCAGAAAAAGATACTGAATGAGAAGGGAAGTCAGAGAGAAATAAAGAGGAAACAGATGGGCCAAAAAAGAACTACACCAGCAGCCATGTCATGACATTTTACATATACCACAACCAGCAGGTATATATGCAACAAGTCATGGCTATAGGTATCCTTTGCCTCTTTTTCAACAACTTTCCATAAATTCTTATCTTTTATTTTAGCCAACTTCTAGTACATCAGACCTTGTTTAAGGAAGAATGAGAAGAATAGAGTATCATTGGTGTCATTTTCTTTATGCATAAGATCTTTCTTTAATACAACATCTGCACTTTTATTCAGTTTCTCTTTGAAGTTCATCTTGAAGGAAAATTGATATAGGTGGATTGGTATGTCTATGTCTGTATACAGTACATGAATTATGTGTATCTGTGCGGGGTGTATGTGAACCATACATTCAGCTGAAGAAATAAAATGATTATTTGGAAAAGCAAAAATATTGAAGATGCCAGGTTCATGTACTCCTTGCTGTCAATTACTTACATTTTGTTCTCAGTAGTTGTCAAAGTAGCCTATTATACAATGGAATGCATTTAAAGTCAGGCTCAGGATCCAAAAAGACCTTGACAAACTTGAACAATGGGCCCTATCCAACAAAATGAGTTTTAATGTGGAGAAAAGCAAATTTTTTCATTTAGGCAGGAAAAATCAAAGGTTTAAGTACAGATTAGGCAAAATCTGGCTCAAAAACAGCAACTGTGAGAGGAACCTTAGAGTCCTAGTGGACGATCACTTGACTATGAGCCAGCAACGTGCAGCAGCAGCCAAAAAAGCTAACACAATCCTGGGTTGTATAAACAGGCATAGAATAAAGATCATGTGAAGTATTAGTATCGCTTTATAAAACTCAGTAAGACCACACCAGGAATACTGCAGCTATTTTGGTCATCATACTACAAAAAAAAAAATGTTGAGACCTTGGAGAGTGTTCAGAGAAGAGCAACTAAAATGATCAAAGGCCTGGAGACTAAAACATATGAAGAATGGCTACAGAACTTGGGTTTGGCTAGTCTAAAGAAAAGAAGAAATAGGGGAGACATGATAGCAGTGTTCCAGTATTTGAGGGGCTGCCACAGAGAAGTGGGAGTCAAACTATTCTCCAAAGTATCAGAGGGCAAGACAAGAAACAATGGTTGGAAACTGATCAAAGAGAGAAGCAACCTGGAATTAAGGAGAAAATTCCTAACACTGGAGGTTTTTAAGAAGAGACTGGACAGTCACTTGTCTGAGATTGATTCTCCTGCTTGAGCATGGATCTCCAAGGTCTCTTCCAGCTCTCTATTCTATTCTATTCTATTCTATTCTATTCTATTCTATTCTATTCTATTCTATTCTATTCTATTCTATTCTATTCTATTCTATTCTATTCTATTCTAAATTATGTACATAATATCCCTAATAATGCCTCTCCTGCAAAGTTTTATGGGGCTTTGGCTAAAAACAATGAAGGGCAATGTAATGATATTTTAAAAGACAACAAAAATTTGTATTGTGAAAATTGGGGGGGGGGATGGAGAGTTCAGAGTTTACATTGGTTAAAGTTATCTTACAAAAATAGCCAAGAAAATAACTGAGAAAAAAACAAAACAAAAATGGAAAGCAGTAAGGGAGAAAGAAAGGATTCAAGTAAGTTGTTAATAGGAAATCCAAAAGCAGGATTGATTTGAGATTTAGTTATACTTTGTATAAACTTAATAAAATCAAATTGTATTATTTATATCCAGGTTTTTCTCTAGGAGTCCAAGGTGGTACACATCTCATAGTTTTTCCCCAAAACAATAATCCTGAGCTCAAAAAAAGTGTGATTTATCTGTCCAACCTACATTATACTGGCTCTCATAATTGACTGAATACTTGTAGAATACTAACATCCTTTTTGGGCCAAGCAAACAAATTTTCTGTTCTTCTTTCATACATCCTGCTTCTCATGTATGTACATGCATACCTGCGCAAGCATATGTGAGTGCTGACTTATTTTCACTGGGTGATCAAAGAGATGAGGATCATGCCATCTGGTAAACACTTATTAGAACTATTTTGCTCTTTTCTGGAACTGAACCATCTGTTAGAGGCATATTTAAATAATCCTTCACATTTGCTTAGATATTACACTGCATACAGGACAACAATTATTTACAGCAATAAATGCTGTATCTGGTCACAGTAAGACCTTTTTAAAAGAGTTCTTAGGAGTGTGTCTGGGAATAAAAATGACAATTGCATGCAAGAGTTTAATAATAACAAAAATTAATCCAGCTTTTTTTGAACTGGAGTTATATAGTAGGCCTTCAGACGATAGCTCTGATCATCTTTTTTCACGAGTGAAAATTCTTTGGTTCTAAATGCTTATGAAATCAAAGTATGAAATCACATTTATGAAATTGGTTTATGTGAAACCTAAATATTGTGATGATTAGAAATGATTTTTGACCAACTTTTAAAAAAACCTGAATAATTGATTCTGAGACCTAATCAATGAATGAATTTAGAAGAGGAATTAGAAAGCTGTGATCAGATTTGACCATTTAAAGTTGTGTCTATCTGAGAGGTGTAAATCTCCTAGAAGTGGAAAAGTTGTGGAATATAGGTGGAGAAAACTATTGTAGGAAGTGGCTGAAATATATTTGATGGTTGCTAAGTGGGTATGTTGTTAAATTGCCGGGTTTTTTATGGATATGAATTGTGGAAAGGAAACCAGAAGTGATATAGAGGGAAAACAGTGAATAATGAGATGGAATGGAGCGTGTGGAAATAATGCTGCATACTACTGCCAATCCACTAATGAATGGATGATAGGCTAGGGTTAATGAATTCAAGAGTTGAAATGCAGTTGGGTACCTCTCTGAAGAGAGAGGAGACTGGAGGCACAATTGAGAATCTGATGGGCAGAAGGAGGCAAGGGACACCAGACAGATCATCAAAGGAGAAGAAGAACCTAGGCAGATATGGCATATATTACTGAGAATGGGCTGGGCAGAGACCAGGATGAAACCCTGTTGAAAATCTACTTGGCTGGATTTTAGGCCCTATGACAGCCACAACACTTCCTTTAGAGAGGAAGGGTTGTTATGATCATATAAGAGACTCTGACAAAAAGAAAGACTACTATTCCAAAGTCAATTGTTTTCATTGCCAGTGTATGGAGTTGGGTTGCCCTGAGAAACTAGGGCTGTTGATTGCTGATCCTGTACCTACTCACCCATCAGTAGCCCTTTAGAACTACTGGGTTTGGTTTCAGGGATGGAGTTTGGAGTTCCCAGGGTTTCTCTCTTGAGTAACTTCAAACTCCATGACCTGGACTCATGTGGCACTTGTGGGTTTGTTGCAAGCAGTTGTGACTCCAACCCACATGAGACAACACATGCTTGATCTGTTCTTCACTTCGGAGCAGATGAGATGTAATCCAAATATGAAAACGTTCACAGTTGTTGTGGTCAGATCACATTGTTGTTATGCTGGGTTCAGAAAAAAACCTGGACCTACCCAGGCTTCATTCATTGGCTCTGTTAAAAGTTACCCTAAACCAGGGGTCTTCAAACTTGGCCCTTTTATGACTTGTGGACTTCAACTCCCAGAATTCCTCAGCCAGCATGCCTGGCTGAGGAATTCTGGGAGTTGAAGTCCACAAGTCATAAAAGGCCAAGTTTGAAGACCCCTGCCCTAAACTATGTGGGGCCGGGCTATATCAGGAAACTGCTTGTCAAAAATCTGTTCTGATCACCAAGAGAGGACCTGTGGAAAGTTCCCTCTTCTTGTGAGTTCACAGGTATGGGTGAACTCAGTAAGAGCCCCTTCCTTATGCATTTCCCACAGAAGAATATGCAGCCCTCATATTGTTGTAGTTCCAATGTGCTTTGGATGCTGTGTTTTCTTTTTCTTTTGTAGTTAGGCTTTGTTTTAGTTATTTATTTAGACTTAGTTATTTATTAAGTTTTTCTTTGAAGTTGCACAGTCTTCAAGGTCCTTTGGGATGGACAGGTTTATAAGTATTTTTAAACAAACAAATAATAAGACTCTGCCATCCAATATAGATAACTAGAGAAAATCTGTTAAGGGTCTTCCCATATTATAATATATCGAGTCTGGAGCAGATAATAAGACTTTTTGTTTGGATTCCTCATTCTATAGAACACCTATCTCCTGGACATCTGATGGCATCTTGCTTTCTAGAAGGAAATTAAATCTGTACCCTTTCAATGAGCTATTGGTTGTTAGTGTTTTTGAGTGACTATTGAAGATCGTTTACTACTATTATTTTTGTTGATTTATCTAATTGCATATAGATCTGTTGTTTGCCACAAAGAATCTGTCCAAATTGGAGTGGATGGTAAATACTGATTGAAAAGAAATAAACAAGTATTTAAATCTGGGGGGGGGGGAAATCTGGGGATTGTCTTATTAAATTACATATACAACGCTTCTTACTTTTTTGCAATGATCTGGAATATGTGCCAGGGACTATCTACTGTTTTGGGTGAAAAATGAAAGTGTGACATGTAGTCAAGAGAGTATTTACCTTAAAGAAGAAGGTGGCTTTCAACAGGGCCATTTCATGCTACACCTTGCTCAGCATCTTCTCCTCTTTGCATATATTGTCCCAGGTTCTTTCCATTATACCCAATATCTATGCCGCTATCTATAGCTTCTATTTCCACTGCATCTTTGCCCATCTGTGCCACCACACTATGGTTTTCCCTTGTCTTGTCATTTTTCCATTTCCCTAACTATTAAAGCAACATCTACATTCTCTTCTCTTTCCCACCCCATTTCTCTCTTTAATGTTTCATTGCATCTCATTATTCCACTATTTTCCCTCCATATCATGTCTCATTTCCTTTCTATCCTATTTTTCATCACTCTTCTTGCCACCAAAGCTGCTTTCTTCTTGAGATCTTCTTGATATTTTTATCACTTTATTTTATTTATATCTTCTCCTTCCTCCAAAACACATTGTTCTTCCACTAGTCTTTTTTTTCCTCACACAGTATTCTTGAGAAACAGAGTGTGGTGGTGGTGGTTAACAACTTCCAAATTGCATTTTGCATGTTTAATTCTCACATGAAGCAGGCAACTGGACAGCAGACGGAAGTGATCCAGAATGAAGCACCTGCATTACCATTTCTTTACAATTCTCATTCCATCAATTCCCTCAGCTGATGAGATAAGTGTGTGCAGACTCTCTATGTGTGAATGTATGGGCATGGATTCTATTATTGCAGTTACAAAAAAAAACTAATTTGGTTAATTTTAGTCCTGGTTATTGAATGAAAACTAGTTAGCATATTTTGCACATAGAACAAAATGAAAAAAGCTTGCGAGAAAAGAGTTCAGTTTACCTTGACCCGTAAAAATCTTCTTGTCCTATTTTTTGTATTGCTAAAAATTGTCACTAAAAAAAACCCTACATTTAAATAATCTGAAATCTTCTGATTTTTATGGAGCACAGGAACATTGCAAATTCCAGGCCTCTTTCAGAACATCAGGAAACATCTCGAAAACTGTGAAGAATTTGTTCAGCTGGACTTGCTATAATTGAGGTTAGCGAGTCACACTGCTTTTCAAGTCAAACTTAGCCTCAAGTCATTAATGAAGAAGGATATCTTTGATGAAAATGCCCCTGACTATATCATGCCATATATACAGCACATTATGCTTCTCTAAAATTGCACTGCATATAATAATTATGTGAGCAAAAATTCATTAGGTTCATAATCTATTCAATTTTCTTTTCCAACAGATGCTCTTGGTGCCTTTTAATTATTTCATTAGGCTATTATGTTAAACTATTTGATATAACAAAAAGAATGGATACATACAATATGAACAATATAATTTACTCTCAAAATTATTTATCATAATAATTTAAAAAGCAAGAATGGGAAGGAAAACTTGAGAATAATTCTCACAAAATTTGACCGCCTTAATGTCTTAACAAGAAGCTTAATGTCAAAAAACACAAAAATCTTAATTGCAATGTTGGCAAATGCTACATACTGAATCAGTAATTTGTTGCTGCTAATTAGACAGCTTTCTCCTTCCACTGTTGTATGATAATACTTTTAGCCTGTCCCATACCTGAAAAGTCCATAATTCTTGCTGTTTTCCTAGATTCAAAACACAGGGGATATAGACAGGAAGCACTATTAAACATTTTCTGAGTTGTTCAATGTATACAAAATATTTGCATTTATTTTATTGTTTTGTTTTTTAAAATGACTTTCTGATGATTTACCAGAAAAGGACATTGAAGCTCATTATTCCAGAAATTGCATAAATAACCAGTTTCAGTTTAATTAATTTTCTCCTGAAAAAAAAAAAGAGTTAGAACATTTGAAGTAGTAGTAGGAAGTGGTATGAAGTAGTCACTTGCTGGATCAGGCTGCTGGCCCATCTAGACCAGCAGTCTGTTCTCACAATGGTCAACCAGCTGTAGAAAACCACCAGCAGATGGACTTCAGAGCAGACATACTGCCCTAAAACTATTAGCCATAGTTCCCCATGACTTCCATGGAAGTTTTTTTTTTTGAAGCTAGCCAAGTTGGTACCCATCACCACATTTTCATGGAAGCAAATTCAAAAGTTTAATTATGTGTTATGTAAAATATTTTCTTTTCTCTATCCTGATTCTTACTAGCTTAGGAGCCACAATGAATTCCTCCAATTCCTCTGATAACAATGGAACTTTAAAAATAGCAATAACATTTTCTGGGTCAAACACATCATATATTGATATAAATTGAATAAACTTCTAAGAGTGTTCATATGCAAATCAATTACATGTTAAAATAGCTCATGCAGAACTTAATTGCCCCAAAGTAACAATACTGTGAGAGGCCTGACTTACATACTATAAATATGGATTCACTTATTAATTTTATGTTGCAATTATTTTATGAGAAACCACATCAGAACTATACCTGTGATCTAATATTTTTATAACTATCTTGTAGCATTAAATCCTGATATTAAAACTGTTATCCAGACAACCAGCAATCTCAACATTTGCCAGGATTCAAAGGAGTTAAATAATAATTCTAGAGATGAACAAAACAGAACCTGAATTGTGAAGTTCCTTATTTTAACCACTGACCAAATTAGAATAAATGGCCAGTGACAGAAAGTATGAAAAATTAAATCTATCTTTTGCTGCATGGGGATCTCATTTGGAAAAGGCAAGTCTTGAAGAATGCCTTTGTCAAATAAACATATTTTCTATTCTGTACAATTGCTTAAATAATATAATAAAATGTTGGTTCCTTGGTTGTTTGAAGATGTTTCATTACCCAACTAGATAACATCATCAGTGCTAGTGAGTGTGGGATGTGCTCCCTGTGTCAAGAGAGTGTATATTGTTTATATACAATAGATTGCCCTGCCAGTGTTGGTGGGGGTGTGGTTTTTTCCTTGGAAATTCCTTGATTAGGATACCCTAGAACAGTGGTTCTCAACCTTTTTAATGCCGCGACCCCCAACCGGTCATAAGTCGAGGACTACCCAATTGGTCATAAGTCGAGGACCCCAACCGGTTGTAAGTCGAGGACTTTCCCTGCCCGGGAGCACCGCGCATGCATGGTGCTGCCCCCTGCGCCAGCCGAGGCATAGCTGGCAAGGGGGAATGACGGTGCAGGGTGACCACTGGCTGGGCCACCAGCTGGCCCAGCCCATGGGAGGTAAGGCACCTGCCGGGCCCCACGTGCACCAGCAACCCTCCCTGCACCTGCCGGCCTCCCACCTCCCACCCCTGGCCCTCTTTTACTTACATTTTTAGTAGTTGCTCAGCAGGGAGGGGTGGAAACTTCCAGACAGCTCGTCTTCGCTGCAGACAACTTGCAGCACCGTTTGCAGACTGGGACTTTTGGTGGGCTCAGCAGGCCAGAGACTGCCTGGACAATTCCTATTGGCTTTTGAAAGCCAATAGAATTAAACTCTATTCAAGAGAGTCTATTCTATTGGCTTTCAAAAGCCAATAGAATAAGAAGGAGTAGCCCAGCTAAGGAAAAGGGGAAAAAATGGTGGACTGCGTTGTTTGGCGACCCCCGTGAAATGGTGGTTCGACCCCAAATGGGGTCGCGACCCACAGGTTGAGAACTGCTGCCCTAGAATATCCTGGAAGGTTGGCATTCAAATAAATCAGCCATCAATACAGTCATAGAGACACATTTCATTGACACACTATTCAAAAGAGACAATTAGAAAAAGCTAAGAAGGAAAAAAAATACATCCTCTACAGCAGCCAACAATATGTAGAGATTAACACCAGAAAAACCATCAAGTAGGAAATAATACCCCAATCAAGGAACTACCAGGAAGCAAATCCTATGCCCACTCACCCCTATGATGTTACCTAGTTGGATAATGAAACATCTGCAAGCAAACAACCAAAAAAATCACCAGGAAATCCACAATTCAATCCCAAACAGCATATATTGTCCTCTATTGGAATCTCACCAACACAGGAAGACCTCTCAGAATATGAGTCAACCTTGGAGTTTAATTCATCTTGTTACATTTCTCTTGCACCAAATATTCAGGAAAAAAAAATCTGTGTTTCATTTGCATCGGTTCATGACAATTCATTTAACAACTGAGAAAATTTCCTAAGAAGTCCAATATCAAAGGAATCAGAAGATAATCTACAGTCCAGATCTTTATACTTGCCTAAACATTACCCAGAGATGTCAAATGTGATTTATGCCATTTTCTAAAGCTAACCAGCCCACATTCACATATTAATAATATTAGATTATGAAAACAAAATTGTGTATTTATTAAATTTGTTTGCCACCCATCTCACTGCAAGGTTATGCTTTGTCCATAAAGAGAGGAAGGATGTGATAGCAACTATATTTCACCATTATAACTTTTTCTATCACAATTCATCCAATATTTTGAGGCAAGTCAAAATATTTGGATTCTTTTATTTATTTATATTTCATTTTTCTTAACAATTCATCTCCATCAAAGATGGCCTCTTGCTAGATGTTTCTCTGTGTTGTATCTAAAAAGTATTCTACTAAGGCTTCTTCTGGACTATAAGATTACTTTTGATTTTACTTGTCAAACTATATTAAAAAGTTGCAAAGGATGGAAAATGCTTGCTTAGCAATCAAGTTTCAGAAGACTTTAACATCTAAAATACACTGAACATCTGCTGAGGTAGACAACTTAAGTGATATGTAGAATAAAGGTCAAGATGAACCAGTCAAGTTCAAATATATGTCAGGTCTATATTTTACTGGAAATTAAATCATAATGCTTTATGCTATTGAAATTATTCAAAATAAGTTTATTAGAGCCATACTGATGGTACCTAAAAGTATTAAAAATGCCATCCTACGGGTGGAAATAAGTTTAGTTTCATTGGAAGCTAGAGAATGGTTCCTTTTTCTTACCTTTTGGCTAAAGTTAATTTTGATGCCTGTAGGGTTAGCCCCGTTAGTATTTATAGATCATTTTAAATCGTCGTGGGGGGGAAAAAGCACTAGGTAAAATTAAATCGCTGGGCTTCTCTATGGAAAGTCTGTGTTCATTAGGATTTGATAATGCTAGAACTGCCTTGAAACAATGTATCTGGGATATTGCTCTCCAAACAAACTTAAGTAAGGTAGCACATTCCAATATTTGTCACTTGCTTCCAGAAGGATTCTTCCCAGATTCTTATCTATTTTCCATTACAATTTTGAAATTTTGTAAAGCTTTCACCTTAGCCAAGCTGGATGCGTTGCCCTTGGCAGTCCTTTTTGGACGGTTTAAGGGCATTCCTATGCACCTTTGGTTGTGTCCATGTGGTGATGGCTCTATAGAAACCCTAAGCCATATGCTGCTTCTCTGTTCTTTATATAAAGACTCTAGACAGATTCTTATATATCCGATATGGAAGAAGTTTCCAGGTAGGGGATATGAATTTTATTTAAAGTTGCTACTTTCGGATAAGGATCCGAAAATATCAATTCAGATTGCCCAATTTTGTGCCACCATTTGCACAATACGTCGCACCATTATCAAGGTCTGAAAAAAATTTTAATATGATGTTTTATTTTGAGAATTTCGGATTATATTACATTGATTGTTTGATGGTTTTATATTCTGTAAATATGGAAGTAAAATTGTCACTGCTGTTATATTTTGATTATATCTGGCCTTCTGGCTGTAATAAACAGATTGATTGATTGAATATATGTCTGGTCTATATTTTACTGGAAATTAAATCATAATGAGTGCTTTATAATGAAGCAAATTCTCAGCTCCACCATTCTGGCAACTGAGAAATAGCAGAAGAAAGAAAGAAGGTCTTTTGTAGGTTAAAATGTAGTTGGCCAATAGATGATAAACAAGTTGCCTTTGCTGCCTATCTAGAAGTAGTTTAAATTTTTGTAGTCAAGATATAGTAGTTGTGTAATAGCAGAATAAGTGGTTCTTTCTTCATTCACTCCCTCTTTTATCCCGCACTGCTCCTTCTGTATGGATCTTATTGGGCTTTGTTTTTGTTAATTGAAGGCACAAGGAGTCCAACATGCTTTCTTATCTGCAGGCCTTCTTCATTAGAAGAATGCTAGTGGACATTGGCATGATGATGATGATGATGATGACTATTAATTGAATATTAATAGTAATAGAAGAAAAGATCACATTCCATGGTGATAATAATAACCACATAATGTAACACTGAAAGCCAGTTTGGTGTAGTTGTTAAGGCACCAGGCTAAAAACCAGGTGACTATGAGTTGTAGTCTCACTTTATGCCCTAGGCCAGCTGGGTAACCTTCAGCTAGTCACGCCTTCTCAGCCCTTGCAAGACGTCAATGGAAAACCATTTCTGAAATCTTACCCAAAAAACTGCAGGGACGTGTCCAGGCTGTCACAAGAAGTTAATACTGACTTGAAAGGAGATTAAAATAATAAGGTGTAGTGTTGGAGAATGGTCATTTTATGACTTCTTCTTTTTAGATACTTTGTTGGTATGTAGGATAGGAATGAGAAGAGGAGTTCCATCCATGGCTTTATGTTTGTTTTCTCTTCCACCAAAACCAGTCTTTATTTCACATAGTTAACAAGCTTATATAATGAGTTTATATGTAAGTTTTAATTTTAGTTACTAAACAAATCATGCTTTTTATTGTAGTTTTGGCTTTTGCCAATTTTAGCAGCGCCTAGATAGGTCATATGGATCTGAATTTAATACACTGTTATCTGCAGGTTAATAATATAGGAAGTTGTCATAAGCAGATGAAATTAGGTTTTGTTTAGTACTTAGCTGAACTGAAACTATATAGCTAAGCTAAAACTGAAAAAACTGAAGCTGATTCTCTCCGGCAAAGTAGAACAGGAAGTTCAGAGTGTAATATCATTTGTTTTTCATTTCATCTATAAACTCCCGTTTAATGACCCTGTAGTCCCTTAATTTAGGGTAGAGTTAGGTTGACTGGCTAGAGTTGAGCATTCACCTTACTCTAGGTCAAATTCGAGCCCCAAGTAGGTCCAGTTACAGGAAAGTTTTCATACAGAACACAGAGCACTAGCCCACATTGGGCAATATTATAAAAAATGAAACTAAGGCAGCAAAATGAATTTGCATCCTAGTTAGGACAAGAAAAGAGGAACACCATGGCATTATGAAATATAAAACTGATGGTTTTATTATATATACCCAATAAGAAAGAATATGCTAAACATCAACATTTTTAACAGTCTTCTAATAGGAAGTTGGAGTAGAAACTATGAGCAGACACAGTACTACCAAAACAATTTCAAAAGACCAAAATAGTTTTGTATGAAATGAATTACAAAATAACAGTTGATTGGTTGGGTCTGTTGATAGAGCTAAAACCTAGATATCAGCTAATCTCAAAGCAGTATTCAAATTACAAACCATTTGTTTGTGACTAATATCAGTTTGAAGAACTGCCACCCAAGTGTACACTAATAAAGCAATAGGAGATACAAAAGTGTGAAATTCCCTTAACTTAATCATCACTGGAGGACATAAACATTCTGTTACATCAAGAATCATTCATGTATTTAAGGCATCAACTAATGTAGAATATACCAAGATAACTTTGTGAAATAATTCCAAGTAATGAAAGAAAAGCATACTTGGCTGATTTCATAGGGAGAAAAAACTTTAGAGTCAGACAGACCAGAAGTTTGGAAATGAAATAACTGGAGGGAAAATTCAGCATATTCTTCTTAAAAGTTACGGATTTGGTGTGTGCTTTTATTGGTTGTTGGGGCATATTCCCCAAATAGTCTGGCAAAAAATGCATCTATTTTGTTGTAATTGAGAGATCTTTCAAAGATCTGGGAAGAAACAATGAAGTTTGGAAAGAATTACATATAACAAGAGAAAAGGGGACTTAAGAGCTAAACATGCATTTTGGACCAAGATCAAGACATGCATCACTGCCTGATGTATTAGACTCTCAAAGTTACTAGCTAGTAAGGGCATCGGGTATAGTAGGCTACCCCGCTGAAGACTAGAATGGCTAGAGATACTATCAAGAAAAGACTATTCTGTGATGCAAAGCACCAGTGGTGGCAGAATTAGTTAAAATTTCTTTTTGTTCTTGTGCTCCTTGTACTGTCTAAATCAGGTGTGTCCAACTTGAGGCCTATGGGCCACATGCAGCCCTGCATGGTTCGTAACACGGCCCTACAAGACTCTGAAAAAAATTTAAAAGTTTGTTTTTTTATATGCTTTAACTACTGTATCTTATATATTTTATATGGGACCCAAGACAATTCCTCTTCACTTCATGCGGCCCAGACAAGCCAAAAAAATTGGACAAGCCAGGTCTAAATATATATTACTAGTCTGCTGAGATGTGATACAACTTTGGTTTCCATGATGTACATCAATGGAAACGTACACAGAATAGGCTATGGAAGAATGATGTATATCTTTTTTTTTCTTTGGCCTTTGAAAACTGCTTCCTGATAGTTATCAAAATCTCTCAAAAACCACAGTAGAATAGATTTTCTTTCATATAAAGAATTACTGTAAAGTCTATTTTCCCCCTTATAATAAGGTTTTCCCCATCCTTCTAAAAATAAACTGCTTATGTATATGATTCCAAACCATGGAAAAATGTGGTTCCCCCCCCCTTTTTTTAATCTTTTACTGTAGAATAAGGGAAGGCAGAATCAGTTCTTAAGACAGTCTGTAAGGCTGTATGAAGACTGATTTTTCGCTCACAATCGAGGTTAAAAACAGACCATTTCTCTCTTTTATTCTTTTATTTGTTTATTGCTTTTCTCATTTTACAATCAAATATTTAAAAAGCAACATGTTGTCTGGGTCAATCAATAATTCAGTGATATACATAAATCTTTAGTGTAAGTCTAATATTATGACATCAAGTATTTCCTCTCTTTTTCCGGTAGTACCTGTTTTCCCATATTGGGCAAATACAACTTTTACTATTATCAACTAAATAAAAACATTACATTTATCAATAATTTCAGTTTCTAACCAATACATATCTTAACTGCATTTGCACTTAATATCCTTGTATTCAATCAATGTCCTGTTATTGCTTTTTTTAAAAAAAGTTTTGGTTTCCCATCAATATTCAAAATAACACTATTATTTACGATTTCCAAGTACATTATGTTTAGGTAACCAAAAGCTTCCCTTATTGCAACTTCCTCTTTTTTTCCCTTTTCATACCATAATTTAATTTTCTAATTATACATCTTATCTATCTAATTATAGTAATACTTCAATTTCTAAAAATTGTCTATTTTCCATCGTGTTCAACCATCTAATTAGTAATATTGTATCCCATCTAATAAATCAAAGCCATTATTTTCTTCAGCCTTACTCTAGCTTTCTTCTTTTGCCAGATAACCTTCCATGTCAGTGCCTTTGAGTCATCAAATAGTTTTCCCTCTATATTTATACATATTGTTTGGAATAAGAAAGTTTATTTGGTTGGAACTTTTTTGGAAGAACAAACCCATTGGTATTCATTAAACCGCCTACCTGTTACTCCAATTTCCCACAGTTGTCCTAACAGTTTTATCTTCCATTCAGTCTGTTCTTCTTCCTTTTCCTCGAATATATTCTGTTTTCTTAATTTGTAAAGAGCCTTTTCCATTTTCAGTGTTGTCACTCCATTTTCTGATTCTTCAGTTGTCGGGGTCTGTTAGTCAGTTAAGTTCTCCATCTTAGAATTTGGTTGTTCCATTTTTCCTTTTATTTTCTGTGTTGTTAATTCTTTATTTCTAATCATGATCTGGGTTTGTACATTTGGATTAGAAAATTGTTCCTTTGTGTTGTTTCTTATTTTATCACAAGCTGAGAGAATAGTCTCATGTATTGATTTCAACATGGAGATAATTTTTTACTGATCTTCATCCATATTTTCTTGGTGGTGTGTTAAATTGAAGACTTTGAGGTAAAGTGTTAGAGATAGTTTTTGGCCTTTTATAGCTGAGTATGGGACATCTATTCCCCTTTTTATAGGTGGTCTTTATAATAGAGATTGTTCATCAAATGAAAATTTATAATCCAAAGTATTCCATCAACTTATTCTTTTATTTGTTAATGAAGCAAACAGAGATCCAATAGAGCTAAAAATAAGGAGAGGAAAGGTGAAAACAAAAATGTGTGTGCAAATGCGTGCACGAACATGTATATATGCACATGTGCATACATTCTGGTAACAATCACACCTGAAGCCCCAAGGCTGAGCACAGATCCACACCCGCAGGGTATTCTCTTATCGGATAATGTTCCAGAGGACTGACACCATGGCAGAAAAAGTCTGTGCTATGGGACCCTGCCAGCTTCCATTCCTTGACCAATGGTACTGTACCATGCCCCTCCTGTTGGATAGAATAGTACAGGTAGCTACAACCAGGAAGAAATGGTCCCATAAATAGTCCATCCCCAAGCCGAGCTTTAAAAGTAACTACCAGCACCTTGAATAAATTATAAGTGAAATTAATGATGTGTGCAATTAAAATGGCATGGCAACACACAGCCTTGAAAAGATGTACACCTATTCTGACCTGAATTGTTACAAATATTTCCAGAGTTATTTTCTGAATAATCAAAGATTATTCAGAATTATAAGGGACTATCTGCAAGTACACCAGTTCAAATAAATAACAAAGACTGTCCCTTTTTTGTTTTTTTGTGTGGAGGTTTTTTGTTTTTTTTTTAGCATAGCCATACTGTATCCTATGGCATACTTATTAGAACTCGAATTCTTTAGGATATCCAGCTACAGCGTGTTTTGTTATCCATTTTTTAAAAATGTGTTCAAAAAAGAATACCAGGAGGAACAAAGGAAAAAGAGAGGGAGAGAAAGAGAAAAAGAAAGAAAGGGAAAAGGTGAACAGTTAGCTCCATTCAGGCAATTCACAAAGATCACCATATGGATGAAATATGGCTCCTCTTGCAATCAATAGATGTTTGACTCATGGTTTCAATAGATCCAAAAGTTTGTCTAAATTCTTTATGTTTGTTGCCTTCCTTTTTTCTTATAGCTTTGTTTTAAAGTGACTCCATTTTTTATTTTATTTTTTGGTACTGTGATACATGTGAACTACAGTGTTTGTTATTTCATCTTTCCCATTTTATGCAGGAATAGCCCAAGGCCATGTTCAAAACAGAAGCAGGAGAGATAGGCAAGAGACTTTGAAATCATTGTTACAGCATTCAGTAACCCCAACCGTCAGCAACGCGCATTCACAGGCAGTATAAGAGACAAATATTCTTTCTGCTGAGGTCTCTTCCCTGATGTGAAACTGCCACTGAGGACTGAACACAGAACATTTCACCAGGGGGGGGGGAGTCGGAACAAATGCTTCCAAGTTTTATATTAAAGGCAAGGTTTCTGAAATTGTCCTCAAGTGAGTTGCTTTCAAAAGTGGGAAATGAAACTATAGCAGTTACTAGAGAAGCAGCAGCCAGAAAATTGATTGCTTAGTGTGTATCCATAGGCTTTTATCATTAAACAATACACCTAAAAGGGGGAGGAGGTATAGAACAAGATTGGAAAAAAAATACAAAATTGCAATTTAAAATCATAAAAACAATACTAAGCATATGATAACAGGAAATACAGAAGCAATCAACACAGTAATATGGTAACAAAAAGTTGGCTTCGTTTGATGCTGGAAAGTCCCAAGAATTGGCGTTGTCCACAAACACAATGACGTTATGAGAGCACCCACAACATTTCGTAAGAAGAGAGTGGCCACCTATGTTCCAGGCTTTCTAAGTGGTTAGTATGAATCAACAGAGTGGGCATGGTCCAGGTCCCTTCAATTAAACAGTGCCATTTATCAGGACCCAGGAAATATGCCACCTCTGTCACAGCACCTGCCCTCTGGAATGAGATCCCTCTAGAGATCCACGTGTTTCCCATCCTAAAAGTGTTTTGGAGAACCTCAAAACTGTGATTGTTCTCCCAGACTTGGGTTAGAGTGGATGGAGACTCTTGTTGGATGTGTTTCTGTGAATGTTTTTTACTTAGTGCCCAGAACCTATCTTGGTTACTCTTTTGTACTCTGTGTTTATTTGGTTTTTTGCTGTGTCTTGAGCCATTCAGAATTGGTCTGGAGTTGGGCAGCATCGAAACCTGATTAAACAAATAAGTAAATAAATGTCAAAGAAGGAACTTTCTCAGGCTGCTGCATCAGGAACCATCCTTAATGCTATCCAGAGTCTTTTGGACCAGGTGGCCATAATTGATTTAATAAAAATAAAATACAATAAATTATCTAGGTCATAACTCATAGATATACTTGCTCAGAAATAATTGCTCCTTTAAGTCTTGGACCTTAGTTTTATTAGGTTGTCTCCTACTCCACTTGAAGTTCTTATGGAAATAAAAGTCTGGTTTTGACTGATTTAAGAATGCAAAGAAAAAAAATGACTTCTTCGAATTGTAGGATTCTCTGATTTTGGTTTTTCATTTGCAGACATTTTATTATTCAGCTGGATCAGATGCATTGAAGATGCTGCTGGAAGGAGGGTAATAGCAACTATGCAAATGAAAAAAAAAAACCTAAGCTCAGAAGAACTACGATAAACTGATATAGCTATTGGTAATTTTTTGTTTTGCTTTGTTTTAATAATTCATCCTCCTGATCTGGTAACATAGAAGTGTGTGACTAGGAATTTCAGAACTTCTTTGCCCTTTTTGTGACCCACACAAATCAGCCAAAGCAAACTTTTTTTTAAAAAAAGTGAAAGTACAAGAGGCATGAAACTTTATCTACTTGAAATGATCGTAAGAAAAAAAAATGCAGTGTTCCAGGCAGACCACAAGGTGGGGCTTGTTTGCTCCAGTTGGTGAGCTTGGCCAAAGGAAACTGCTTCTGTACTCAACATTTAATCACAGGCTTAGCAAAATAATGTACAAGTAATCCTCGACTTACAACAGTTCATTTAGTGACTGTTCAAAATTACAACAGCACTGAAAAAAAAGTGACTTGTGACCTTTTTTCACAATTATGACTTTTGTAGTAACCCCATGGTCAGGTGATCAAAATTCCGATGCTTGGCAATAGGTTCATATTTATGCCCCAGGGTCATACAATTATAATAATGATAAAGTTGGAATGGACCTGCCTCCAGAAGCGGTGAATGCTCCAACACTGGAAGTTTTTAAGAAGAAACTGGATAGCCATTTGTACGAAATGGTATAGGATTTCCTGCCTGAGCAGGGTGTTGGACTAGATGACCTCCAAGGTCCCTTCCAACTTTATTATTATTATTATTATCATCATCATTATCATCATATTTTTCAGAGTTTCCCATGCTTCTTGAATTGTTTTCCCTGTTAGGATTTTTATTCATGAATTTTTCTTAGGCTCTCTCTGAGTTTGTTAAAATCAGATATTTTAAACTTTAAGACACTGGTTGGATTATATTCTATTGCTCGTGTTTGCATTATATTGAATTCCAAAGTTCTGGCAATTTCAACTCCTTCTATCACTTCTTCTTTCATGACTCACAAAACCATATTTATGGGATGGTGTCATTATACTGGGGCATTTTCACAATGATTAATTTGAATCCAGGAGTAACAAAATTTGTATTGAAATTCTAGTTCAGTCCCTTTTGTAATACTAGCTTCCTGAAATATATATATATGCCATTTTGTATATAAGACTCTCTTCAGGCATTAAATTAAAGTCATTATTTAATTACCAACATCTCTGATGATTCACTGCTGAAATTCATTGTGAAAGACAAAATATGAATTGAGATACAAATACCACTTTCTCTGTGTCACAGTACCTCCCTATGCGAGGTTTCTTTAGTTGCCTCTGCTGACTCAGAGGATTTCCACAACTCTGATGTATCTGAGCCTTAGCCAAGGTTTGTGAATTGATCTGGCTCAACCTGTCATCCCATTTAAGCCGGTACCATCACTGCTAGTATCCTACAAAAGCAAAAGCACTTATACTTATATACTGCTTCATAGTGCTTTACAGAATCAGCACATTGCACCCAACAATCTGGGTCCTCATTTTACTGACCTCGGAAGGATGGAAAGCTGAATCAACCTTGAGCCGGTGAGGATTGAACTCCTGGCAGTGGGCGGAGTTGTCCTGCAATACTACATTCCAACCACTGTACCACCAAGGCTCCTACCAGTGATTGCAGTAGCAAAAGCTCCAGAGATGTCTGCAAGGTCCAAAAAGTAGAGACATTGACCACGATGGTGATCAAAGCTCTGCTTGTTTTTTTCTTAAAGATGTGTTGAACATACAGAGTTTTGATCACAACTTTGTGGCTGCTCTTTTGATTTTTTTTCGGGGGGACACATCTTTCAGCTTCTCCTGAGCAAAGCCATATCACAAGGCCAATTCAACTAGTACTCTTCAGTGTGATGCCAATCCTGGCTTCAAACCCCCCCCCATTTATTTCTCTAGTTTTTGAAAGTTTTTATGTGTAAGTTTAAGCCGGATATTTTCTGCATTGGTTCAATCAGCATAACCTGGGCTTTTTGTGGGAAAAAATGCTGTGCTGTCCTATCCTCATTTCTACTATCTCTGCCTTTAAAAAAAAATCCAGAAGGAATATGTGCAAACATTTATTGTGGTGAAACCATTGAAGGGATCTGGCTGAATCCTGACACTGTTAATGTTCTCTGAAGCAGGGTGTCATGGTTCCGACAGATGAAACTGTTCAAAGAACTTTGAAGCATTGTTTACCTTAAAGAATCTTTACTCGAGCAGCATAGTTTCAGCAGGTACATAACTGAAGCCAAAATCTGACTCCCCCCCCACTTCAGCACATAGATCAAAGCACAATTCCCTCCTACAACTAACAGTCATAAATCACATTCTCCAATTAGTTTGAAATGCTGGCTTTCCACCCAGTTCTTCTATTTTGCCATTCCTTATCAGCTTTTATTACAATATTGTATGTCTATCTCCCATCATATTCCTCCCCTTCCCCCCCCCCAGTATCATCTAATTCTAAGATTAAAGCAACAGAAAGAAAAAGGCTGCAACTCCATCATTGTCAAAGCAAGAACATCCAATGTTACCACGGTTGACACAGTGTTTCCCAACCTCAGCAACTTTAAGATTTGTGAACTTCAAGTTTCAGATTTCCCTAGCAGGGATGCTGGCTAGGACTTATCTTTTGTTTAACATGAATCTTAAATTTAAGTCTCAGATCTCGATACTGAACTTTGAATTCAAATCATGCCCTTTTCAGGACTCCAATCTTCAAAGAGAGCTGAATCAGCACTGTTTTGTATGGACCTGGAGATGGTAGTTTAGGATTTTACAAGTTAGCTTTCTTTACAGTAAGCTGAGACCACTGAATTCTCCAGTAGGAATGAATTCTCCTGCTAAATATTTTCAAAGCAGATTTGCTACTCTCTGTATTAATTCATGAGAACAAGGAAGAATAATGTAATGAAAACTAGTAAAGAACAAAATGTTCCATTTGAAGACTAGCAATGGGGGAACATCACGTGGTTTAATTAAATTTTACAAAACTTTCAGAGGCATGCATTGTTCAAGCATTTTTTTAAAAAAAAATCCTATATTATTTCATCATAAGCCCAAAGCTTCTTTTTGATAGAAAGGGAATTTGGGGGGCTTTTAAAAGCAGCCCATTTCCTTTTGTGAGACTTCCACTATCACCTGCCATGCCCTCTCAGAAAAAGATTTAATCTCCACAGCGGCTACTATCTTTAACTGCTGAGACAGAGGGTTGCCAATGCTAATGATGCTTCAAAATGTCTCCTGCCCCACAGAGAAAAATGGTGAATGTTAAATCTGGGAAAACTGAGAGACTGAATATTTCAGATCCATCAACCATCATCCATCCACTTCTTTCTTGTCTTGATTAAAGTTTGGTCTGTTGCTGTCATCACACATTTCCGTCATTTTGCATCCTCCTTTATCATCTGAATCCAACATCTTAGAAAAGTATTAAGAAAAATGTTTCAAGCTTAGTAGCTGTGTTCAGTGACACATCCATTAGTGTAAGTATTCAGAGAGAGAGAATGAATCTGTGAATCCATCTTAGGTTTAGATTGTGGAAAACAATTAGGTGAGGCCAGTATTTCCAGCAAGAGGAAAACAAATATATATAAGCTGCTTACACAATGCAGCATCATAAGAAATCCCAGGTTTATTCTAGTTTCAAGTGCCATGTAATGCAGCTGGAATGAGGGAAGATTAAGCCTTCAGAACCAGCCAATGTTATGCATTACAAATCTTCCCAAATATTTTGGGAAGATGAAACAGATAAAACAGACAAAAGGCAATGACAGTGGTACAATTCAAGCCCCACCCATTTTGTAAATGTATAAATGTTATATGCATGTATAAATGGGTGGGCTTTGTTCACACTGCTACAAAAACCTGCATTATTTGCTGTTTTCACCTTCCATGTATATCAATGCTCCTCACAACTCTGAGTCACATGTTTTATGATTGAGAAGTGCAGATTACACACTGATCCATTAACTTTAAAGTTTTTTCTGAATCCTGAGAAGCAATACACAACTTTCTTTCACTCATTTTATTGTCAAAACAAAACAGGGGGATCTGCAAGATCATTTGAGGAAGATATTGGGTAAACCAATTATTACATTCACATAGAAATATAAAATAAATACATAATACAAAATAAAAGCAATATTGAATTTACATCTTCATACGTTGGCTTTGTTCTCATACTTCAGTCATTTAGTGGGGATTAACCACTTACAATGGAAATTCGAAAGAGATGGACACCACATCTGGGCTATAAAAATCAGAATAGTAGTCAAAGAGATATAGATAAAATTAACTTATTAGCTATATTGGCAATATAGAGTTTTGCAGCCCAAATCTGGTATAGGTGGTCCTTGCCTACCAACTGCCTCATTCAGTGACTATTTGAAGTTACAATGGTTTTGAAAAAAAACTTTATAATGATGGCTGCTTTTATGACCTTTGCAGTGTCCCTCAGTCATGTGATTGTCTTTACAGTCAGTAGCTACAGTATGCAGGGGCAGGGGGGGGGAATAAAAGAAACAATTTCTAGACAATCTCTCCTGCTCCTGAGCCATTTTCTCTCCTCCCTTCTCTAGCAGATCGGAGAGATTGAAGAAGATTACAAGAGAGTAAGGAGGCATACTATGGGAAATACACCAGGCACCTGGCACCAGCGCATTGCTCTCAATGTATATTCTCCATTGTGGCCCCATTTAATCCTTTCTCTTCCAATTAATGTAAATACAGAAATTAATTCCCTTATACCTGTTCTGTCTAGCCCCTCTCAGCTCCCAGGAATACACTTAACGAGGTCGTTAAGACTTGGTCAATTAGCACAGTTTACAAGAAGGCAGTTCAAGGCAAACTGCTTTATTCAACAAGTTAAACAGACACACTAGGAGACTCAGTTACAACTCACTGCGAACTCCCCCAGGCCACTCCTTGGGTAAACGTTGCTCGTGACTAAGGCTGAGGCTTCCGTTTCGCTGCTAATATAGCCTCCCACACGTCACGTCCGTCTTCCACCCAACTGACCCCTTCGCCTATCAGACCGTCTGTATCGTGGATCAATCCAATTAGCTTCCTGTTCCACATCTGAGTCATCCTCCTCTGACTCAGCATGCATACCAAGCTCCTCGTTATCTGGCTCAGCTGCCGGGAGGGAAAAACACCCAGAAGGGCCTGCCAGTGCTGTGTCATCATCTGAGAAGTAACCAGCCTGGCCAGAGACACTCACAACACTATCCCCCCCCGCAGGCCCCTCCTCCGGGGTCCGTCGTATGGGATGTGGTTTGGAGGGAAACGCGGTATGGAAATCCCACATTAACTCAGGAGCCTCAATATCCTGAGCATCTACCCACGTGCCAGCGGCTGGCCCACCCCCGGTCCAATCAACTAAATATTGGAAGCGGTCATCGAGCCATCGGGAATCTCGGATGCCGGACACCTCCAACCGGGAAACAGGAACGTGAGCACGGCGAGCTGTCGGGCCCGGATCAGGAGGTCGAAGCGGAGAATCAGGGTTGACAGGAACAAGCAAGGAGCGATGAAACACGGGATGTACACGAAGAGACCTAGGCAAAGTCAAACGATAGGTCACCGGATTGATGACCGTCTCCACAGGAAAAGGACCCATGAAACGTTGATCAAGCTTGCGGTGAATTCTCCCTGGAAACAAGTACTTGGTGGAGAGCCAAACCCGATCTCCAACAGCTAACGGCGGCGTGTCGCGACGCGAGCGGTCTGCAACCCTTTTGTAATCGTCCTTGGCCTTAGTCAAGTGCTGCTTCACCATCTCGTGGACTGACTGGAGTTCGGTTAAATAGTCCTCGGCAACTGGAACGGGAGAATCAAGGAGCGTGAGCGGAAAAAATCTGGGATGATAGCCGTAGTTGGCAAAAAACGGAGTGGTCTGAGTGGAAGTGTGCTGAGAGTTGTTGAAAGCGAATTCGGCCACGGAGAGATATTTGGACCAATCGTTCTGTTGGTCGTTGATGAAACAACGCAAATACTGCTCCAGGATGCCAATCATTTTCTCTGTACCCCCATCAGTCTCTGGGTGATGCGTGGAGGCTAGATTAACTTGGACTTGAAGCGCGGACATGAGTTCTCTCCAGAACTCCGAGGTGAACTGGGTTCCTCGGTCGGACACTATTTTGTCAGGCAAACCGTGTAGCCGAAAGATATGTTGAATGAACAGCTGAGCAGTGACCTTGGCTGTCGGTATTCTTTGGCAAGGAATGAAATGTGCCATTTTGGTCAGCATGTCCACCACAACAAAGACAACGGTGTGGCCGGCAGAAACAGGTAGACAAGTCAAGAAGTCCATGGAAATAGCTCCCCAGGGTCTCTCCGGCGTGGGCAAAGGCTGTAATAATCCTGGAGGGGCTCCTGTGGCATGTTTTGCCTGACGGCACCGTACACAGGAATTCACATAGGACTGAACATCATGGCGAAGTCTGGGCCACCAGAAAGTCCAAGACACTAAGTGGAGAGTCTTAAAGAAACCAAAATGACCTGCCGCAGGGTTATCATGGCATTGAGTCAGGATGAGACCCCGGAGTGGGCCTGCTGGAACATATAACAGGTTGCGGCAGCGTAATAGTCCCTCGGACAAGGTCCAAGGTGAGTCGGGACCCACCTCTTGTCTCTTTCGTATCGCAAAGTCATCTAGGTGTTGCGCTTCCCGAATCTGTCGTCGTAGATCTACCGGATCATGCACGGCTGCTATCGATTCGACAGGCAGAATGGTTCGAGGAGGCAAGGGGTCCTTGATCTGTAGATACTCAGGTTTACGGGACAAGGCATCTGCTCTTTTGTTGTACCCTTTCGGAATGTAGGTGACTTTGAAGTTGAATCGAGCGAAGAACAAAGACCAACGGATCTGACGTTGATTCAATTTCCTGGCAGATTGCAAGAATTCCAAGTTTTTATGGTCAGTCCGAACTTCAACTTGGTAGCGAGCTCCTTCCAGGTGGTGTCTCCAGGTCTCAAAAGCAGTCTTGATGGCCAATAGTTCTTTTTCCCAAATGGTATAATGGCGTTCGGAGGGACTCAATTTCCTGGAGTAATAAGCACACGGGAACAGGGGGCCGCCATCTTGGCGTGTTTGAAGTAGCACAGCCCCTACTGCCACATCTGAGGCGTCGGCCTCCACTACAAAGGGACGACAAGGATCTGGATACTTGAGAATGGGTTCCTGAACAAAAGCCTTTTTGAGGGTCTGAAACGCCTGTTGCTCGGCATCGCCCCACTGGAACTTAATGCCTTTCCGTAACAGTCGAGTAAGGGGTGCAGTCAAAGCAGAAAATCTCGGAATAAATATCCTGTAATAGTTCGCAAATCCCAAAAGTCTTTGGACATCTTTTGCTTTGCATGGGGGTTGCCAGGTTTGCAAGGCTTCAACCTTGCCAGGATCCATGGCGATGCCTTGTGGAGAAATCACATGTCCCAGAAACTCAATGGTGGTTTGATAAAATTGACATTTCTCTAACTTGGCATAAAGGTGATGCTTTCGTAAGCGTTACAAAACTCGCCGGAGATGCTGAAGATGAGTTGCTCGTGACGGGGAGTAAATCAGGATGTCATCGAGGTAAACCACCACAAATTGATCCAATAAATCCCGGAAGATGTCATTCATGAAATGTTGAAAGACGGCCGGAGCATAGCCGCCCTGAGTTCTTTGGAATAGGGCGGCATAGAAATTAAATAAATAATAATAATAAATAATAATAATTGGTGAGTCCAAAGGGCATGACTGTATATTCAAAATGACCGTACCTGGTCCCAAACGCGGTCTTCCACTCGTCCCCCTCTCGGATGCGAACCAGATTGTAAGCACCCCGTAGATCTATCTTGGTGAAGATGGTCGCTGATCGGAGACGGTCCATGAGATCAGGAATCAAAGGCAGAGGGTACCGATTGCGCACCGTGATGGCATTGAGCTTGCGATAGTCACAGCATAGGCGTAAATCTCCGGTTTTCTTCTTCACGAATAACACAGGAGCTGACAAAGGCGAGGAAGAGGGACGAATGAAACCCCTGGCCAGGTTTTTGTCCACAAAGTCTTTTAATGCGGCCAACTCGGGTTCAGACATGGAGTAAAGGCGTCCCCCTGGAAGTTTGGCATTTGGCAGCAAATCAATGGCACAGTCATATGGTCTATGCGGAGGCAATTGGTCTGCCTCTTTCTCACTGAATATATCCGCAAAGTCCGCTAGGTCGGCCGGCAAGGTGATGTCAGGGTGAGATGGTAGTTGGGCTGCGCAAACGTGGCATACGTGGTCAACGCATTGCAAACTGGGAAAGGAAACAAAGTTCTGGGACCACACCACACAAGGATCATGGGTTCTCAACCAGGCTAGGCCGAGAACTACGGGGAAATGAAGTCCCTTGGCAATATAGAATTGGATGGCTTCTTCATGTTGTCCTATGACCAGGCGTATGGGCTGGGTCATAAACTTGATTGGTCCAGACAATAACTCACGGCCATCGATTGTCTCAACCGACATAGGCGGCTTCACGGAGCACAAAGGTATGGCATGTTGACGAGCGAAAGCTTCATCCATGAAATTAGTGGTGGCTCCAGAATCCAACAAGGTGTGTGCCGGAATGCCCTGGGCATGGTTTCCCAGACATATATTGGTTGCTAGGATCAGATGT
This sequence comes from Bothrops alternatus, assembly GCA_034064705.1. Classification (NCBI taxonomy): domain Eukaryota; kingdom Metazoa; phylum Chordata; class Lepidosauria; order Squamata; family Viperidae; genus Bothrops; species Bothrops alternatus. Next base: position 10,661,064 of record JARGCV010000040.1, on the reverse strand, counting down.
CTCGGAGGACCGGGGTCTTCGTCTGCGGAACGGGGACTGGGTTTGACGCCTGCCCGACCCAATGTTTCCATTAGGCCGGGCTCTGGCCGTTTCCCGGCAAGGTGGCTTGAAACTGCTGAGTGGGAGGTCGAGCTGGAACAGGAGTAGGACCTGCCGTGCCACGTCGTTTCTGGGGGCAGGCCATAACGAAGTGACCCATCTCTCCACAGTACAGGCACAATCCCTCAGCTCTCCGTCTTGCCTTCTCAGCCTCGGTCAAGCGAGATCTAGCTGCACCGAGATCCATGGGTTCCTCACTGGCCATGGGTGCAGGACGTTTCTCGGTGTAAGCCGGCAATGATTGGAGAAGACGTCTGGGTGCCGGGATGGGTGGGGTGATAGGTAGGGTCTGTAATCCTCTGCGTGGTGCAGGAACTGGCTTGGCATTGCCGGTGACTGGAACCATCTGTTTGGCCAGGCGGGCATCCATGGCTTGCGTTTGCGATTCAAGAGCCAAACAATGTTGGTATAATGCAGCCAGGGTTGTGGGTATTACAGTCACTTTCAACCCATTCAGGATTTGGGCAGACAGACCATCTAGAAAGATTTCTATGAGAGCTTCATCATTCCACTTAATTTCTTGAGCTAGGCGGCGAAACTCTGATATATAGTCCGCTACGCAGCGCGATCCTTAACGTAGCTCTCGTATCCGCCGGGTGGCATTTTGTCGACGAAGGGGGTCAGCAAACTCTCTTTCCATCAGCTGGCAGAATCCTGCATAATTGCGCAAGACAGGATCTTGTCCGTCTATCAAAGGAGACGACCACTCAGCAGCGGGGCCAGAGAGTAGACTTAAAATGAACGCTACCTTCGTTTCATCCAGCTGAAAGTCTGCTGGGGTGGAGGCAATGAATATTTTACATTGATTCAAAAAAGCTGGAAATTTACTACGTTCTCCAGTGAACTTATCAGGCAAGGCTAAGTAACATCTGCTTTGTCTGGGAGGGGTGGCTGGAGCTTGGGCTCCGGCAGCTTGAAGCTGCTGTTGCAATTGTCCAATTTGTTGCTGGAGAGTTTGCACTAATTGAGACAGAGCCGGGTTATCAGCAAGTAATTGTTCCATGATGTCACTGAAAGCTCGGACTAATGTTCGTCCTTTCTGTTATTTTTTTTTTTGTGCGGAGTCACGAGCAATCTGTTCTGTCTAGCCCCTCTCAGCTCCCAGGAATACACTTAACGAGGTCGTTAAGACTTGGTCAATTAGCACAGTTCACAAGAAGGCAGTTCAAGGCAAACTGCTTTATTCAACAAGTTAAACAGACACACTAGGAGACTCAGTTACAACTCACTGCGAACTCCCCCAGGCCACTCCTTGGGTAAACGTTGCTCGTGACTAAGGCTGAGGCTTCCGTTTCCCTGCTAATATAGCCTCCCACACGTCACGTCCGTCTTCCACCCAACTGACCCCTTCGCCTATCAGACCGTCTGTATCGTGGATCAATCCAATTGGCTTCCTGTTCCACATCTGAGTCATCCTCCTCTGACTCAGCATGCATACCAAGCTCCTCGTTATCTGGCTCAGCTGCCAGGAGGGAAAAACACCCAGAAGGGCCTGCCGGTGCTGTGTCATCATCTGAGAAGTAACCAGCCTGGCCAGAGACACTCACAACAATACCCCAGCATGGGGTAGGCATTCCAAAGGGTGAAGAGTGCCAAAAAGTAAAGCACAGTTGTGATTTTCCATTTAGTGATTACTTCACTTAGCGATGGAGTTGCCAGTTCTAATTGTGGTTGCAAATGTGGACAGCTTATACCTGTATCCAAAGGATTAGATTTAGCCCAGAACAAGTCCAATGATGTATAGAGCTTACCTAAGCAATATCATGGGAATTACAGTATAGGTTTAATTAGTCAACTAATTAATTAATGACTGACATTAATTAATTAATTCTTACTTTTCATGATACAAGATGAAGTGGACGAGAATCCATGCAGAAATGGGGCATCTCTAGACTGCTTTGGTTTTCATATGCCATGATGACCACCTCTAACCCTGTCTCAGACTGACTGCAGTGGCACAAACCTGACTATGCCACTCTAGGGTAGCAGCTTTTGTTGTTATTATTATTTTGTTCATTCCATTCTATTCCATTCCATGGAAAAAAGGGAAAGAAAATGGAAGTAGAATTGATGGGTCTCCAGCTGTCTTAGCATTAGATGGAGGTACAGAGCCAGATAATACTAAATTTGCTGCCAATGATGAATCTTCTCCTGAAAGAGGAGATGACCAGAACTGGACTGCTTGTCTTGTGAAACAGAAGGCTGAAGACATCCCTGGTCCTTGTCCCTTGTGGTTCAGGATGATTTTTTTTGTAAAAAGGATGGGAAGAACCTTTTCTGTTGTTCAGCTGCCTCAAGATGATATTCTTGCATCATCAATCAGTTCCAAAATATTTGTGATATAGTTAACTTTTCTAGATATTAGTTTCTAAATACTACCATGACTAGTTATTGTTATTAGCAGTGGTAGTATGTTGCTAGCATTTGCTGTTTCTCCAGTTTTGCCCATTTTATAAGTTTATCCTTGCAAGAAGGAAACGATGTTATTTTGGGACTTCCTGTTTGCCGACGCGGCTGCCATGGACATCTGGAAGGTGAGCTCTGTCTTCCGCGTCCAGTTTCACATCACTAGGGGATCCTGGAAAGGGTCGAAAGTCGCCCTGTAGGGGCGACCAGCAAGGAGGGGATCCCTGCTTGATCACAGGAGGGGGTAGCACTTCCGCTCAATTTGGGGCAGCCATCCAAACCGGCAGACGAAAGACCAGCCATAGAAATATGGCTCATCACTAGGCTGCAGACAGCCAAAGTCACACTTACCACCAGGCAACTATAAAGCAGCGTGGATGAGACTAGGTGAGATCTACCTCTCTTAAATCCTAACTATCTTTTTTACCTGCATAAACTGCCTAAAGTATTTTCCCCCCTGTGGAGAGGGAAGGGAGATTTTATACCTCCCTCTAAAAACAGTGGCGGCTGACTATCCAGGGGAGTTTGAAACATTGCAAGAATAACTTGATCCTAATTGGAATTTTATTTTTTAAAGTTTGTGGACTAAAAGATTTTCTATTCTTACTGAAGATCTGGGTTTTTACTTATAAAAAAGAAGTAAAACTGAAAAGAAAACTTTAAATGGTAGGGGTGACATCTTGTGGGTAAACCTGATATTACAACTTGTTATTGCTTAAAAGAGACTTGGCCAGTAACCTAGACTATAGATAAGACTTATAACTTTGAGACATCAGCTGTGAGAAGCCCAGTTGTGTTCTATACCCTGTGACAAAAAATTTTTTTGCATTCTTTTGCTTTTAACCTAATACACTACTAACAGAATATTGATGAAGATCAGGAACAGATTCTCTTTATGTTGAAAGCAATTCACTAAACTATTCTTACAGCTACTGATGAAATAAGAGGTTACAGAAAAGAGTAAGATGTCAGCCCAGATATACGAACTCAAACTTTAATTACAACTAAAAAAATCAACTACACAGAATATAACAGAAAAAGTGGAACAATTAAATATTATGACAGAGGATTTAACTGATCAACAAATACAGTCAATGGAAAACCCAGAAAAGGGACTGACAATATGGAAAAGGGAAAAGTCTTCCTACGTAAATCAGAAGAAACCTGAGGATCAAGAAGAAGAACAGACTGGCTTCCGGTTCTGGGTCGCAGCGCTGCAGTCGTGTAGAGAGACTCATCTCTTCACCGGCTGAGTTTCCCCCGCAGGTAGACCCTTGATTGGGTCGAAAGTCGCCCTGGAGGACTGACTACCATTGAGGAAGCTGCCTGTTTGACTGCAGAGGGGCGGTGGCATTCTGCTGTCCAAGCGAGCTCCTTTGGGCCGATGGAATAAAGATCGGTCAGTAAAATGGCTGATCACTTAGCTGCACCAGCCGTAAGCCACAAGAACATCTAAGTGAAATAGAACCACCGTGGAAGATTCAGTGAGACCTTTCCTTGCCTCTCCCTTTCCTATTTATTCCTGTGAAAAGCTTTTGGAATCATTTCCCTATCTTTTTAAAGCGGCTTTGTTGATGGGGGAAGAAAAGCCTTGAAACAAAAGAAAAATTAATTTTAACTTTTTCAATGGTTGATTTTATTTTGAATATTTGGGAGTCCTAAAATCCTTGTTATAGAAACTTAATATGCTAGCAATTTGGAGAATTTTTTTCTACTATTTTTATAACTAAAGAAAAGAAGGAAAAAAGGAAAAGAGGAAAGAAATTATTTTTATTGGGGGTCTAGAAAGACTGAACAACTGGTTAACCCTTTGGGGACATCTTGTAGTGAAATTATTTACTGCAATTGTTATTCCCTTTTTTTGGACTCTGAGTCTGACTTTGACCTTCAAATTATCTCAAAAAGGAAAGATAAAGAAGCTGTATAGCTGGGTGGAAGCGGATATTAACTAACTGATTGTTATTAAATACAGCCTCCACCAAAAGAATAATGGCTTTATATACTACTGAAATGGAGGAACTCTGTCCAGATTTCAATTACAAATATATATTGGACAAAATTCTTGAAAATACTGAACATATAATTGCCTATACAAAAGAGATTATTTTTCAATGACAAATCAAAGTGCAAGGTGTAAGTGAGCACTTTGTAAGCCAAGGAACAGCAGAAGGGGTATATACTCAAGAGACCCTTCTTCAACCTTATCCACAATTTACTGAGATGGAGGACTACCAATCTATATTGGGAAAAAAACTTTTGATGCTAACGAACAAATGACTTTTAGCACAGAAACTAAGGATGTTACCCTAGAAGAGCAGGCTGATCTCCAGACTCCAACTGATTACCTGACAGATAAAAAACCAATAGAAGAGCAAAATAATATTAAAGAAGACTCTACATTATTTTACAGACAATTTATTGAGACTTTGGATGATTCAAAAATGACTGTAATTAAACTAGACACAACTTCAAAGAAGATGAAGATAGATGTTCAACCATGAGCTATTGAGAATCGCTACAACTTTTTCACTAGCCTATCAAAATGGACAATGGGAGATTCTCCCCTGATTTATGCGTTACGGCAAGAAATGGAAGGAGTTTTATTTGTGGACTTAGAGGTCTTACTATGGAAACTCATTTGGAACAGAAAGAAAGCTAGAATAAGATATAAATATGGAATTTAAGATTACATTTATGGGTTGCAACGGCTTTATAGAAATGTGGATTGATTTGGATTTGGATTTTTAAAAGGTGTTTTTAGGATAAGATTTAGAATTTAATATTGAAATATAGTAAGAATACATTTTTTGGAATAATAGATCTTCCTTCTTTTCTCTTTCTTTTTCTTGTTTTTTTTTGTTTGTTTCTTTCTATTATTATTATAATTTTTTTTAGTTTTAATTTTTTATTTTTCACCCTACACCATACACCAAAACAAACTAAACATACATTAACAAAAATCTTTTCTCTTAACAGAACCGTGCTATACATTCTAACTATTCTATTACATCTTATTTACATTTTATTTATATTTAATCATTATATCTTTTTCTTTCTCTGTTCTAGCCAAATATAACATTTATTCCAAATTTCATAAAATTCTGTCACCTCCTTGTCTTTTAATTCTAGCGTGAGTTTATTCATTTCTACGCATTCCAAAATTTTATAAATAACCATTTCATCTGTGGGTATATTTTCATTCTTCCAACATTGGGCATATGCTATGCAAGCTGCAGTCAATATATATATAATGATATGTTGGAGTTGTTTTTCAATCTTTAAATTTATTATGCCCAATAGAAATAATTCCAGTTTAAAATCCATTTTTATCTCCATTATCTCCTGTATCCAATCTCTTATTCGTTCCCAATAATTTTTTGCTTTGGGGCACAGTCACCACATGTGGTAGGATGTTCCTTCTCTAATTCTACATTTCCAACACTTCAGATCTATATTTTTATGCATTTTGGCCAATCTCGCTGGTGTTAAATGCCATCTATAAATCATTTTGTATTGATTCTGTCTATATGCAGTTGAAAGCGTCAATTTACAATTTACATTCCATAATCTTTCCCATTCCTCTAAATTTATATTTCTCCCCACATTTCGTGCCCATGCTAACATGGACCCCTTTACTATTTCTTCCTCTAACTCTATTTCTAATAGATATTTATAAATTTTTGATAACAATTTTCCTTCCTTGCTTATTAAGATTTTATCAAGTAAATGTGAGGTCTGATTTATTCCATATTCTTGCCTGTCTCTATTATATCTAGATTTGATTTGTAGATACAACCACCAATCTATATTATTATTATTTTCTATTTTTCCTATGCTTTTTTATTATTAGATATGGTAGCTAATTTGTGGAGCTATAATGATAAAAATATTGTAATGATGGAAGAGATGAAATTAATAAATGAAGAATTGCTGAATAAGAAATAGAATATAGTTGAGAAATGTAAGAATGTAATTATGGAAATAATATGTTTAAATAAGAGAAATTATGGACACCTGAATTGTAAATATTTTTGTTTAAGGCTAAGTTAAATATGGTATTTGGAAATTAATAAACCTAAAAACAGAGTTTGATTTATATCAATGAAAGGTTGCTGATAATTTCTATTGATTAATTGAATTTTTATTTAGGAATGAATTAATGAATTAATTTTATTTAGAAATGTATTAGTTTGACTATACTATTCTAATTGTGTTAGAGAGGAAAATTTTAAGGAGCATTATTTGAGCTATATATGTATGATGCTATTGTACCTAACTGATTACCCTATCTCCACATTGTTTCTTAAGCGTTCTGGTGTAAAAATGGAAAAATCAATAAATTGTTTGGAGAGAAAAAAAAGAAGAAGAACAGACTGAAGAGAAGATAAACAGTTCAAGATAACTACATCGAGATGGAAAAATAAAGAGATGATTTGTTAGTCCTCTCAAAAAAATGGTGACTGGATGGTTTTTTCTATGTCAAACAATATACATAACAACACAGGGAGATTTATTTGATGACTCAAAAGCATGGACATGGAAGACGATTTGGCAAAGAAAGAAACCTAGAATAAGACTGAAGAAAATGGGGTTTTTGACTTATTAGTGAGAATTAAAATAGAATATACTCAAATAGATAAGGTGTGTACTTTGAATACTAGATATTGTTATGAGTTGAGATAAAGAAAACTTTGGCCATTTAAAACTTGGAAGTATAAATATTAACAGTTAAATTTGAACAATGATTTGCTTATAAAGGTTAAATGTAAAGGTAATTAATATATATAAGCTAAAAATCTATCAATGAACGTAATAAATATGTTTTTACTTGGTAATAATAAAAATTACTATCTTAAATATGAGATAGTAGATATTAAGAGAAAAAGAGAGGAAGTATTAAATGTTGAAATAAGAGAAATTTTGGTTACTAAATTTAAGATATTTGGAAATTACCAGAAAATAAGAATATTATATTGTATTATTAATTAGTTGATGTAAGATGGTGAGAATTCAAATAGATAAGATGTGTGTCCTGAACATTAGTTCTTGTGATGAATTGTGATAAAGGGAATTGGGGTTATTTAAAACTTGGAAATTATAAATATTAAACATTAAATTTAAATATTAATGGAAAACTAAAAATTGGGGGAAACTAACCAGGACATTGATTGTCTAAAAAGATTGAATGTTAAAATAACTAGGATATGTATAAACTAAAAATTATTGATAAATGTAAGAAAGTTATTTTTTTTAATCAATATAATAAGAATTATATTAATTTAAATATGAGACAGTAAATACCAAGGGGAAAAGAGAGGAAATATTTAATTTAATAATTTGAAATCTGTACTAAAGATATTTGTATGTTATTGAATTATTGACCAACTCAGCTGCCACGTTGCTTTTCAAATGTTTAAATGTAAAACTAGAAAGTCAATAAAATTTTCTTTTAAAAAAAAAAGGAAATGATGTTATTTCTGTATAGGTTTTCTTGCTTGCAATTTATTTCTTTTGGGTCTCCATATGTCACACTGAACTTCTCCAGGAATCTAATATTGTCTCTATAAGCCTTACAAGGCCGTTACTGTTCCAGACCCTACTTTCTCATTTCTAATCTCTTGTCTGTTATCCTTGTTTTTGCATGCCTCTCTGACTTCAGCCTAGAGCATAAAAAACCTTCCGTCTTGTTTACAACTAGTTTTTCTACCCATTGGTACCCAGGAAACAGGTGGCATGAAGTTCCTATCTTGGGAGGGAGACCTTTCCTCTTTCCTTCCTGGGTTGAGTTACAAATTCTAATTAAGATACTTTCTGTTCTTCTTTAAGAATGACCTCTTGTGTTGGATGAAAAGAAGTGCATTGTTCTCTTAAGGTCCTAAAAGTTTTCAGATTCTGTATCTTCCGTTCTACTTAGATAGAGCCATCAGGGCTGCAAACATCCAAACCAGCATTAGGTCTTCCTTCCTTCCTTCCTTCCTTCCTTCCTTCCTTCCTTCCTTCCTTCCTTCCTTCCTTCCTTCCTTCCTTCCTTCCTTCCTTCCTTCCTCTTTCTTCTATCTTTCTTTCTTTTTCTTTCTTTCTTCCTTCCTTATTTCTCTTTTATTCTTTTTCAATCTCTTCCTTTCTTTTTCTCTATCTCTGTCTTTATCTCTCTTTCTTTCCCTCTATTCTTCCTTCTTTTTATCTCTATCTCTGTTTTAATCTATCGCTCTCCTTTCTTTCTTTTTCTCTATCTTCCTTCCTTCCTTCCTTCCTTCCTTCCTTCCTTCCTTCCTTCCTTCCTTCCTTCCTTCCTTCCTTCCTTCCTTCCACTCTGGGTGGTGAACAAAATAAAAACGTAATACAATACAGCAAGAATTTAAAACAATAAAAAATGTTGAGGCCCTAATAAAACTTGCGTCCATCCACCAACCACCCAATGCCGCCTCTACCAGCATCAAGGACACAGTGCCTGGGGGGAAAGCCAGATCTTCACTGCTTCTCCAAAGGCCAACAGGATCAGGGCCCATTTGCCAAAGGAGATTGCTCCATAAGGCAGGCATCATGACAGTGAAGGCATGCTTTTGAGACCCCACCAGGCAACATGACTTCACTCTGGGAATCCAGAGTATGTCCACCTTGCCAGATCTAGTAGGATGGACAGAAACCAACAATGGTTGGTGCCATCTATTGTTTACTTGAATTTTACCTCTCAGATCTGGTAACCCTTTTGCAACAACTGTACAACAGAATAAAGAAGCTCTCAGTAAAGCTCAGTCCCATGTTAAGAAATAGAAAAAAAAATCCAAAAACCAAACAGGATGTGGTAGGAGCTAGTGACACCAGCCATGAAATGCTGTTTTGAAAGATAAAATGAAAATGCAAAAATTCCAGCAATTCTTTAGTTGACACATAAGATGAAAACAGTGGCATTTGCTTCTCAACCTATAACACAGTTAAATTTGCTTTAGAAAGATTCTGGCTTAAAACAAAAGCAATGCAAACCCTTCAACTCTCATACCTACAATCTCACATGGACGCTGGTATTTATACAACCACAACTTTCTCAACTAAGAACTAAGACTCCCCCTCTAAGTGTGCTGTTTTTAATCAGGCTCACTTTAAAATTTGCAAATATGAAGAAGGAGTGAATTCCATGTAAAAGGGAATTAGTGAGAACACCTGTTTCAAGAATTTGGGCTATTTCACTAGAAATAGAAATACTTTGTCAGAAACTTGCAATAAGATCTTTTGAATGTTTTCTGTGTGTATTAATTTTTTATTGTTTATTATGTTTATCTCTTTGTATAAGTTGTAATATGGCCTATCCTAGCCAGGGTAGTTGGATTATGTTCTGGAGTTTTACAGATTTTATCTCACTGTTATGCCATGATAAGCTGAAGCCTTATGAAACCCACTCAAAGCAGTAAAATTAGTGATTTGTGTTCTGAGTCGATTTATTTGTGTTCTGAGTATGATTTATTTTACATTTTTGGCTTTGTTTTAATAAAAACAAGGTGCTAATTATACGTTGCCCAGCTCAGGAAGCTATTTTTTTCCTTAACCTTTTGCATTTTTATATTTAAAAGGAAATAAGGATTTTACATTTGAATTATAAAAATTATTTTCTTAATTAAGTTTTATCTCCATGGGAGAAAGAAAATGATACTTATAGTCCCTTGCCTCAATGCTATATTGCTGGGAAATAGCCCTGTAACATTTTTTTTCTTAGAATTTGACTTAGCAATTGAAAAAAAACCCCACAGGATGTGGGTGACCCCTTGTGTGCCACAGTTAGCAGAAAGAGAAGGTTAGAAGTAGTAGTTATGTGCAGTGGTGGGATTCAAATATGTGAACAACCAGTTCTCTTTGTGGATGCCGCTTTCTGAAGTCCATTCTGGGCCTGAGCAACAAAAAATTAGCTACTGGTTCTGCCGAAGTGGTATGAACTGGCTGAATCCCACCACTGGTTACCTGGTAGAAGTTAGAAGTTAGCTGGTAGTAATAAGAATTACACAGCTTCTGTTCCAAGGAATAGAAGACAGGCAGGTTATCCAGAGTCCTTCTTAAAAAGGAGATTTGAACCCATCACCCTTCCTATGGGTTCTGCCCTGCCCTATTAACTTTGGTTACATCTAATCTTGATTCTTTTTTCCTTTTGGGTGACTTCATGTATTGTGCAAATCTAGCCAAGTTTGGTTAATTTGTGATAAAATGTAATTTGCGTGTAAAATGATGTAAATCCAGATTAAGTCTTTTGTTAGAGTGCAACTAAAAAGCGCCTATGCAGGTTAGGAAATAAAAAATGTACTCTTTTAGTCTCTGGGTTAATTCCATATTTTTTTAAAAAAAACTAGCTAAACTGAAGGAAGTGATTGGGACAATGGCAACTACTGATAACTAGGATCAGTGTTTTTTTAGGAACAAATAACTTTTTATTTTCATTGAAAAGTGCCATTTGCACTTTTCCTTGTATTAGCTGAGCTTTGTAGTGATGGTGGTGGTGGTGGTTTTCTGACCTCCCTAAAGAGTGTGAGCAGCATATACTAAATCCAGCTACTTCAATCTCCAGAAAGAGGCCCCAAATTTTACTCAGTGGTTTAGACATATCCTAACTCCATTGTTTACTTGATGATATCCATTATCCATCTGTGTCATTTTTTCCCCATCTTGTCATTCACAGCTACAGGGGTTTTCAATCTGCTTGCCAAGAATTGAAGCATGGAAAAGATGAAATTCATCCTTTTGTCTTTGCAAAGGTTCCTAAGTTTCGTTAATAAAGAAAGTAGCTTCCCTACTACTGGACCACCAACAAAATTGTGTTCATTTGTAAATCTTATTTTGGGGGGGGCGGCGGCTTGGTTTTATACTTTTATCCAAAAAGTGTAAGATAATGAAGTTTTCTTTGCTAGTTTGTCAGGCCAACAACAGATTAATAATCCAGTTTCTCATCTATAGAAACTATAATAAAGTCAATCTGCTGCTAATTGGGAAGTCTACTTCTTTTGGGCAATGGCAGGCTGCCATGTGATGCTCACAGATAGAATTCACCGATATCCCTTTTGCATAAAGCCATGATAGGAAGCAATACTGGTTTGCCACAAGCTGAAATGCTTATTTGATTACTTGGCCATGTAAACAAAGCATAATGTGGGGGGGAGGGATACTCTATATTTGTGTGAGGTCCGTGTGCGCATGCATGCATTTGAAGGCAAATGGTATGAATGGCAAAGGAAATGGTGCATCTGCTCCTTAGCACATTGCCAGTTTCAGCAATAATGAAATAGTTTTCCATGCTTGGCAACCAGTTCTAACGGGACATTTTTAGAATTGAGCAAAGGACAGGAAAACCAACAGCCTATTAACTCTTAAGAAGCCAAAGAAACATTTTTTTAAAAAAATCTCTTCTTCTGATTGGAATAGTACTGTACAGATCTTCTTCCTGTGTTCTACCCTTACATGATAAGGAAGAGAGTGAAAAATGCATGGTAGCTTGATCAGAATGGAGTCTATTATTTGGCCTTTGAAATCCTCTTCTGAAGATAATAATCTTTGAAGGGGAAGAGAACCTTTGGCAGAATGCTGCAGTTCGACACCACAATTGTTCAAGACCCATTTGTACCTGGGGTGGAGCAGCTGGGCTGCAAAAGCAGGTCACACAGTGCATCTGTCATGTTTCGTGAATTCTGAATAGGAAGCGGTTAAAAAAGATCTTTTTCTGTAGGTGCCTTCTGTGTGTAGGAGAAAGTTTCTGCAATTGTGAGAAGCCAGACTTTAGAATGGGGAGCTGTACTGATAAACTAGTTAGAGGGGAGATTCCAGGGAGCAAGAGTGAGTGTGGGGGGGAGGGGGGTAAATGGAGCCTTGGCTGGGCTGCTAGGTTTATATCTGGAAAGTAAGCCCATTGATTGGTAGACAAAAGAAAACAGATTGTTTAAATTCACTTTCTTTTTTTTTCAATCTTTTTATTAGTTTTTATTTTTTCCCCCCATATATATAAATTTTTCCAATCAACAAGCTGTCTGAAATTTGCTAAACTAATACATATTCAATTCCTAATCCTTGCTTCTTTTCTCTAACCAAGTATAAAATAAGTTCCAAATTTGATAATGGTCTGTATCTTCTTTGTCTTTTAGTCTCATGGTTAATCTGTCCATTTCTGCACATTCCAATATCTTCCTGATTATTTCTTCCTCTTGTGGCAAAGCTTCATTTTTCCAATATTGTGCAAAAATTATTCTTGCTGCTGTGGTGATATGTAGAATTAGGTATAATTTCTGCTTATTAGTCTTTTCAGGCATAATGCCTAATAAAAAGAGTTCAGGTTTAAAATCCACCTGTTCATCCAATATTTTTTCTAACCACATGTGTATATTTTTCCAATAAACCTTTGCCTTCTCACATGTCCACCAAATATGATAATACGAGCCTATATTATGTTTACATTTCCAACATCTATCTGACATATTTTTAAACATTCTTGCTAATCTTACTGTTGGAAGGTGCCATCTATAAAACATTTTATACAAATTTTCTTTATATGAAGTAGACATTGTCAGTTTATAGTTTCTCTCCCATAACATTTGCCATTTTTCTAGTTCTATGTTATAACCAAAATTTTTTGCCCATCTTGTCATTGTTTCTTTCACTTGTTCACTTTCCATATCTAAAATTAACAAAAAGTTATACATTTTCTTAATCAATTTCTCATCTGAGGTCAACAAAATCTTATCAAACCCATTTTGATCTTTATAAAATCCATACATTTTTACATCTTTTTCATATCTATTTAATATCTGTAAATGTGCCCACCAAGATAACTTAATTCCTAAATTTTCCAATTCTTGTTTGGGTTTTAATTTTCCATGAGTATCTAAAATATCTTTATATGTCCATATTTTCTCAAAGTCCACTAGATTCGGATGTATAAATGCCTCCATCATTGACAACCACCCTGGGATTTTAGTATATATTTTAGCTTTAATTTTTCCCCATATTATTAGTAAAGCATTTCTTACAACATGATTTTGAAAATATTTATGAATTTTGTTTTTCCCATACCATAAAAAAGCATGCCACCCCAATTGTAAATCATGTCCTTCTAAATACAATAACCTTTTATTTCTAAGTGTTATCCACTCTTTCACCCAAGTTAACACCGAGGCTTGATAATACAATGTCCATTCTGGCAATCCAAAACCTCCATTTTCTTTAGCATCTTGTAATGTTTTCATCTTAATTCTAGCTTTTTTCCCCTCCCAAATAAAATTCGAAACCAATGAATTTTAATTTTGAAAAAAAATTGTCTCAAGTTTTATCAGAATTGTTTGAAATAAAAACAAAACCTTTGGCAGCACATTCATCTTTACTGTGGCAATTCTTCCTAATATTGATAATTGGAGATTTCTCCATCTTTCTAGATCCGATTTTATTTGCTTCAATAATCTTATTTGTTTTCTTTAAAGAAAAATTCCATTTCTCTTTTGGCCAAGTCTACAAATTCTTTATCTTTTAATATAGAATAATTTAAAATCCACCTTGGTTTTTTCCTTATTCCTTTCCATGTCACTTTTAAAAGATTATGATCTGCCCATGTGCCAGTTTCTATCTCAATTTCTTGTATGTCCATCTTTAATTCAGAAGTCATCCAAATCATATCGATTCTTGACCAAGACTTGTGGGAATTTGAATAAAAAGTATACTGTCGATTTTGAGGATTAATTAAATTCTCTCCAGACGTCTTGAATTCCAACTTCTTCGGCCATATCAAAAAATGCCTTAGGTAATTTTCTCCTTCCGAGTTTTCCTGCTTTACTGGTCTTATAGTCCATTATTCCATCTACTATCGCATTAAAGTCACCTATTAAACAAATATTCTGATATTCCATTTCTATTAATTTTTTGTGTAATCTTTGGTAAAATTGTCCTTGGCTGTCATTTGGGGCATAAATTGCCACTAACAATATTTGTTTTTGATGCAGATATATTTCAACCATAACAATTCTTCCTTCTTCATCTGAGTATATTAATTTGGAGTCTATTGTCTCTTTAACGTATATCGCCACCCCTCGTTTCTTTTGTTGTGCTGATGTATAATAAAGCTTCCCCATTTTGGGGTGTTCCAAAAATTTATAATGTTGTTTTTTTTATATGAGTCTCTTGTAGACAAATTATATCCATATTTAATTTCTGAAGTTTCCTAAAAAATTTATTTCTTTTTGTTGGAGAGTTTAGTCCATTAACATTTACCGAAAAGATCTCGTTTTTTTTCCTCCCTTTTCTCTTTCATTACTTATGTTTGGGTCTAGTCGATCTTGTAATCCTTTGTTCTTTAACGATTTCTTATCCTTCACCTGTTGGTTCACTTTTCTCCTGTTGCTGTTCTGGTTGTGCCGTTGCTCCCTTGGGGTGTTCCTTCAGTCTGCTTATCCTTTTGTTGTTGGGGTCCTTCGTCCAAAATTGCTGTTTCTTTCTTCGAAGTCTTCTGCTTTCCAAATTGAATCCAGACGATATCTTGTATTGTTCCAATTTATTAAAATGCCTTCCAGCATTAGCCATCTAAAATTTATGCCTTTAGCAATCAATTTTGTAGTTAAGAAGTGGTAAGATCTCCGAGTACCCCTCACTCTCCTGGGAATCTGTTTTAGAATCACAATTTCTTTGTTTTTATATTGTAATGGTTCCTCTCTAACTTTTCTCAAAATTTCATCTCTAGTTGATTTTTTTGTAAATTTCACATGAACTTCTTTTGGTAATCTATTTTTTCTTACGTACGCTCTACTCATACGATAAGTTCGATCAATATCATTCTGGATATCAGATTGATCTGCATTTAGAAGTTCTGCCAACAACTCAATAATTACCGTTTCAATATTTTCTTCAGTATTTTTGGGAATATTTTGAAATATTCTGCTTCTCTCATTTCTACTATTGCCATGGCACACTCTAGGTCTTGATTCGATTGTTCAAAACTTTCATTCTTTTGTTGTAACATCTCCACCTTTTTATCAATATCTTGTGTCTTAAGTTCCACTTCCTGGATTTTTTGTTCATTTTTTAATAATTTTTTGGTTTTGAGCTTCAAATTGTGCCTTTATATCCATAAATTCATCGCTTAATTTATCTAATTTGCTTTGTATTTTAATATGATTTTGCTGTAATGCTTGATGAATTAATTTTAAAGAGGTTTGTTCTTCTTGTGATGTACTTGCTTTTTCACATTGTAACAATGTACTAACAGAACTCTGAGTTGTCGGGCTGGCTTGTCCGACAGAGGGCGCTGAAGAAGTTTTCTTTGCAAGTCTGGAAATGTTAGATATACTCATTTTGTGCTCACAATCTTAGACTTATGTCCCAAGCGTAATCAGAAACCTCTATTGTGAGACAAAATTGCCTCCTCCAGTCTTGTTTAGTCTTTTGCCAGTATCAACAAGAATAACTATAAACAGTTTCTCTTGTTGTTGTCTCAAAAACACAGCTTTCTCAAGGTCAGAATATTTTTATTTCCTTTAGTTCTTATTTTCTGCCAGCAGATGTCCTCATTGGCTTATTTATAACTCTTACAGCTCTTAACTCCGATAACTTAGTTGTTAGTTCATTTAAACTTTCCCCTTTGTGTTAAATTCGCCGCCCAAATGTCTCTGGGGTACTATACTCTTTAAAGTTTCCTCTTGTAAGGGTCTCAGTACTTTGAAGCACAAGGAGAAGAAAAAGATTTCTGCTCACTCAGACATCCCTTGTTGATGGAAATCAGTTGTTGTCTCATATTGTTTCTCCCGACTGCTGACAACTTGGATTGCTTCAGGCTTCCCCGGCAATCTTTCCCTCGCCCCTTTAGAGGGGGTATTCAGCACTCTTGGATTGGTCGCCACCAAATCCAGGCTCCTGAAAAGTCCCTCTTTCTTCGTTGCCCCTCTAGGGCAACTTTCCATCTCTTTAAGAGACGCTAGACGAAGTGAAACCAGACTGGAGGGCTGGAGCCCCAGCCTCCCATGTCTGTCTCATTCGCTGGCTGGAAGTGGAGTCTTCAATTCACTTTCTTTTACTGCTTTGCATTTTTGGTTCCCAGGGTAAGTGTCAGGAAAAACCTATGTAGCTAAACAATGCCAGTTTGGCCTAGTAGTTAAGGCACCAGACTAGAAACCAGGAGGCTGTGAATTCTAGTCCTGCCTTATGTATGAAAGCCAGCTGGCTGATTGTGGGCCAGTCACGTTGTTTCAGCCCTATTTAGATCCCGGAATTGTTGTTGTGGAAAAAATAGGAGAAAGAAAGAATATTACGTATATTCGCTGCTTTGAGTTACTTATAAAGTAATAAAGTCGGGGTAAAAAAATCCAATAAATAAAAACAGTTTTAGCATTTTAGATAGATATCCTACACACTCCCTTTCAAGAAAGGAAGGAAGGAAGGAAGGAAGGAAGGAAGGAAGGAAGGAAGGAAGGAAGGAAGGAAGGAAGGAAGGTTCAATTAGATAAAAGTAGACAAAATAGATCTTGCTGTCTGTTCTCTCACACATCTTGTGAACCACAAGAACCAGGTAACTAAGTTAAGTTGCCAATTCTTGACATAAAAGTTTACACTGACACATTCCACTCCAAAAGGTGAAACAATGAAGAAGCTGTACAAAAATCTGTCTGCAGATATTTTTAATATTCTAATTTATTTCTTTATCTGAATATTCTGAAATGCTTCTATCAGTCAGGATAAGCAATATATAGCTCCCTACCTCCTACTTTGCAGTTCCCTAAGTGAGTCCCTACATCACAACTATCCTGTCAAAATATGAAAACTATACTATCAGGGACATCTATGGGATGAGAGTAAAAAAATATATCTAGTTGTTGAATGAAATAATGGAATCAAAGCACTTCTTTTTACATATATGTAATTTAGACTGACACCTTAATAGCACAATCTCTGCTATGTCTGGATATGCCCAAAGACAGCGGAGAGGAGCTCAAGGGATAAAATACTATATACTTTTTCTTTCTTCCACTATGACTTCAGCATCTACTTCAGCACCAAAGTGGCTCAGGGGTCTCAAGCCATCCCATGTCAGGATGGTAATTATATATTGCTTCAGTCTGAATAGGGTGACCAACTTTTTTACAGTGAAAAAGAGGACACAAATAAATTGAAGAAAAAAATATCGTAAATAAAAGAAACATTTTATTCATTGCAACAATAATACAGAATACACTATAATATGATAAATGCATAATAAAAACATTTATAACAATAACATTTTATATTGTAATTATGCCGTGCCCCCGCCTGCAGCTGCCCCACCAGCACAGCTGCCCCACCGTGTAGAGCGAGCCCCGCAGCTGCCAAAGCACCAGCTGCGCCGGCTCTGGCCCCGGGGGCAGCCCGCCATTGACACACCCCACCTGCAGCCTCCCTGCCAGCACCATCGCACACCCTGCACAGCCCCGTGTAGAGCAGGCCCCCTGCTCCCACAGCACGGGGGGTAGCCGGCCACCGCCATACCTCACACCCCCACCCCACAGCAGCCCCAACACCCCTGCCTCTTGCACCCGCAGCCATTATTGCCCTAGAAGGGCCGAAGATCAAGAGAAAGTTACCGTGGCATCGCCGCTCTAGTCTCCTCCAGGTATCTTCGGGACTAACTAGGAGATGGTGTAGTTCGGTAGCAGGGAGGGGTGCAAAGTTCCTGCCAATTTGCCTTCGCTGCAGACAACTTACATGTGCAAAGTTTGCTGGCCAGGTGTTTTGGCGTGCTCAGCAGCAATTCCTATTGGCTTTTGAAAGCCAATAGGGGGAGTAGCACAGCTCATGCAAAAGTTGAAAACAAAAACATCAAAAAATGGTGCCGGAATGCCGTTCTGAGCATTCTATGAGGAAAGAAAAGCCCTGCAGATTAGTCTTCAAATATAGAAAAGGAGGACATGTAGGAGGACACTTTTCGAAGGAGGACAGAACTCACAAAAGGAGGACTGTCCTCCCTAAAGGAGGACGGTTGGTCACCTTAGTCTGAAGAACATTGATCAAAATCTAATGGTATTCATTATAAGGAGAGACAAAGTTATGAACAACTTTATTTATTGAGGCCTTCTTCACAGGCTAATCCTTAAGAGCGATCAGGCAGCAGAAGACCCAGTAAATGAGGACAGGGGGGAGGAGGAGAGGGACAATCACTCCCCATTGGACTAATTCTATTGACTATGACCTTCAAAAAAACAAAACAAAAATGTCTCAATGCTTAATATTTACATATATTTGTGTGCTTTAATGCACTTTTGGAAAACCACGTTTATCTTTTTAAAAATGATTGTTGATCATTTCTGTATTATTCTTGTTTCAAGAATAGAAATCAAGGGCATAAATTAAATATAAATCTATATATGTATAATCGAAAAATAAAAATATGTGCAAACAATACAAAATACTGAAATGGAAACCATGTCATCACATGATCCATATATCCTGACTTTTAATCCCAGTAATGGTAGTCACCTTGGAGATCTTGACATGCCTAAGTGCTCATGCCTGCAATATTAAACAAAGAAGTGGGGGATATAATAGCAATGATGGATATGCCTGTGCTAATGGCAGCTACTGCACAGGAAAAGACCTGCAATGCAAGCAAGCATTAAGGGGGGAAAATCCAGGTGCTTTCTGAGTTTTACTTTACTCAAATCATGCTGCTACCTTGATATTTTTAATCTAAACCTTGCATAAATATCACTGGCAAACAGAGCTGGCAAAGATTTTATGTTGATGGTTGGATATAAGCCATGTTGAAGAGGGCAGCTATAGTGGGGAGGAGGAAACTCCCTCAAACCAGTTGATCCACTTCTTTGCACCTGCTTTTTGTTTTCTTCCATGGTTTTAATCTGGCATCATCCTGAAAGGGATAGAGCAAAGTTTATGGTTTGATTATTGACACAACAGAAGAAGCGTTGAATAAATATGGTGTCACGCCATAAAGCCTTCTTCCTCCTTTGTAGTTACCATAGGCATTTTCTGAACTCAAGGAGGCAAAATGACTAGCCAGTCTCAGGGAATACAGCAACTTCTCCAGGCAGAAAAACGGGCCAAAGATAAGCTTGAAGAAGCCAAAAAAAGTAAGTAGCACCCTATGATGGAACTCTGTTAAATCTCCAGAAAATGTTTGTCATATATAACTACAGATAAATCACAGAGGCATCAGCAAGGAAGTGTTATAATACATTTAAAGGTTATTGTAATTTGATTTTTTTTCACCATTGGATTAATTTTTAAAATTAACTCCAATGTCTTTTTCCCACCATTTTAATAATGGGGTAAATTAATGTGAATCAACAATCATCCTTCTACATTCTTTTCTGGTCCTCTAATGAAAATTGGGACTTCCATTTTGGGGTCTAGAATAGGGAGAGTGAAATAACATATGTGGCATGTTTGTGTTTGTGTGTGTGCAAATGGAATCCATCTTTCCCAATTGTGCCATTATAATCTTCTATGATTTAATGCCTCTCAGAACTAAAGGAACCATTGCCCTCTGTCCATTGATTCACTACATTTCCCATCAGCCTCAGCCAACAAGGCCAGTGGTTAGTAGCACTAGTTCTTGTAGATCTTCTATGTAAGGTAAACTTGTTTGAATTGCCAATATTATTTATCACTTTTTAATCCACCTACTAACATTTTGTTAATCTAATTGTGCATTTTAGGCTTTGTTGAAAGTTACATACTATAAAAAAAAACCATATGTACTTTTATTCTACAGCAGCTTCTATAAAGTATTGTTCATCCTTACACAAGATTTCATATCTTGTTTCCTTAGATCTCTTTCTCCTTATTTTATTGGGGCCCATCAGCAACTCTGCATTTGCTACCAGGACTTTAAAAAAATATATTTTTATCAATTAAATTGATTTCATTTTCATGAAATTGGGTTTTGCTATTATTTCTTTTAGAGTCTTTCATTCACTTCCTTAAGCTTCTACAAAAAGGTATTTGAGGAATTCCATCTTTATGAAAACCTTGATCATCTGCTCTGCCTTTATTTTATCATCTAATGGGCTGTTGGGGATAAAATGTCCTTTAAGACAGACAGTTTCACGTAGTGGGGAAGTGGTGGTCTAGCAACCTGAACACCCAGGTCTAGCCCTTTCTTAGCATGAAAACCGTTGAGTGACTTTGGGTCAGTTACTCTTTCTCAGCCCAATCCACTTCACAGATTTGTTTATGGGAAAATAGGTAGCAGAAGTATTATTTACACCATCCTGAGTTGTATAAAATAAAGATGAAATATCATTGCAGTGAGAAAGGAAATCATCTTTTGGATTATACATTTCTCTGATTTTGTGAGGAAAAAAATTCCAAAGAAAAATCTATAAATATGGACTTTGAATTAAAGGATATTTTTCAAGCTATGTTTCCTGACAATGTGTTCAAAATTTGGGTTTGCTAGTCTCAGTTCTGTAGAAGTTTTGTATTGCAATGGTGACACTGTGTGCCTTGTGGAGGTGCACTGATGATGTGATGTTTTTTCTCAGGAATTCACTTTGGAGTGCATTCTCCAACCGAAGCCTTTTATGTCTACAGATCCAGAAAAGGTCCCAGGAGAAACATAACGTGATATGACAGATTTGCTTTATTCTCTGAATTTGGGGGACTGTATTGCTTGGTAGAATATCTTCAGAATACAGTAAAGCACTCTACTAAAGCTTTACACTGCCTTCATATTTCATAGAATCATAGGGCTGAAGGGATCTTGGTGGTCTTCTAGTTCAATCCCCTGCCCAAGGCAGGAGTTCTTATACTATTTATTAGGAATCTTTTTAAAAATCACCAATAAATACAAAATCTGGCCAGAATGGACTTTTCATTCATTCCCAATAACTTTCCCAATAACAGCTGATATCGATCTTCTGTTGGTTACTCTGGAGTTACCAGCCCATTATTATATGACTTCATAACATGTGACCTTACAGATGCTACTGAAATCCTGATTCTCACCATGCTCAAGTTGACCATGTTGGCAGGGACTATCAGGAGTTGTACTTCAGCAATATCTAGAGAACCATACATTGTTCTTCCATGTCTTTGGAGGGGAAAAAGTGCTTTCCAAAAACAAAAAAACAAAAAAAAATGAATGAGAATAAATGTTCACAGGCAACACCCATAATAAGGATGTACTAACCTTAATTACAAAGCATCTGAGTTTAAGCAACCAACAGCAAGCATCAGTTCTCCCACGAATAGCTTCCCATGCTTCCACTGAAGCCTAGTGGAAGCATAGATATCTTCCTATGAAGCCTTTACATGGCTTACACAGGAACATAAACAGCATTACTGAATACCATACAAAATAAAAAAGCTCGGAACCAGGAGAAACTAATTACTATCACCCTTAATTATGGTCAAAGACCAGCATAACAAGGGTGGGGTATAAGGAATTTAAAAGCATTAAAAATACAAAAATTAAATTACATAAAAACCTTAAAATATTCTTTAAAACCCTTTACATCTCTAAAAAGAGGAACAAAAATGATAAATGAACATTAAAAATGGTAAACTAAACCTATCTAATATAAATAATGCAATGAATCTAATACAACACATGATTTAACATTAAATTAAATTAAAACAAATACGAACAAAATCTCATGAGCTCTGAGAAAAGAGAAACAACAATGATTCCTAACAATTTTTTTAGGAAACAAGATGGCAGTTTTAGACTCTATACCAAGCTGCAGTGATATTTTTCCCCATCCTTTTTTCCAGCAAGAGTAGCTGAATTGGCTTTAGATTAGCACTTGGCAGGACTGTGCCAATCGTTTTGTCAATGAAATTGGTTTAATTTCCATGAAATGAGGTTATGCTATTATTCTTCTAACAATAGCAATAGCCCTTAGACCAGCGGTTCTCAACCTGTGGGTCGCGACCCTTTTGGGGGTCGAACGACGCTTTCATACATATTTCCAATGGTCTTAGGAACCGAGACACTAGTGAGAATTTCTGCTCAAGGCCCATTGCAGAGCAGCTACTGCCGCATCGCCACAGCTATGAACCTCCTGCTCGGCATCTTTCAGGTCCTCTTGCCTGGCTTCCATCTGGGAGAAGCGCAGGGCCAAGGTAAAAAAAAAATCCTGGCGAAATACTCCCGAGAGGTAGTGTCGATCTGTAGCAGGAGGTGAAGGGGGCGGGTGAGTGGGTGGGGGTAGACCAGAAGGGAACTGGGTCTGACAAGGGTGAATGTTGAGTGAGGTTTTCCCCCTTGCCCCCTCTCCGCCTCCCTTTGTACAGCGGCGTCTCTGGCTGTTGCCTTCCCAGTCGCTGAGAAAGGGAAAAAAAGAGCTGTGAGGGAGTTCCCCTTTCTGCCTCATTGCTGAAAGCTTTTTTTTTTTAAATGACCGCTCATTCAGAACTCCTCGGGGCTTGTTTGAACAAGCTTGTGGCAGATCAGTAAATAAAAGGGGGGAGCCAAATGGTCCAAAGTGTTTGCACCCTGAACGTGTGGACGCTGCTTTCATGACTTGCCACCACTACCCCCTCTCTTCCCGCCCTGCTCGGGCAATGCGCTGCTGCTGCTGCTGGCTGAGTTGAGTTGAGTTGAGCTGAGCTGAGCTGAGCTGTGGTGCCGAGCCGATCTCCATGCCTCCTGGTTGCCTGGCTGTGCTCTGCCCCCGGCTGCCCTCCGCACCACACTGGAACCTCCCCCACACCGCCCGGCCTGCCTCCCTCACCATCAGAGGGCATCTGTGTGTGTCTCCAGACCTTACTGGACTACCATCCCCAGCAGCCCTAAAAAACACTGTGGAAGAGTAGGGAATGCTGGGAGTTGCAGTTCATCACCATCTGGAAAAACATGACTCTCCAAAGATCTATCAATCCTTCCTTCCTTCCTTCCTTCCTTCCTTCCTTCCTTCCTTCCTTCCTTCCATTTCCTTCCCTTCCCCTTCAATCTCTCCTTCCTTCCTTCCTTCCTTTCCCCCTCAATCTCCTTCCTTCTCCATCTCCTCCCTTTCCCCTTCAATCTTCCTTCTTTCCTTTCCCCCTCAATCTCCTTCCTTCTCCATCTCCTCCCTTTCCCCTTCAATCTTCCTTCTTTCCTTCCATCTCCATCTCCATCCCTTCCCCTTCAATCTCTCTCCTTCCTTCCCCCTTCAATCTCCTTCCTTCTCCATCTCCTTCCTTTCCCTTTCCTTCTTTCCTTCCATCTCCATCCCTTCCACTTCAATCTCTTTCTCCTTCCTTCCTTTCCCCTTCAATCTCCTTCCTTCTCCATCTCCTTCCTTTCCCCTTCAATCTTCCTTCCTTCCTTCCCCTTCCCTCCCTCCCAACATTTTTGAGCAAGGAAGAGTAAGCTTCTCCAGCAAATATTGCTCTATTGTTTTTGTGATTAATCACTATGCTTTAATTATGTTCAATTCGTAACAATGAAAATACACCCTGCATATCAGATATTTACATTAATATTCATAACAGTAGCAAAATTACAGTTAGGAAGTAGCAACGAAAATAATTTTATGGTTGGGGGTCATCACAACATGAGGAACTGTATTAAAGGGTCACAGCATTAGGAAGGTTGAGAACCACTGCCTTAGACTTATATACTGTTTCATAATGCTTTATAGCCCCCTCTAAGTGATTTACAGAGTCAGCATAATGCCCCCAACAATCTGGGTCCTCATTTTACCGACCTCGGAAGAATGGAAAGCTGAGTCAACCTTGAGCCGGTCAGGATCAAACTCCTTCTATCTCTTATAGCTCTTTTATCTCCTACATTCTTGCATTCATTTCCTTACGCTTCTATAAAAATGCATTTAAAGAATTTCATCATGTTATAGGGCTCCCTGCTTGAGCAGGAGGTTGGACTAGAAGACCTCCCTTTCAACTCTATTATTCTGTTGTCTTTGTGAAATTCGGAAAATCTGACCTATCTTTATAGGTTGTTGGGGATATAATTATCTTTAAGACAGACAGTTTGGTATACTGGTTAAAGCACCAGACTAGAAACCGGGAGACCATAAATTTTAGGCCCACCTTAGGCACAAAGCCAGCTAGGTGACCTTGAGCCAGTCACTATCTTGCCAAGAAAAATGCAGGGACTTGTCCTGGCAGTCGCCAGGAGTCAAAACTGACTCATAGGCACATGCACGCAAACCTGTGCCATAAGCCAAAACTACTTTTTTCTGCATTTCAGGAAATACCAGTTCTAAGGCACCCTGTACTAGTTTAAAGAGGTACACCCTGCTTGCTCTTCCACCATCAGCAAGATTTAATTGCAATGTGAAACATTCCTGAACTGGAAAATTGAAAACATGACACTCATGTTCATAAGAATAGGATCATTTCTTGTTGGCTCAGAAGGAGGAGGAGGAGGAGGAGGAGGAGGAGGAGGAGGAGGAGGAGGAGGAGGAGAAGGAGGAAGAAACCTCCCACCCACCCACCCACCCAAAAAAGGTTTCCAAAAGTATATGTAGAAAGCTTTCACAGCCTACTGAAAATCAGCTTTGTGTGCATTGGTTTTTCCAGTTTAAGGTGATACATCTCTCTCTCTCTCTCTCTCTCACACACACACACACACACACACACACATTGGTTTATTTTTTGAGTAAGCAAGTTTGCAAATTATTTCTAGAAAAGAAAACATTAGAAATTCATCTCTCAACTAAGCCTTGATAGAAAATTTCTATTGAAAAGTATGAAGTATCTGATTATTGTTTTCTACACTATGCCTTCAAAATACAGGACAAGGATCACTTGCAACTTGGCTTATCCTGCTGGCATATTTCAGTTCAGAACATGAGTATGTTTTTTAAATGTGTTCAAACTTGTGTAAGTCCATGAATGAAAGCATTCTAGATCCCAGTCCTTGTAATCAACTATATGTGTAAATGACCAAATCACACAACCCAAATGCTTTGGGGAATAAAGATTACTGGGATCCAAACCAGCCATTAGTTTTTCATTCACCTTGAGTGAGCAACAGGTTTTGCTCTAGCTTCAAATCCACTTGGTTATAACATAACCTGATATTGAATATCTACAGTATTGATAGTAATTGAAAAATATCCATTATACTGAAATAGCTGGCTGATTTACTCAGTTTCCAAAGAATAGAATAGAATAGAATAGAATAGAATAGGAATAGAATAGAATAGAATAGAATAGAATAGAATAGAATAGAATAGAATAGAATAGAATAGAATAGGGTAGGGTAGGGTAGGGTAGGGTAGGGTAGGGTAGGGTAGGGTAGGGTAGGATTCTTTATTGGCCAAGTGTGATTGAACACACACTAGGAATTTGTCTCCAGTGCATAAGCTCTCTGTGTACATACAAGCAACAAGTAATAATTATAATTATAAAATACTATCATGAAATGAAGTGAGAGACCACTTGGGTGGAACAGTGACACAGTGGGAGACCAAAAAAAAGATGTCATGTACAATCTGGACTTGAAAAATATACATTAACAAGCTAGTTTGATTTTGCAGGGTTAAAGTGAGAGAGAAGAAGCCATTTTATGAGACAAATGTCTGGTAACAAAGATTATAGTATTTTATACTATTTTAGTAGATAACTTCAGTAGTCACGGATAATATATTTTTTTCAAGTTTTAAAATGTCATGTCTAACTTAGAAGCAATATGATTGCATATAAAATTTTTAATTATGTGAGAAATATTTGAAGTGAAGTATTGTAGTCTAATAAAAATTGTAAATAAATAAATTTGGGGCATTATGCATAAAACATGTGATGTTACTTAAGGAACATATGTAACTTTTATATAGTGTCATTCTTACTATATATCCTGTAGTAATGAAACCAAGTGTTACTGGAAATCCATCAAAAATTGGAGCTGGAGTACAGAAAATAATATAGTGGCCAACAAATTATGCCAAAGAGGATTTCCAAAATGAATTGGATAGTTCTTCTCAAAAGCAATCTTCTTTGCAAATTTCAACCCAGTTTTCAGAATAACAGGTTGGGAAAGGCTAATCTAAGGAATTAGGAGAAAAATAAAAGATCCTGACATATCTCATCAGAAATATTTGATGTATCCCTACTCGAATCTCATATGATTCTTCAGTGCTGATTGTCCTCCATCTCAATATTGCTAGATATCACCTTAGAAGGATATACAGCTTCTTCAGTTTTCAAAAGTAGCAGGTGAATAGATAGATGGATGGATGGATATTTCAGGATCCACAGGTAACCCTGAGGCTCAGAACATAAACTTCTGCATTTCATAGAAGCAAGATCCACATAGGATTCTTTTTATCTGCGTGGTATAGTAGATGTTACAACTATAATTTCTATTCAAGGATTAAACACTGCCATTCCCCTTTTCAAGACATTTTTATATCCGTGGTTGAAAGTCCAAAAATGTTCATATTGGATGTGATATTGAGATTAAATAAACATATTTGGATTCACCCTATAATTTTCAGTTGGCAAAACAATGGCTCCTGAAATCTTCAGAATAGTTACTTAACATGTTGCATGTTAAGTAACTATTATTATCTTAAATGTTAACCACAATAAATAAGGCACTTTTTAAGGGAGGGAAAATAAGCCTATATTGCAAAATAGTTTCCCTAATCCAAGACCTCAACATATTACCTAGATCTGGGCAAAAATTAATCGATGGACAGAGGATTGTTTGTACCTTTGAAGACAAAATGATATTCAAAGTGATTGCTTAATGGAGTTCACTTCAAGACTTAGGCTTCATCACTCAGTTAAGCAACATTAGTCATCAGTTAAGCAACATTAGCAAAACTGACGTAAGGTCTGAAAAAGTTTTCAGTTCGTTTAGTGTTTGGCCACTTCTTAAATCTACTAATTCAGAATGTTGGTTCTTACTGACAAAGAATGTACTGCCAAATTGATTAGTTCTATTCAAAGTTGTCTCAAAACACAGATCCAGGATTTCTGACCTCAGCTGTGCCATGCCCAGTTTCCAGTGTGTAACATAACTCAATCCAACATGGCATGGCAACGTAAAGAAAATATATGAGGGTTAATAATGGCTTCCAAGCTGAGATATAACCATGCATTTATTTATTCATTGTGGTATGGCTAAGATTTGAGCCTAATTTTTTAGCAAAGAACATCCAGATATATCCTGGAATATCAAAGAAAACAGTGTCTCTGTCAAATTCTCATGGATAAGAAGCAGAAAGTAACACAGCTATTTTCCTCCAGGGCACAAAGGCTTTCCAGAATTAGAGAAGGAACTGTGGAAAGTCAGCCCCAGAGAAGGAAATATTTTGTGGGATATTAAAAAGGACAGAATATTATATTTCCACAAAGGAATAATGAAAAATCTTAGGCAAAGACAGGCCAAAGTCTCCCTCCCCCAAACAGAAACCAAGCAGGCCAACTTTTAGAAATGTAGATCTGATAATCCTTTCAACAAGACTGTAGCCAGGAAGCTTGGAGCTGATGGGATTAGAAAGACAAAGATCCCTAAAACCAACAACCGCTCACCCAAAAAAATCCAACACAGGACATAGCCATAGCCACAGGGAAGCAGGATATGACCTTTAGGACATAATAGGATTAATCCACCACCATCAGAATACCAAAAAGGACACACTCAAAAGCTCAGGTCAAAGTTCATGCCACAGGAACAGGAAACAACTCCAAACACAAAAGCCCAAGAAGGTATAAAAACCCACCACCCCCAGCTACATGTGGTCAGCTTTCTGAGAGCCACATTTCTGTCTGGCTCTGCTCTTCAATGAACTACAACCTTCTTTCTAAAGCAGTCTCCATTTTGTTTATTCCCGACTTGGATTGGACCCTGATGAAGATTTTTCTTTCAAAAAAACCAAATAATATGGTTTTATGCAAAGCATGAATCCAAACAGCTATTATTTGTATCTCTGGAGATAGAGTATGCCTGAGGTTGTATATGTAAACATGCATATGCTATCTGAAAACATTATATGGACATTCTGAGCCATCATTGTTTGCTTGAGAAGGCAAGGCCCAAATTTGAAACAGGTATTGCATTAAGTTCATAGTTCACCTCCTCCAATAATCAGATAGCATCTAGATTGAACAATATGAACATACCATATTGCTGCTATCATTTCTAATATATAATCTCTATTAAAGGAGAGTCATGTTGCTTTTTATTGAAACACCCGGGCACTTAATTTAGGATGAAAGGCTATGCCAATAGCCTTTCCAATCTGCAGGTATTGTAACATTACAATGGAGTCATGAGGTCTTTCTCCACAGTTTTTTTTAAAGTGCTTTCAGCATGCTTCTTCAAAACAAAGATAAATTAAACCATAGTTTTTGATGACATATATATTGTTAATTGTGGTTAACACAAAAACATATCCTGTTCACAGGAAGGGAATAGAAGAAAAGACATGTGAGCTTTAATAATGTGTAGTCATATTATTAAACCATAACAGACCATTTAATTTTAGTAAACAATTTCTATGATGTACATTTGGCTTCCATGTGATTTTGTTTCCAAGATTCTTTTTTATTTCTTTTCAGGGAAGCTGTAATTCTACAAACAAATTTCTAACATAATGCTTATTCCCAAGAATGTTTTTAGAGACTACATAAACCCAGAGGCATTTGCTGAAAATAATAATGAGTGATTAGAGCCTACTGCTTTGCTTATCTTTGCTTATCTTTGCTAAACATTGGATATTATTCTAGACAGGCAAGGACCCCTTCACTAGTTTGCCTCCTGATAAATTGACATTTTTTTCACAGGACATACTTCCTATGGCAGCCATTTTATGAATAAGGGCAGCCATTTTATAAGAAAGCCCACAAATTGTTTTAAAAATTCTAAATTTGCCCACCAAACCAAAAGTCACCTAAGCATTATTTTTAAGACAATGAAAATAAACATTTGGTGTTCTGAAGAATGCTTTAGTTTTCACTATTCCACAATGTTTCAGTACTTTATTGCAATTTCTTGAAAAAAGTAAACTATGCTGATTTCTTATTCTGTTTTATCTTCAGTTTCAATGCCATGGGTAATTTTACTTCTGTTAGCTGCAATAGGAAGTCATGCAACATTTTCAGTATGCCAAAACCCAAGTCTTTGTCTCCAACTGGTTTATTCTCCTTACTTTTTGCAGTACTGTGGTATGACAGCTCTTCCTTCACTTTTCTATAAACTTGCTTTTGGTGACATTGCTTCTGATTGACAGGACACCAGACACAGCACTGTATTGCCTTTTTTATGGCGACAGGATCCCTTCAGCAGTGGAACGTCTAATCTAAATTCTGGCAGAAGAGATAAATGTGAATACAGGACTAGATAGAATGCATCTAACTACAGATATGGCTAATTCCCTCATTACTGCACTGAAACTTGGAACAACTTACCTCATATGCTTTGTCACAAAATAGCTGTGTCTGATCAATTCCTTTACCCATATCTGCATGTTGCCTGGAATGCAAAAGCATGATTGCATTATCACCTCTTCCATAGTATGTAACTATACAAGCTGTGTGGTCTGGGCTATTTGCAAAGCAAATTGAAAACTTGAAACTATTGGGTGTCATTCCTAATTGTTTGTCTTTGCGGTTGTAAGTATAAAGCATACAGAATGCTGCCAATCAGTCTATAGTTCCAGCCATTCTAGATTTCTAAAGAGTGAGTACTCTGCAATTCTTCAGAAGCTGTGTTTTTCTTTAAGATGTGATTATTGGAGGCAAGATGGTGTTTTATAAATTTTACATACATTAATAGACAAAGCTCAAGAACTGGAAAAAAAATATAAAGTAGGGGGCAATCAACATTTTCAGAATGTTTCTTGTCATCCTTTTTTCTTATCTAAATTAGAAGGAAATGGAAACTCAGTATAAGAACACTAATTCTTCTTCTGGCTGCTAGAACTTGTCCAGGTCTCCTTTAGTTGTTTCAATACTTTCCTAAATTCATGTCTTTACACTCTGCTTAAAATGGAATGTACAACGCCCTTTTGCATCTGAAAGAGAGCTGTCTCTTCTGTCTACTAAAGCTTCATATTTAAGAGAACATCATATGGAGCTAAAAACCTCACAGGATTCATTTTAACTCTTCAACCTTAGATAGAACGATTAATCCAAATAAATGCATAAATACCTAAATACCTGACTAAACTGGAATTTGCAAGACCAAGATATTAAACATTATGTTAATACTTTAAAAACTCAGCTGTTGTCATATTACCCTTATTATGAAATGAGTCACTAGACTTTGATGTTACTTTTACTTTCATGTCTACAGTGTGTTAGTGCTCAAAATGTGCTTTAATATTCCCACTAGCAAACAATAGCGAAGGGGAGGCGGAAACTCAATAAATGTAAATTGTGCAATTTAGGGATCTGAGATGTAACATTGCATTGGTTTGGATTTATGCCAGAGTTTAACAAAATTCAATTGTTGTGAACTGAAAGGTTCCTGTCAGAAAATCAGTTAGGCAAATCTTGCAGAATCATGCCTTTTCTTGACAACAGCATCTACAATCTGTTCTCTGACTATTACAAAAAACAAAAAGAACTTTGATTTAAAGTTCAGGTTATATAAGAAGTTGTCCAGGTTTAAATGGGCAATGTTCTGTGACAGTATCAATGTTTTTCACTAAGGAAACCTGGAAGCATTTGATTGTTGATGTGAAAGTACGTAAAGATAATATTTCTGATCCTAAAGTCAATACATAGTAACACAAAAAATATATAACAAAATGAATGTAAATGTTCTCCCCATAGTTAGCACATAGAGGACAGAGAAAGAGGACAATTAAGGCAGTTGTGCTTGGTCTTAGATTTATCCATAACCTTTAAAAAGTAGATTCATTAAAATATATACATTCTTTTAAAAGTCCATTATTTGCATAAATTAGGCAAATAAGTAAGATTCCTTTTGATAGGATTGAAGAGAGAGAGAGAGAGAGAGAGAAAGAGAGAGAGAAAGAGAGAGAGAAAGAGAGAAATTCAAAATACAAGATGCACACATGCTTATTAATTTTATGGCTGTACATATATACAGTATACATATGGATATATGCATTCTGATATGAAGACACTATACCTGATGAGATGTCAGGACTGTATTCTTCTTCCCTTGTAGAACACTATATGTGATCTGCATATGAACATTTATGTGGATTTACTTTTATTCTTTTAATATATCCATTAACTATTTATTGGCAATGAATTAAGAATAGGTTTGTGTGTGTTACCTTAGGGAACAAGGGGAAGGCATTTGTCTAACAGTCAGACAAGAGAGGCAGGAGCTGCTAGTAGCTTAACAATCAGAGAGAGAAACTTAAGCAGGACCTGCCCTAATTGATCAGATGTTTAAAAGTGGCACCAGGAAGTTTGTACTTTCAGACTGGGAAAATTTGGTTAATGTAGCCTTATAGAATTACTTCATCTAGTCATGTTTGCTGTCTAGTTTACCTGGGAGGGCTAATAATTCTTGTATAGCATAGGGCCATGGTGTGAACCTATGGCACGTGTGCCACAGATGGCACGCAGAGCCCTCTCTCTGTGTGCCATCGTCCCAGTCCTAGGCCTTCAGCTGGGTTTTATAAAACCTTTTTTGCTTTAGGCCTCCGCCACCATGTGCCCCCCCCAAAAGGTTCAATCAATCAATTTCAACTTCTCGCGGGGGAAAAAAGTTCTCGCAAAGTTGGAATTGATTGTTTGAACTTTTTAGTCCCACCCAGTCTGCCATTACCACCGCAGCCACGCCCACCCAATGGCCCACACCCACCCGGCACCCGACAATACATAAGTGGGTTTTGGGTTGCAATTTGGACACTTGGTCTCTAAAAGTTTTACCATCACTGGCATAGAGTATCTAAGCAGAGTATTGTTCAGGATAATAAAATGATTTGTCTAATTTGAACATATCATGTTGTACAAATCTAGCTCTGTGATTTGTATTTCATTATTTATAGTTTAGTGCTGTGTGTGTAGGTTAACTATACTTAAATCATTTAGGGAATTGAAGGACCATCTTTTCCAAGTCACATCTACTTGACCCACTAGAGGGAGGAAGCAGGGGATGCTATGAGTCTCCTCTCCTAAAGAGGTCCATCTAGTGGGATTAAGAAGAAGGGCCTTCTCTGTGATGGCTCCCTCCCTGCGGAATATCATCTTCACAAATTGGCTCCCCCATTAATCACAATGGAATTAAGTGGCTTATTTGATTGTTGTTGCCAGAGGGTAGAGGGTTGTTGCTTTTTATTATTTTTCTATTGGGTTTTTATCTTTGTAAGCTGCCCAAATTTACAGAGTGAGTTGGACAGCCATATATATTTTCTTAAATAACTGAATGTGACAAGGAAATTGGGTCATTCTGTATAAGATGATAGTGACAAAGACACTTGAGATCAGTCCAATTCAAAGCTTCCCAAGAAATTATGGGAATCTGTTTTTTAAAAGAGTATTAAACAGTGGTCAACAAAACAACGAGAGATTTCTTCAAATCTCTCCAGTAGATGCAAAAATAATTTATGGCATAATTCCTGACTATATAGCATTCAGATTCTTTACAGATTGATGTATACTTTTAAAAGTTAAATTATAAGGTTATACACAGCTTCTTGGCAGGAGAAATTAGGAAGAGCAAGAAATGCAATAAAGTTAAGTTTGGGGTTCTTGTCTGGGTTGAAAGAAAGGGGACAATGAACTAACTGTTCTTGAACTAAGGAAGGGACTGAGTTTTAATTTTGTCTGACCTCCTGCAGTAAATAAAATAATCCAATTAAAATGGCATGGCTTTTTTTTTCAGGAAAAGGAAAGAGACTGAAGCAGGCCAAGGAAGAAGCCATAGCAGAGATAGACCACTACAGGCTCCAGAGGGAAAAAGATTTCAGATGGAAGCATTCCAAAGTAAGTAAGAATTATCAAGGGAAGGTTAGATCATTGAAAACTTTCTAGTTTGAAGTCCTCAAGACGTTTCTGACTAGTTACATGGGCTACGCTGGCTAGGGCTGATGGCAGATGGAACTCAAGTATCTGAAATCACAAACTGGGGAAAGAAGGAGCAGTACATATTAGGAATTGTTCATACATTTTGTGTAATCTGTCAGGCCCAAAAGGCCAAGAACAACATGCTGAATTGCTTCAGAATATTGTTGTTTGCCTATAGACAGAAATCTTGCCAAGCTAAAGCGCATATTTGCATAACTACTAGATAGTCCCTGCGAACTGCTAGGGGGAGTTCCAAGCTTCTTTGTCTCTTTCTTACTATGACAGAGCCCCTCCATCCTGTAACTCTGGCCTACATTCCATCACAATTCAGATTTTTCAATCCTTCTGTGATTCTATTTCCACAACTTTAAATTATATGCATTGGCTGTTCATACAGCCAATGCTGTATTATTTTATTTATTTGATTAAATTTCTATGCCGCCCTATTCCGGGAACTCAGGGCGGCTTACAGCATAAATATGAAATATGAAATGTGTGAAATGCATACATTCCTTTACTGAGCAAGTAAAAAGCTTAACTACTAGTCCTGATATATTTATTTGATGCAAATAATACAAAATATAGATTATTATTGTTGTTGTTGTTACCAAAAACATTCCTTAAACCCCAGGAAAGGGGATAATATTAAAATTATTATCCCTATCCTCAGCCTGGCTCCTTGCTTGATTCAAAGAGGGTATAAGAAGGAGGAAAGATAAAACACTAGCAGATTTTCAAGATTCTGTTACTATAATCTATCTCAATAACATCTATTTCTAAACTTCTTGTGGAGACTGTTTCCTGATCTGGCCCATCTTACAGAGAGAAGCTGACCACTCTAGCCAGACACCTAAACTGACTGAGGCAACTGATTGAGCTTTTAAAATTAGGTTGCCTATTTCTCAAAGGTCAGTGTGATCCCTGGCTGAGGATTAAGTTCATAAAAAGCCACTGTTTTTATGCACTAAAAAAAAAAAATCAATGAGTAGAAAATTTAATCTTATATCTGTTGTCATTCATATTAGTCGTTTTTGAAGGTCTCCTCTGAAAAAGTAAAGAATGATGAAAGGGTTTTGCCCACATATTTGGCAGCAATTCCCAAGTAGTGTATTTAGAATTCTGTAAGGTTAAAACATTTAAATTGGTGTGAAAAGGAAGCACAAAACTAGAAGAAAGGAGTCACAGTTTGGAATGTATGCATCTGTTTTTAACATCACCTTGCTAAATTGTTCAATTGATGTAGAAATATCATTTAATTAAATGGTAGGTCAATGTTGTTTCCACCACAATCTGTCAAATATTTAGTTAATTAAAAACAAATTATCACAAAACCCCAACCCTGTGCATACTGTTCAGGCAAATTCATGCTTAGTATGGAATGCTGCAGGATACAATTACATACTTTCTCCATCTCTGCATCAATGATGGTTATAACAATGGGTAACAATATAATATTGCACACAGTTAAGTATATTCACTCAATAAACTGATCGCCTTTACTTTTCCTCAATTCCCACAATGAAATATCAGGGGAAAAGAGAAATCAAATTCTTTTCCAACCCAGATTAACCATGTGAGGTCTGCGGAGACATTTCTCTTACTTTGTGTATCACTTTTTAAAACTGTTTATATATCTTGATTAATATTCCACCTCTCCTTCAGAAGTCAAAGTGACGTACTTGGCACTTCCTCTTATTATTTTTTGCTCACAATAACAAGTTGATGAGGTAAATTGAGCTGAGTGTTTGAGGATAGACTTGAATCTGAGGATACCTGTCCTACCCAGCATCTAAATCACTACACCACGCTGCCTCTCAGAGACCTAAAACTCGACCTAAGTGCTCTAGCAATTAAAGCATGGAAGTGGAGACCTAATTCTCCTTCTCCCAAAGCTGCTTTTTCAAGAGGCAACTGGACTTTCTTGTTTTTCTCTGAAGACTTTTTGCTTCTCATCCAAGAAGCTGATTCAACTCTGACTGGATGGTGGGGAATGGAAGGATTAATATTCCTTGCAGAGAAATTCAAAATAATTAGGCACCGTGAAAGGGAGCGACGAAGAGAGAAGACCGGACAGAAGGAGAACATCGGAGCTCTCGAAAACAGTGAGGCTCACCGCCAGAAGGTCCCGGGAAGCCGCGAACGGAGCTGCTGAAGCCAGCGGTGACCGGGCGGCCGGCTGGCGGGCCCGAAAACGCCGCGCCACGAACAAAAGGGAGCTGGCGAGAGAGGAGCCAAGAAGCAGGAAGGAGACACAGACTCGCTGCTGGGGGGGTCTGCCGGCCTGAAGAGGACCCCCCCGGACGAGCTAGCGAGAAGGAGGAACGGAGAGAGCGCAGCGGAGGAGGCCTGACGAGGCAACCAGAAGCGGAGGCGAACGCCGGTAAGACAAGCGGGGGCCGATTAGAGCACCGAGGGACAGTAGACGCAGGGGGAGCCCAGCGGTAGGGGGAGGACCCTCACAAGACCCCCAGAAGACCCCCCCAGACCCCAAAAAGTCTAAGTGTACTGCACCTGGTGAAAAGGGCCATCTGTGCAAGTCTCAAGCCACAGATCATTTCACCTTGCATCATCTCTGCCGGCACAGTGAAGCTTATCCGAAAGCAAATAGCACCCCCTAGTGGACAATTTTAAAAATTAAAAAAAAAAATTTTGTTAAAATATAAACTGTTTGATCCAACCTATCCTAGCAGCTTGATAAACTGGCACAGGAACAATCCGCCCACAATTCTTGGCATCAAGGGGTGGCTTAAAGGGTGGACAGGCCAACAGGAGGAGAAGCTCAAAATGGCTGCCAGACGGACAAAACATATCAAACTGCGAGACCTGAAGGGAACTGCACCCTCCCCGGCCCAGCCCTCTAATCAGCCAGACAATACCCCACCCATCCTCACACCCCCCCATCCAACTACAGGCCCTCAGACCCAAACCCCAACCCATGACTCCACAACAACACGCATGATCCAAGAACTAACAGAGACGATTGAGACACTAAATGAGACGATAGCGACGATGGCGGCAAGGATAGAGGGCATGGAAAGAAAATTGGCAGAAATGAGTGCGAAGACGGAGAAAGGACGCATAGAAACAGAACAGAAGATGGAGGAAAGATACAAAAACATGAAAAGGATGCTGGCGGACCAGGGGAGAGACCTGGAGAGAAAGTGGGAAGAACAACGCAAAGCGGTGGCCACAAACCTGGAACAAATGAAGGAGGCAATGCAAACACATTACAAGAACCTCCAAGAAACAAGGGAGAATACGGAAAAGATGATGAAAGAAGTGGAAAATTGCATAGAGGGACAGGCTGCTGAGGTTCAGGACCAGTCGACCATGATGCAATTCTGGCAACTGTCATTTGCGATCAGATTCAGAGGGTGGAAAGAGACAACATACGAAACCCAAGAAAGCCTGCTCAGGACCTTTGTAGAGGCACTGGCAACATTCCTGGGCAGGAGCGCCAATGAGATTGGGTGGCAAATCGAAAAAATCTACAGAGTGGGCGCCTGGAGGGCAGTGAACAGGCAGCAACCAAGGGACGTGGTCATCCACTTCACAACACAGAGGCTCCGGAATCACATCTCTGCCACTTCCTATAACAAGGCATTCTACATAGAGGAACAGGAGGTGAAGGTTCTGAAAGAGATCCCCCAGGCGATGCTGAGAGACAGAAAAGACTACAAATTCCTGACCACAGAACTGAGATCGCGTGCACTGCGATACCGGTGGGAAACCCCAACAGGACTGTCACTTTCCTATAGAAACAAGAGACACTACTTGACCTCGGTCCAGAAAGCCAAAGACTTCCTCGAAAAGGAACTGAAGTCGGGAGGCCCTCAACCCACCGCGGGAGAAGACGCAGATAGACCACGGGAAAGCGGGAGGGATCGAGGCCAACGAGCAAACAGCGCAGAGGCACAGATCAGGGCAGAGGCAGAGGAAATGAATGGAATACCTAGAGAGGCGAGGGCACAGAGAGCAAGGAGCAACAAAAACAAGGCAGCAAGACAGCCTACAGAGGACAGGCTACCAGGCTCCACTACCAAACACACAGACCAGCAAAGCAAGACCGCACAAACCAATACGAGCAGCAATCCGGATATCATGGGAACGGGACCAAAGAAGACAACAGGAGAAATAACAGAAATGGTCTCGCAAAAATATCCTGCAA
This sequence comes from Bothrops alternatus, assembly GCA_034064705.1. Taxonomy (NCBI): domain Eukaryota; kingdom Metazoa; phylum Chordata; class Lepidosauria; order Squamata; family Viperidae; genus Bothrops; species Bothrops alternatus. The sequence goes on along the minus strand of JARGCV010000040.1, from coordinate 10,623,503 downwards.
CAGATGATGGCAACTAAGTATTTGACTTGGAATGTGAACGGACTGAACTCCCCCCAGAAAAGGAGAAAAATTCTCCACTATCTGAACCAAGATAAAAGCGATATAATCTGCCTACAAGAAACACACATCAGAGCAGCAGACCAGAAATATCTGACCAACTACAAACTAGGCGCGCACTTTGTAGCAGCGGCGCCAAGAAAAAAGAATGGGATTGTTATATATGTAAAGAAACATGTATTGGCCAAGCTAATAGAGTCCGACCCCCAAGGTAGATACCTGGCAATTGAAATAACACAAGAGGACAAGAAGATTCTAGTAATGGGCGTATATGCACCAAACCAGCAACAAGGCAAATTCTACAAAAAGCTACACAAGAAAGTAACACAACTTAACTACAGATCTTACATCATCATGGGCGACTGGAACGGGGTCATAGAGACTGCTCTAGACAAAAAAAGAACTACACCGAACCCACAAAAACACTCCAAGTTGCCTAAATCCTTCTTTGACATGAAGGAGGAACTCGAACTGACAGATGTATGGAGGAAAAGACATGGCAGAGAACAAGAATTCACCTTCTTCTCTGGCAGACATCAATCCTTCTCCAGAATTGACTTTATATTAACTTCTAGTGACTTGCTAACTCGTCTAAACGCGGTGGAAATCCTACCCAAAGCTCTGACGGACCACAACCCCGTGAGGATGGAGCTAAGACACGGCCAGACGCAGAGGAGGTCCTGGAGAATCAATGAAAACCTGTTTAGACACGGAGACAAAGTGGCGGAATGCAAAAAAGCTATGAAGGAATACTTCAGCACACATATGAACAACGGAACACCAATAGAACAGATCTGGGACGGCAGCAAGGTGTACATGCGAGGGATCCTCATATCCATGAATAGCTGGCACTGGCGCCAACAAGAACAAAAAAGAAAAGAGTTAGAAAATGAGATAAGCAAAATGGAGCGGCTACTGATAAAAAGACCAGAAGACAAAGTCGCCAAAGAAGGACTCAAGATCTTAAGAAAGCAATTTGACATGTTGATGGCGGACCAAGTTGCAAGGAATATACAATATGCAAAACATAAGACATTCTGCAAGGCCAACAAACCGGGCCGCTGGCTAGCTTACACTATAAGAAAGAAACAAAAATCCCGCATAATTGAAAAGATAGAATACAAAGGCAAGCTAGAATTCCGACAAAAAACCATCAAGAAAGCCTTCACAGAGTTCTACTCGAAACTATATGCCGAGGATAAGATACAAGACAAAGAGATAGATGAATTCTTACAAAACGAAAAGATACAGGCGATTACCGACACACAAAGAGAAGCCCTGAATGCCTTAATCACAAAGGAGGAAATACACTCAGCGATCACACAACTGAAAGCAGGAAAATCGCCCGGGACGGATGGGATAACAGCGACCTACTACAAGCATCTACAGGATGAGATGCTAGAACCCCTCAGAAAGCTATTTGCCAGCATTCAAGAAGGAGGCCAGGTCCCACCATCCTGGAAAACAGCCTACATCTCATTAATCCCAAAGGAGGGGAAAGACAACACACAGCCCGCAAACTACAGGCCCATCTCACTACTAAACACAGACTATAAAATCTTCACAAAAATTTTGGCCAATAGACTAATGACTGTTTTACAGAAAACAATACACCCGGACCAAAGGGGATTTATACAAGGACGCCAGATGAAAACCAACGTGAGGCAGCTGTTGAACATAATAGAGTACCTGCAAAGGCACAACCAGATACCCGCCGCTCTAATGTTTGTAGATGCAGAAAAAGCCTTCGACAGACTGAATTGGCCGTTCCTGACAAACTTGGTCCTGAAAATGAAAATGGGAGCACAGTTCTTCAACTCCATAACGGCAATTTACCAGAAACAAACAGGCCAGATCATTGTCAATGGAGACTTAACAGACTCATTTAATATAGAGAGAGGCACGAGACAGGGCTGCCCGCTGTCCCCCCTGCTATTTATCCTAACACTGGAAATTTTACTGAACAGAATAAGAGCGGCTGAGGATGTACAGGGCATACAGATTAAACAGCAAGAATACAAACTATGTGCCTTTGCGGATGACCTGCTGGTGACAATGTCGCAACCAGCACAATCAGCAAGGAAGTTGATGGAGATAATGGAAGACTATGGTAGGGTGTCAGGCTTCAAAGTAAATATATCAAAAACAAAGATGCTAGTCAAAAACCTAGACAACAAAGCTAAACGGAACCTGGAAAGAATAACGGGTTGTGAAATAGTCAAGAAAGTCAAATACTTAGGAGTGGAGATAGAATCAACAAATGCGAAATTATACAAGAATAACTACGAGGTTCTGTGGAATAAGATACAAACAGACCTGGAAAGGTGGAAATCGCTACGTCTGTCCCTGCTCGGCAGGATAGCGACAGTAAAGATGAATGTATTACCCAGATTTCTATTTCTCTTTCAAATGCTACCCATACTCAAGAAAGATGCGGACTTAGACAGTTGGCAGAAAGGCATCAACAGATTTATTTGGGACGACAAGAGACCGAGGGTGAAACTAAAAATCATCCAAGACGCAAGGGAGAGAGGGGGACTCAAAATGCCTAATCTAAAGCTATATTACTATGCAGCAACGTTGGTGGCGGTTAGTGACTGGATCAACATGACAAACGATAGAGTTCTGAATGTTGAGGGGCATGGTCTACGATTCGGCTGGCACGCATACCTAGTATACGACAAAAAGGCAGATAGGAACTTCAAGGAGAACCCACTACGAATCCCACTGCTATGGGTCTGGAAGAAATACAAGCACCTCCTACACGACAAGATTCCCATCTGGACGATCCCTGGACACGCAACAGGGGATATGAACACATCCCAAGGGCAAGGAGTGGTGCCCTACAGTGAGCTTGTACTGGGAGAAGAAAACAGGTTCCTCTTGAAATCTCAAGCAACGCTAGCAAACAGAGGAATAGGAAGTAACTGGCTATCATATATACAACTACAGTCAAGGTGGCGTGAAGACAAGAAGAAAGGCTTCTCCCAGAACGACGAGAACCTAATCAAACAGATCAGAGAACAGGGGATTAGGCACATCAAACGAGTGTACAGCACTCTGATAGAAATGGACTCTGAAACCGAACTAGTCAAGAACTGTATGATAAAGTGGGCGCAAGACTTCGGACACCCTATCGCCATAGACACGTGGGAGAAAATCTGGGTGAGGAATGTAGAATTCACGAAATCGCAACACTTAAGGGAAAACTTCTACAAGATGTTCTATAGATGGCACCTAGACCCGAAAAAAATATCACTCATCTACCCGGGCACCCAGCCCAAATGCTGGAGGTGCGGAGACGGGGAGGCTACCTACTTCCACATATGGTGGACATGCAGAAAAATCAAAGCATTCTGGAGGAAGATATGGTGGACACTCCAAACCATTTTCAAAAGGCGTATAGAATTTCTACCTCAGGCTTTTCTGTTAGGGATCACAAAGGATATCACTACCTCAGAGACAACTTTATTTTTGAACTTGATTACAGCAGCAAGATTATTGGTGGGACAGTACTGGAGGAATCCGGAAATACCGCCTATTGAAGAATGGACTGTGAAAGTGACAAATCTGGCGGAAATGGCAAAAATATCAGCATATTTGAAAAGTCGCTCCAATGAACAGTTTGTGACGGACTGGAAACAGTGGATAGACTATATCCAAGAGAGACACCAATCAAACAGAATGCAGCTGGCGTTCAGCTAAGGATCGAGGGGAGGAGGGATGAAGGGTTAACAAATCAAAGGTTTACAAAAACTAACACCCAATGTTGAATGTATATGTTCTATAACTAATGCCTCTTAACATAACCTTATGACTAACGTTGTTTGCTTTAATATTGTTAAAGTAGACTGAATCTCTACCTCAGGATATGAAACTTTTACCTCAGGATCTCGGGTTGGGGACCATAAAAGATTGCACTAGTAATGGGATGAAGTCAACTCAGAAGCGCAAAAGTACAATACGCGATAGATTAGATACAGTAGATAGACCATACATAGGAGAAACACCAATCAAACAAAATGTATGCGGAGTATACTTGAAGATGTAAGGGAGGAGGAAAGAACGTTTACTAAAACAGATGTTTACAAAGATTAATACCTAATGTTGTATGCTATGTTCTAGGATGATTGCTTAGCAATAGGATCTTATGTTTAATGTTGATCACATTAATATTGAAACGGATAAGGGAAACACCAATCAAAATAAAATGTAACAGGAGTATAGTTGAGGCTAGACGCGAGGAGTGGGGGAAAAGGCTTACTAACTCAGACGTTTTCAAAGACTAATACTTAGTATTGTATACCAGGGATCATGATGATTGCTGCACAACATGTTTTTATGTTCAATGTTAATTGTTTCAATAAAAGAATTTTTATATAAAAAAAAAAAAAAAATATTCCTTGCAGACAGCTGGTCATTTGCATTCTTTTAGAGAGTCATTGAGGCCATTTGGAGGTTTATCTGTTTCCTCAAGGTCACCTGAAAGGTGCAAATGGTGTGGAGCCTTCTTGGAACTACTGAAACGGTTTTGTTTTGTTGCAGATGTTTCATTATCCCAACAAAGAGAATATAGTGTTAGAAGAGTGTGGGGTTTGCTCTCTTTTTATATAGTAGTGCAGTGACCCCCAATCTTTCGGGTGCCAGGGAGTGGTTCTGCAGAGAGTGGCTTTTCCAGGGACTGGAAGAGTGTGGTTTCGCATGCCAGATGCCTCCTGTGCATGCACAGAAGGGGTTTCACTCACTTGCATGGCTCAGTTCCCAGTGGGCCACAGATTGGTGCCAGTCCATGTCCTGGGGGTTGGGGACCCCTGTACTAGTGGCTTGCCCTATCAGTGTTGGTGGGAGAGTTGTTGGTGGTTCCTTGATTAGTAATTCCTTGAAACCAATTTATCTTGTGATACTAAGTTGGCAATTTAGCAACTGGTAATTTAGCACAGGGGTAGCAAAGTGCACTAGCTTTGTAGATAAGTCTTGTTAACAACTTTGCCATCTTCTATTTTTTTCTTTTTATTTGGCTGCTTCAGAGAGATAAATACACACAAACACACCCAACACAAAGCTCTCTAAACCCATAATCCTAGATTTCCCACAAGGGGCAAGATGGCAAGAGAGATAACTCCCTAAGAAAGGGCTTTTTGAATAACAGCATCCTGCTGTTAAAAGAACATGAGTTCTCCTGAAACATGTATAGACGTTTCTGCTTACTTTACGTATTATACCTTGTTTTGTCTTTGCAGATAATGGGCTCTCATGATAATCTATCAACAAAAATAGATGAAGAAACTGCAGCAAAGATCCAAGGCCTCACTAATAATTATCACAAGAACATGGAGAATGTGCTTGGTCATCTATTAGGCAAAGTGTACGACATCAATCCTGATATCCATCCAAATTATACATATACAATTTAAATCCCCTATGGAAATGTTTTAAAAGAAGCAGCTCTTGCAGAATGAGATAGCCTAACGAAGATGGCAGATTGGGAACTATCATTTTATATTAGCTTGTTACCAATTATATTTTTATTATCAGCCAGGACCGAACAGAATCCATTTGGATTTTCTGTTTCCAACAGCCAAAATTATTACACATAATTTTACTACACGTTTTTTTAAAATTATTATTGCTTTCTTCATTCCAGCCGAATATATAATATAATCTCAAAGCTGAAACATATTCTTGAGCATAATATTTGTAATATGGCCAGCTTTTATAGGCAACTCTCTGGCAACATAAATTTCTACCCTCACTTTTTTTTCTTTTTTTGTAGCAAAGATTGTATCACTTAAATATGGGCAAAAGCAGAAAAAAGAATTGCTTGACACCAGCAGCTTTTAAGTGGGTGTCTTTTTTTTCCTTCTGATGTTCTCTACTGCTTGGAGAGTATTTTGTCATATGGCTGCTTGTAGGAAATCTGTTTGTCTCAATATGTGGAGTTTTAAAATAACTAAGTATACAATAAATATTATATATTATTAGACTTAACATTAACCATGTATCTCTAGGGTGGTACATATGGGGAAATTACAGTCACATTTATTGGATACCTTTACATATCAGACATACAGTAATTGCCCCCAAGTTATGCTGGAATTAGAAGTTCTGTCTGTGAGTTGGCATTTGGCCAAAAAAAATCCTCTCTCTCTTCATTGTGTCAAAAACATATTTGCTTGGTTATAGCAAAGATAGGTATGTGACACCACTGAAATAAGTAAGAGTCCTATTCATGGGATAGATTAAAGGTAGACTCCAATTCACAAGAAGTGGTAAACAGTTCCATCTCTAAGTCTAACTAATGGCATAACTGAAGAGTGGTTCTCCATAGGTTCTGCATGGTAGATTGTGTGGGATCAATCATACAGAGACAATTTCTGCTGCTGAAGATCAGTTCCTCAGTGATGATACAGTCAGTGGAGGGATTCCTAATATATTGGCAATTTGAATTTTCAGCTCCTTTCTAATTTTTAATGTTATTTCCTGGCCCCTAAATCCCAAGTCATGGGATTTTTTAAAAAATCACAAATACTCTATGTTTAAATAAACAAATAGTGACAAATTCAATAAGGCACCTTTTAAAGCTGAATAAAGAGTAGAATGATTTGAAATATAAGAATAACTAATGCAACAAATCATTGTTAAGGAAGGTTACCCTTGGTGTTTGATTCTTCTATTCTCTTTCATCAATATTGAAAAGACTTCAGAGAGTGCTCTGAACTCCCACATTTAAAGAAGTGGTTGAAAGTATGTTCACTTGCACAAAAAGGCAGCCAATTCACGTTCTGAGTAGAGATTTTTATGCCTTTTTTGATATTCCCTCAAGTGCTACATACTATCATAATATCTGAATTCCAGGTTAATTAATGGAAGGAAACCTCAAAGCCTGCAGAGATAGTAAATACTGCACTGGAAACTAAGGCACGCAAACATTTGCCCTTCCCTATGAAGTAAAAAGCTTTACATGATTACTTATAATTTTCTGCTGTGAGAGCCAGTTTGGCTTAGTAGTTAAGGCACCAGGCTAAAAACTGAGGCTTATGAGTTCCAGTCTCGCCCTAGGCCTGAAGACAGCTGAGTTAACCTTGAGCCAGACACACTCTCTCATCCTTAGGAAGCAAGCACTAAGCCATTTCTGAAATATTGTCAAAAAGAGCTGCAGGGACTTTTCTAGGGAGTTGCCTGGAGTCAGCATTGACTCAAAGGCACCGCTTAAATAAATAAATAATTCTGGAGTACTAAGTTCTCTGGAACTGAATTTTGAGGATGATGTTGCAAATCAGTTAAAACTGCAATCCTAACAAAAACAAATTGTTCTGCCAATCTTTCTCTTTATAGTTAGCTGATTAAGCATTGACAGCAAAGTTTACTATCTGCCTATTATGCTTTAATCACAGTGCCTAAAAAAAATCTAGTGAGGTGTGCAAAATGAATTTTAATTCATTGGTTTTGATTTTTTTGTAAAAAAAATAAAAAGTAGAAAAAAGCAAGATAAAACAAAAGAGTATTACATCTACATTTTAAAAAAACATAAGGAAAGACAAATTACTTCTTAGTAATTCATCTTCCCTTTCTCTTCTGTTTCCCCCCCCCACAACCAACTAGCTACAGTTTAAATAAGTGGTTCTCAACCTTTTTAATGCCATGACCCCCAACCGGTCGTAAGTCGAGGACTACCTGTATTTCCCTGCCCGGGAGCGCCACGCATGCGTGGTGCTGCCCCCTGTGCCGGCCAAGGCATAGCTGGCAAGGGGCAGCGACGGCGCAGGGCGACCACCCGCTGGGCCACCAGCTGGCCCAGCCCAAGGGAGGTAAGGCACCCGCTGGGCCCCAGGCCCGCCAGCAACCCTCCCTGCGCCTGCTGCTGCCCTGCTAGGCTTACCTTGGCCACCGCCCTTTCGGGGAAGAGGCAGGCAGGCCCAGGCACTCCTGGGCGGCCACGGCAGCAATGGCGCAGGGCGACCACCGGCTGGGCCACCAGTTGGCCCAGCCCATGGGAGGTAAGGCACCCGCCGGGCCCCACGCATGACAGCAACCCTCCCTGCACCCGCCGGCCTCCCACCTCCCACTCCTGGCCCTCTTTTACTTAGATTTTTAGTAGTTGCTCAGCAGGGAGGGGTGGAAACTTCCAGACAGCTCACCTTCGCTGCAGAGAACTTGCAGCACCGTTTGCAGACTGGGGCTCAGCAGGGCAGAGACAGCCTGGACAATTCCTATTGGTTTTTGAAAGCCAATAGAATTAGACTCTATTCAAGGGAATCTATTCTATTGGCTTTCAAAAGCCAATAGAATAAGAGGGAGTAGCACAGCTAAGGAAAAGGGGAAAAAATGGCAGACTGCGTTGTTTGGCGACCCCCGTGAAATGGTCATTCGACCCCAAATGGGATCGCGACCCACAGGTTGAGAACCGCTGGTTTAAATATAAAAACTTTTCAACAAACATTACTAATTGTTGTTAGATTTTTTAAGTTCTAAAAGTCATGTTCCAGATGATTAATTCAGGCTTGGTCTTTGATGTATTGTTTAAAATTGCATATGCCACCAGAGCCACCTTATTAGTTGGATGGGCAGCATATTAGAGATAGATAGATAGATAGATAGATAGATAGATAGATAGATAGATAGATAGATAGATAGATAGATAGATAGATAGATAGATAGATAGATAGATAGATAGATAGATAGATAGATAGATAGATAGGTGAGTGAGTGAGTGAGTGAGTGAGTGAGTGAGTGAGTGAGTGAGTGAGTGAGTGAGTGAATGAATGACTTATTTCTACTCTACTTTATTAAACCTACATGCTATCAGCCCCCTCTACCACAAAGATCCTGCAGGAGAAGGGCAGTGTGGACAACCATGGGATCTGGCAGGGTGAGAGCTGTGAACCATAAACATAAAGCTTTCGCTGTGTCCCTGCACAACAGTTACAGTGCCCTTGCTGACCTTAATAGGGACATTAAGGAGACAGGTAAAGGTATTTGTGATGATAACTCAAATAAGCAGGGGATTGTGGTCCGAGATGAAGAACTAGATTTCGACAGGGAGAAGTGTGAATCGGGTATTACACATTAGTCATGCAAGAACAGAAAGGCATCCAAAAAGAGAAGCCACCTTCTGATAGGTGATTCAATTATAAGGGATGTAAATTTAGGAAAGGACACAGAGGTTTTGAAAGAGGTCAGGTGTCTTCCAGGTGCTACTGCCAGTAAGGACAAGAAGCGTATTTCTAAAATAATCAAGAATGGCAGCAGGGACTGTGATGTGGAGGCTATTGTACATCTTGGCACTAACGATCTGTCCCAAAAAGATGTACTCTCTGTGCAGAACGATTTCCAGAGCTTGGGGCAGGACCTTAGCAGAATAGGCTGTAGGCTTACTTTTTCAGAGGTTTTACCAGTGTATAAGAAGCAAAATGGAAAAGGCCAGCATATAGCAGAATTCAATATGTGGCTAAAGGAGTGGTGAAAAGGGGAAGGCTTTGGATATATTGGTCACAATGTCTGTAGCTAGTCCAATGAAAAGATGTACAAAAGAGATGGTTTGCATCGATCAAAGAAAGGGACTGAGTTACTCAGCTATAAATTCACAGATTTTCTGGAGGAAAATTTAAACTAAACAGCGGGGACAGTGAGTTAACTGATACAGAACAACCCTGTCCCATGCAATCTAAAAATTATAGGGCTATCACTGCATGTAACATAGATGTGTGTGTGGACAAGAATACCAACCTTGCTGTCAAGCAAAATCAAGCTTCTAATAGCGAGTGTCACACAAGGTGCACTAACCAAATATGTGGTAAGACAATAGGGGAACTCAGGCATCACACAGGTTATGTAGAAAATAAATGCAGGGTCAGTCATAAAGGACTCAAATGTCTATACATCAATGCACAGAGTATGAACAGCAAACAGGGTGAACTAGAAATTCAGGTTAATGAGGGCAGATATGATATTGTTGCCATTACAGAAACATGGTGGGATGAAACCCACACATGGAACACACAGCTAGAGGGATTTAAATTCTTTAAAAGAAACAGACCAAATAAAAGAGGAAGTGGAGTTGCTCTCTATATAAGAAATAACTACATCTCTATAGAAATAGAGCACAAAAATGATAAAAACCGTCTTGAATGCATTTGGGTCAATATAAAAGGGGGGGGATGACATTGCCATAGGTGTATACTACAGGCCACCCAACCCATCAGAGGAAACAGATGAACTTTTTGCTAGTCAGCTAACTAAGGTATGTAGGAAGCACATCACAATAGTAATGGGGGACTTTAACTACCCTGACATCAACTGAGAGACAAACTCTGCACCAAGTGGAAGATCAAACAGGTTCCTGGCAAACCTAGCAGACAACTTTGTCTCCCAAAAAGTAGAGAAGGGAACTAAGGGATTAGCCATTTTGGATCTAATTCTCACTAACAGAGATGAAATGATAGAAGGTGTTGAAGCCATAGGAACCTTGGGAGGAAGTGATCATGCAATATTGGAATTCAACATTATGGAAGCACAAAGAATAGAACACAGTCAAACTAGAGTCTTGGACTTCAAGAGAGCTAATTTCAATAAACTTAGAGAGGGCTTGGGAAGGATTCCATGGATGAGAATTCTCAAGGGGAAAACAACTCAAGAAGCTTGGGAAATTTTGAAAAATGAGATAATAAAAGCCCAGTCTAGCACAATACCAATAAAGAGGAAAAATAACAGCTCTCAAAAGAAACCAGCATGGTTGCATAAAGAACTCTCTGACAAATTGAAAGATAAAAAGGACAAGTATAGAAAGTGGAAAGAGGGGCACATAACTAAGTCAGAATATCAGCAAATAGCCCGAGCGTGCAAAGATTAAGTGTGGAAAGCCAAGGCTCAAAATGAACTAAGGCTTGTGACCAAAGTCAAAAATAACAAAAAAACCCACCTTCTTTTAACATGTAAAAAACAAGAAAAAAGGTGAAGGAAATGATTGGTCCATTAGTGGGTGAAAGTGGCAAGAAAGTGACAAGCAACAGGGAGAAAGCAGAATTATTTAACTCGTTTTTTGCATCTGTCTTTATACAAAGGGAAAAAACAGACCAACCTATCATAAAAAACAGAATAGAAACACAAGTTAAAATAGGCAAGAAAATGGTAAGTGAGTACCTGTCCAGCCTAGACAAGTTCAAATCACCAGGACCAGATGGATTACACCCCAAGGTTCTCAAGGAACTGGCAGATGTGACCACTGAACTATATTTTTCAAAGATTCTGGAGCACTGGGGAACTACCGGAGGACTGGAAAAGAGCTGATGTAGTTCCCATCTCCAAAAAAGGAAAAAAATGGACCCAGGAAATTGCAGACCTATCAGCTTGACCTCAATATCTGGTAAGATCCTGGAAAAGATAATCAAACAATGAATCAGTAAACACCTAGAGGCAAACAAAGTCATTACTAAAAGCCAGCATGTCAAAAACAGATCATGCCAGACAAATCTTATTGCATTCTTTGACCAAGTGACAAAATTAGTGGATCAGAGGAATGCTGTGGATATAATTTACTTGGAGTAAAGGCATTTGATAAAGTAGATCACAACCTACTACTTGACAAGATAGAAAAATGTGTGGTAGACAGCATCACCACAGATGGATCTGTAGCTGGCTGACCGGCCATACTCAGCATGTGGTCCTTAATGGAACCACATCTACATGGATGGAAGTGTGTAGTGGGGTGCCCCAGGGCTCTGTTCTGGGCCCTGTGCTCTTCAACATCTTCATCAATGATTTGGACGAAGGGATAGATGGGGAACTCATCAAATTTGCAGACGACACCAAGCTGCCAGGAATAGCCAACACTCCAGAAGACAGGCTTAAGATACAGAAGGATCTGGACAGACTTGAACACTGGGCACTATCTAACAAAACAAAATTCAATGATGAAAAAAGTAAGGTTCTACATTTAGGCAAGAAAAAACAAATGTACATGTATAGTATAGAGGGTACCTTGCTCAATAGCAGTAACTGTGAGAGGGACCTCAGAGTCCTAGTGGACAATCACTTAAATATGAGCCAGCAGTGTGCTGCAGCTGCCAAAAGGCCAACACAGTGCTAGGCTGCATTAACAGAGGGATAGAATCAAGATCACGTGAAGTGTTAAATCCACTTTACAATGCCTTGGTAAGGCCACACTTGGAATACTGCATCCAGTTTTGGTCACCGCAATGTAAAAAAAAATGTTGAGACTCTAGAAAGAGTACACAGAAGAGCAACAAAGATGATCAGGGGACTGGAGGCTAAAACATATACGGAACGGTTGCTGGAATTGGGTATGTCTAGTTTAATGAAGAGAAGGACGAGGGGTGACATGATAGCAGTGTTCCAATATCTCAGGGGCTACCCCAAAGAAGAGGGAGTTAAGCTATTTTCCAAAGTGCCTGAAGGCAGGACAAGAAGCAACGGATGGAAACTAACCAAAGAGAGAAGCAACCTAGAACTAAGGAGAAACTTCCTGAGAGAACAATTAACCAGTGGAACAACCTGCCTAAGTTGGAAATCAATGTTAAAGGGAAAGGGTGGGGTGGTTTCCAGCACAGTTCATCAAAAAAATTCAGAATGTTCTCCCTACGCTCCCTTTCTGTGTGAAAGGAAGGAGGCATTTCATACTTACAATATTTTGTAGCATCTACTCTAAAAGCATAACCTTTACCTCTGAACCCTTTCACAAAGAGGTTCATGCCTGTTAATATAAAGGATTTCCCAACATAGCAAAAGGTGTGCCATCTTGGTCTAATTAATTATCATAAATTTAAGAAAAATGTCCTTGTAAGGTATTAAGGGGGACAACAGAGAATGAGGTGGCTGGATGGAGTCACCGAAGCAGTAGGAGTGAGTTTAAATGGACTCCAGAAGATGGTAGAGGACAGGAAGACCTGGGGGAACATTGTCCATGGGGTCGTGATGGGTCGAACACGACTTCGCAATTAACAACAACAAAGATATTAAGTTGGCAAGCTTGTGTCATTGACTGTACATAATGAAATTGCTTTTGATTGCTCAGGGTTCCTCTGTCTGCTGAGGTGTAGCTTCTTAAGGAAGTAGCAATCTCCTGCCAGCTGCTTGGAGATTGGGGGGGTCTTGGGGGGGGTCTTCCTGAACTCAAGGCTGTTACTATAGGGACAGAAGGAAGACATGGTCAGGAGGCTTTTTATCCAGCTTTGGGTGGGGCACCAGTTTGATCCTAGCCAGAAAACAAAGTACAGAGTCACACCCTTGTCACTACCTGGCTGAACCACTGCAATGCACTCTACCTAGGTCTTCCTTTAAAGACTATTTTGAAGCTCCAGGTGAGAACCTGCTTATTATCCGCAACCAGATGTCAGGAGCACAATACAACTATGCTTTGGGCCCTGCATTGGTTGCCTATACACTTCCAAGTGCAATGTAATGTGCTGACTTTGAGCCCTAGGTGCCATTGGCACTGAAACAGAACTCACTTGCTCAGTACAAACATCATGGGAAAAACTTTCATCTCCTTAAAGTGAGGAGAATGAAGCATTCCATGGTGGCTACAGTGATTCCTTCTGTTCTATGGAACAGACATCGCTTAGAAATCAGGTTATTCTCCACACTGACAGTGTTTCAGAAAATGTTAAAGATTAAACTCTCTTCCTGAGAGTGTTTTGCAGGTTGGTATATGACAGTCACGGTTAACTGTTGGTTTTTAGTAGGCTTTTGTATTTAATGTATTATTATTATTACTACAGTTTTCACTGTTGTGTGCTGGTGAGAGTCTGATTTAGATAGCAGCAGGATAGAAATCGGAAAAAGAAATAAAAAATATATGGTATCTACTCTCACATTACAATTATTATTATTATTATTATTATTATTATTATTATTATTATTATTATTATTATTATTATTTATTAAATTTCTATGCCACCCTATTCCGGGAACTCAGGGCGGCTCACAGCATAAATAGAAATCTAATATTAAAAAAACTACATAATACATATATAAAAAATACATATATTTTATTTATTTATTTATTTATTTATTTATTTATTTATTTATTCGATTTCTATGCCGCCCTATTCCGGAGAACTCAGGGCGGCTCACAACACAGTAGAAATCAACATAAAAATACATATAAATATAAAACCTCTTAATTTTTAAAAAAAACAAAAAAAACCCCAATCATTCAGCATACACACAGACATACACTGGCTTGGGGCAAGATGTTAACTACCCCAGGCCTGCCAGCAGAGGTGTGTTTTGAGTAATTTACGAAAGGCGGAGAGGGTGGGGGCGACACGGATCTCCGTGGGAAGTTGGTTCCAGAGGGCTGGGGCCGCAACAGAGAAGGCTCTTCCCCTAGGCCCTGCCAGGCGACACTGTCTGGCTGACGGGACCTGGAGAAGGCCGACTCTGTGGGCCCTAACTGGCCGCTGGGATTCATGGGGCAGCAGACGGTCCCGTAAGTAACCTGGTCCGATGCCATGTAGGGCTTTATAGGTGATAACCAACACTTTGAATTGGGTTCGGAGACCAATTGGCAGCCAATGCAGCTCGCGGAGTGATGCCGAAATGTGGGCATTTCTGGGCAAGCCCAACACTGCTCGCGCGGCTGCATTCTGCATTACCTGAAGTCTCCGAACATTTTTCAAAGGTAGCCCCATGTAGAGAGCATTGCAGTAGTCGAGCCTCGAGGTGATAAGGGCATGAGTGACTGTGAGAAGAGACTCCCGGTCCAAATAGGGCCGCAACTGGTGCACCAGGCAAACCTGGGCAAATGTCCTCCTCGCCACAGCCGAAAAATGATGTTCCAAATTTAGCTGTGGATTGAGGAGGACGCCTAAATTAAGAAACCATTCATTCAACAAACGTACACACAAACATACACTGGCTAGGGGCAAGATGTCAACCGCCCCAGGCCTGTCGGCAAAGATGTGTCTTAAGGAGTTTACGAAAGGCGGAGAGGGTGGGGGCGATACGCATCTCTGTGGGCCCTAACCGGTCGCTGGGTTTCATGGGGCAGCAGACGGTCCCATAAGTAATACTACCTAGTGTCTTTCTGGTATGTTAATGATTGGATTAGGGAAGCAGTCGTGGGAATTTAGAGAAGTTTAAGCCAGAGAGTATTCGTTCCTGCACCAAACAAATCTCTTCCTGAAGGTGAAAATTATTGAATGAGCTGTCCTAATTCATTTGATTTTTAAAGAGTTCAGAAGCGGCATGAGAAATGGTATGGATATAATTTGTTATTCCAATTTATCAACCACATCTCTATTTTAGCTGATTCAAGATGTCCTGTAAATAAACCAATAAAAACTTCAGTAAAAAAAACAGCAACATTAACTTTATAATCAAGATTCCCCATTCTATTTCTTTTATTTTCTACCCCACAAGAGATACATACCATATTATTTTATATGCAAGTTTTTTGGTTTTTTTTTAAACTATTATACCTCTGCTAAACAAGTTGCAAGTAGATTTAGATGCTTCAGCTCGACCCTAGATGGCACTGCGGATTAATAAAACCCATAAAAAAGATTCAATTGCCTCCTTACCAATTTCAAAAGTTACATAGATCTGACATATTTTGACATGTATCAATTATGAATTAATCAAGTGCCAGGTTTCTCTCCCCCTCACCTGAATACCACAAAACTATCTTGTAAAAACTGACCCATTAAAAAATATCTTTAATCACAGCTGATATATTTGGCCTGCAAAAATCAAGTTTACCACTGTGGATGATTGAAAAGAGGCAGGGTTTACTCTATCATTTGGCTGCCACACAGCGGTTATTTGAGCTTTTTGCAACCACCGTAAGGTAGTCCTCTTTTAACAGCTGCTATTATTAAAATAAATTCAGCAGATCCAAATCAGCCAGTGTTGATTTCTTGGTGGCTTGTACTGTTTTTAAGATTTTTGTGTGTACCTGTGCCTTCAAGTCAGTGTTGACTCCTGATGACCTCTCAGATAAGTCCCTATGGTTTTTATAGCAAGGGGTTTGGGGGGGGGCTTTTTTTGGAAGTGATTTGCCATTGCTTGCTTTCTGGGGCTAAGATAGAATAATTGGACCAAGGTCACCCAGTAGGCTACATGCAATGGCAGGACTGGAACTCCCAGTTTCTGGCCAGATGCCTTAAGCACTGGTTCTCTTTAAGAGTAATAATTAATGTTTTAAGCTCCTGTACATTTCCACTTAAAGAGCATTTCCACATTTAAAACAAAATAGCAGAGGAAGGGGATGAGAAATATAAGCCATGTTATATAAGCCTAGAGAGGGAAAGCTGTAACATTATCTCATTGTTTCAGCATCTTGATATCAGGTATCGACTCAGTAGCTAATCTTTTAAACATTACAGTACGTTAAGTCCATCAGTTTGGAATCTTTCTTTAAAAATGATTTGCACAAAATCCATATATTTTTGCATTCCTCCTAATGGGCATATTTTATATGCACCTTTTCCCTAATAAACATATTCTTGAGCTGAGTGTGGCTAAACACATGCATTTACATTTTACTAAACTGTGAACCACATCACAAAATGTGGAAGTGTGCATTACTTTCCACTTCAGGCATAAATTTGGAAAGCCTGGATTTTTTCCACCATTCCTAGCTGTTATCTTTTCTGCGCATCACTTGGGGGCCAATTCATTTCTCAAAAGGAACATTTTTGACCAAGAGGAGTTTTTGCATAGACATGACAAGGCAGCTCACCACTAGCAGCAAATGAAGAGTAGTTATGAAACCAGACAGTTGTGATATTATATTCTCATAGCCTTGGTGTTTGTGATTCCTTTTGATTCTTTGGTTCAAAGCCTCTGCTTTGGCAACCAATTCTTATCTCTCCAAGAACATCCAAGAAAAGAAGAATCTGAAACAAGAAAGAGACTCTTCAATATATATATTGCCACATCCACTATCCAGACTTTTTTGTCTTTCTTATCGACAATTGTTAAGTCCAGGGTGTTTTGTGGCAGATGCTTGTCTGTTTGAGATCTAAAGCCCCAGATGAATTTAACTTCTTTATTTGCTATGACTTTATTTTATGGTCCCACCAGTTCTTGCCTGCAGGCAAATAATATTTCTTGCAGATCTTCCAATGCACCATTGTTGCTACTTTGTCATACTGCTGGTAGTCAGTCTGTGTGATCTTCTTGCAGCAGCTTACCAGGTGGTCCACTGTTTCTTCAGCTTCTTTGCATAGGCAGCACTTACTGTCTGCTGCTCAATTTTGACTTTGTATGCATTTGTCCTTAAGGCTTGGTCTTGTGCAGCCAGAATTAGTCCCTCGGTCTCTTTCTTCAACTTTCCTGCTCTTAGCCATTGTCAGGCCTTGTTATTATCTGCTTTCCCAGCCAGTTTTTTTTATGTACTGGCCATATAGTGGTTTGTCTTCGCATGCCTCCATTCTGTTCTTCATTTAGTCTTTCTTGTAGGCCAGTTTGGTCTTTCCAGGAGTCAGTAAGCCTTCCTGATATACTAATTTTAGTGCATCTTCACCATTGTCCTTCAGATACTCTTCCAAAGCCATTTTTTTTCTTCTTCAACCATCTGATGTACTTACAAAATTCCACGCTCACCTATTTGCCTTGATGGATGAAGGGCATGATTCATTGTAATTCGTTTTTCTGGTCTTCCTATCCATTGCTTTTAGTTCTGCTTGAGTCCAGTCCACAATTCCAGCTGTGTATCTAATGATTGGAATTACCCATGTGTTTATTGCCTTCATGGTATTTCTTCCATTGAGTTTGGACTTTAAAATCTTCTTCACTGTCTCTTTTTTTAAAATTCTACAATTGTCTGAACAGACTTATTCACAATTCAAAGAGACAGAGACATTATCCCTACAACCCAATGATGAATCTGCATTAAGAGAGAATGTGGAAACTATTGAATCAACTAATGCTATGCGTTATTTACAACTGATGGACAATTTTGATAATCAAAAAATAGCTGTAACTGACCTAATTCAATTACCAAAAATAACAAAGATTGACACCCTGACACAACTTTTTGGAAATTACTATAAAGAGGAAAAGGGAAAAAAAATTTGCCAGTTTGAATTTGTTAAGAAGCATCGTAATCAAATCTTGAGGTTTGAGAATCGAAAAGCCTTATTATGGGAACCAAATTGGCATAGAAAAAAAGCTAGAGTTAGGTTCAAGGGTGATACAAAATGTTACTTGATGGGTTAAAAAGGCTTAGAAATTATTTCTGATTTAACGTTGTATGAAGGATGTAAATTTATTGTTACTAAGGTTGATAATTAATAGAGGGAGTCAATCTGGTTAGAGGACAAAAAGACTATATAGAAGTAGACTGATGAAATGATTGAATATATCTAGTATTTAATTAGGAATGAAAGAGGAGAATTGCCTGATAATATAATTAATAAATATTTGAAAATATAAACTCTATTAAAGTCTTTAAAAGTTTTTGTTGGATTTATATTACTATTTTAAATATGATAACTATGTTGTAAAAGAGAGAGAGAAAGATGTATTGATGATAAGGGGGGAAGAAAGGGAAGAAAGAAAAATAAAAATAAAAATTAAAAAAAATGTCTCAATGAACGATTGTATATCAAGGTTACCTGAAATCACTATTATATCTTTATTAAATGTACTTAGAATGATAATTGTAAGGAGTATAGCTTAAAAACAGGATATAGATTATAATTACATGTGCTTGATGACTTTTGTAATTGCATAAATTTAAATAAGCAATATTATATTTAATTTGAACTTCATTTATATGATTTTGTTGCTGAATGAGTCCCGATTATTATGTTGTGTTTTAACCTTTGGAAAATTTGGAAAGAGGAGTTGCTCTGACATTACTCCTGGTCTACATTTGAAGAGGGATGAGAGGGAAGAAAGAGTGAAAGAAGGGAGAAGGAAGTAGAAAGGTTGGAGGAGAAGAGGAGAAGTGGAGAGAAAGGGAAGGAGAGGGGTGGAGGAAGAGGGAAGTAGGAAGAGAAGAAAGGTAGAAAGAAGGTAGAGAAGAAAGAGGGTAGATGTGGTGAAGGGGGAAATGGGCGAGCAACCCCAAAAGTTATGTGTAGGTATTTATCTCATTTTATTTATTGACTATATGAATTCTAAAGAATGTATGCTAACATCTTATAAATATTATGGTATATGTATCGGGGAGAGTTTTGGAATGAAACTGATAGTCTTAAAATAGGTTTAACAGAAATTCATGACAGAAATGGAATATATTAAATTTATATGTTTTTGGTTTTTGTTTTTGTTTTTTTTCTTTTCTCTTTTTTTCTTTCTGTTTTGTGTGGGAGAGGGAAATAGAAAGATGATAAGTGAATGTATTAAGTTGAGTTGTTTATGTATGTTTTTATTCTGGAATTTTTGTTCACCCAATCACCACAGTGTGTTTTAAGCATTTATTGTTAAAATCATAAAATCAATAAAATATATTATCATAAAAAAAGAAAAAACAAAGCAAAAAAAAGAAAAGAGAAAAAATACCTTTCTATTTCTATTATTCTTTATACTCTAATAATCAATCCCTCAATATCTGTATCAAGTTTCTTTAACATCCTTCCAAAGTTACTGTATCCAAAACATATTAATACATAGACAAAACAACTTGTTGTTAAGTTTAAACCTTTAATTAATTTTTATTCAATCTAACCTCGTATTTAACTATATTAAGCCATAAATCAATCCATATATAATAAGCCTTTTAAACCCATTACATAAAACCTTAAGTCACATTCTTAAATCTTATTCTAGCTTTCCTTTTATGCCAAACCGGTTTCCATAACAAGGCCTCTATATCAATGAACAAGTCACTCTTTATGCCTTGTAGTATCCTTTGAATCAATCAAAGACGTCCTCTTTTCTGTTTTAGAGACCTAGCTCCTTTGTAAGTAATCCCTTGTTGTTTTGAAAAGTCAAATCTCCACGTTTGAAACTGTTGAATAGCCGGATCAATTATGTCCAACTTTGTAGATTATTTATTATTTGATTTGACTTCTATGCCGCCCTATTCTGGAGAACTCAGGGCGGCTCACAACATAAATAGAAATCACAAGTTAAAATACATATATAAAAACCCCTAAGTTAAGAGAAAACCAATCATTCAACAAACATACACACAAACATACACTGGCTAGGGGAAAGATGTTAACTGCCCCAGGCTTGCCGGCAGAGGTGTGTTTTAAGCAGTTTACGAAAGGCGGAGAGGGTGGAGGCGACACGGATCTCCGAGGGAAGTTGGTTCCAGAGGGCTGGAGCTGCAACAGAGAAGGCTCTTCCCCTAGGCCCCACCAGGCGACACTGGTGGCTGACGGGATCTGGAGAAGGCCGACTCTGTGGGCCCTAACCGGCTGCTGGGATTCATGGGGCAGCATGAATAGTTGTTTATCCAAGCTACCATAGTTCTCAGTTTGTTGGGCTTGTCTGTCCATTTCTGTTGGTTTTAAGGTTGTAAGTGGTTTAATTGCAATCCTTTTTAGTTCCTCGGAGATCTCATCAGCATGTATATGAAATAGGATGGAATCTTCTTTACCTTTAGTTAATCCCGCTTCTGTTGTTTTTTGGTCTATAGAGTGCTCAGATAAGGTCTGGGAGTCAATTTGTAGATTCAAAGCAGAAATTCTGTTTTTTATTTCCATAGTAAATTCTTTTATTTGCGAACATATTTCATCAGTAGCTTTGTAAAGTTTTTCTTCACTCTCTTGATGTATTTACCTCTAATCTTTTTCTTGACTTCAGTGTGCTTGATGTTGTCAGCTTGAAGGATACCATCACCACTACCTTCACTTCAATGGGTACCATCACCACTACCATCACCACTACTTTCACTTCAATGTTACCATCACCACTACCTCCACTTCAATGGGTAGCATTCTCAAATCAGAGCAGGCAAGAATCCTATTCAATCAGGGTGACAATTTCTCTCTTTCTCTCTCTGTCTCTAGTTGGCTGCCCTTGACTTCCATTCTTTCAGACAAGAAAACCAAAGTAAATGCATCATCTTAAGTGCTAAAAGAAGGCACATTTCTTGCCTGCATGCCAAGCAACATGCAAGATAAGCCCACCCACCATCAGACTGTGCTGTTTTAAAAGATGTAAACATCGCACTTTTCCATGCACACTTCAGTTGTGCAGCTCCCTTTTTGTCCATTTGTTCTTTTGGTGATTTCTCCCATTTTCTTTACTTTGCAGTTTTTCTCAATTCTTCATCATTTATCCCAACTCTGACGTTTAAAGTTAACTGTATACCTTTGCATTTTTAGGATACTTGTGACATCACATAACTATAATTATGAACTCCATCATACTACATCATTAACATTTTAAAATTAGTGACATGTGCAAAGATTAATTTCTTCTCGGCAGATTTTTATATTTTGTTAAAAGCAGAAAAAACAAGCATTAGCAATTTTTTCTGACTGAATCAAGGTGTTTCTTTGAAAGTTCATTTATTGGCCAAGAAAACAAACTGGTTACATGATTGTTATCCATGCTTGCAAAATACAGATTATAAAATAAAAAGAAAGAATGCAATAAATAAACTGTTCAAAAACTGTATCAAAACATTGTTTCAATCCTAAAATAATTTCCCTAAATTTCTTATAATTGCCACATTCTTTCTCTTCCTCCTCCTCTTCCAGTTGGTGACCATCAATATTTTCTTATTCTTTTCAGAGCCTGTCCTATCACAGGCACTGTATTTTTGCCAATCTACACTGATTTTTCAGCAAGGATATGTGCCATTTTTTAGAACTGTGTCTCCCTTCATTTTTTTTCTTTATACCGTTAACTGAAGAACAATAGTTCATATTCCTTACTACATATCATTGCATTCTGTTGCATGATGATATCAATAATTTCCCTGTGTCCACTCTTTGGGGGAATCTTATCATCTCATGCATGTTCAATTCATGATATTTTATGTATTTTTTTTAATTCAGACAATCTTCTGATTGTCATTTAGATCATTGTCCATTCAAAAAACTGGTAACCATTTAAGATCCACCAGTAAAATTCTAATCTTAAGGTTAACTGCAAACAAGTTTACTTATTTTTTTAAAAAAATATTTCTCCCTATTCAATCCTGCATTTATTTCTATGATATGGTACCATCTATCAGTCAAAATACAAACCAAAATATTATTGTGCTCTCTGTACTTGTTTTCAGGCTAAGTAACATTTTCTTACGTTTATTCATAACCATTATTTTTTTTTGTTTTCTCCTAAATTATATTTAATCCATAGGATTTACTTGCTTGAAGTAATATTTATAAACCTTGTTTGTTATTTGAGATTTCAACATGTGGCTTGTCCTATCAGTGTTGGTTGGTGTGTTCTTGATTAGGTTCTTGTTTTTCTAAGTTGCTTCCTTGTTTGGAATGTTGTTTACTGCTTGATTGTTGGCCTAGTATTATTCTTGATGTTAATCTCTGCTTATCCAAGTATTGGTTGCTAGCAAGGATTCTTTTTGTTTTGTTTGTTTTTTAGCCTTTTGATTGTCTGATTTGTCTGAGTTCCAGGCTTCCCGGAATTCTCTAGTGATTTTAGATTTGACTTGGTCTAGGTCTAAGATGCTCACAATTTCCCATTTGAAAGTATGGTGAAAGTCTGTCCCTGTATAATGCAATTAAGGAGTTTTCATATCTTCCGATTGCTAGTTGGCATTCATGGATGGGTTCTGCTGGTCTTCTGGCCATTTGTCTTGTAAAGTGGTTGTTACAGTCCTTACACTGAGTGATGTAGAACAGGGATCCCCAACCCCCGATCCATGGATTGGTACCAGGCCACGGCATGCCAGCAACCAGTCTACACAAACAAGCAAAGCCCCATCCATGGGATGCAGGCAGCACACAAAACCACACACTCTCCAGTCCACAGAAAACCTTTCTCCATGGAACTGGTTCCTGGTGCCCAAAAGCTTGGGGACCTCTGATGTAGAACACTCCTGTTTTTGTTTTCATTTTTTATTCTGGGGCTACTGGGTCTTTTGGTTTACTTGTTTTGGATGGATTTAGTTGGTTGGTGTGCTACAGTGATGCAATGGATAGCTGCAATGTATTTGTGCTCATCTAAATAGTGTTCTTACACAACTTCTTTTGTGGGAGATGGGTTGTTACTTTCATAGTGGAATACTTGGTTAGTATGGGTGGTTTTATGATAAACTTGTGTCTTTAATTTGCTATCATTCCCTCTGCTGATAAGGGTACCTAGGAAGGGTAGTATGTTGTTGTTTCATTCTTTCCTTGTAAATTTTACTCCTTTGAAGATGTTCTTGATAATTTCATGTGTCTTATCTAGTTGTTCCTTTTTTATTATGACAAAGGTGTCGCCTATATACCAGATCCTTACTTTGGGTTATATGCTATAGTTTCTAAACATTGCTTTACCATCTTTGTTATGAGTCCGAAAGTGGTGATCCCATGGGTGTTCCTCTGATTTGTTGGTATATTTGTCCATCAAACTGCAAGCAGATAGTAAGGCAAAGGTTCATGAAGTCCCTGATTCTGGCTATTTCAATCTTAGTTTATTTGGCTAGATCAGATAGTAGTGTAGTAGTACTATCAAGGTCTATGGATGTAAAGAGTGCTGTGACAGTGACTGAAACCATGACCTCATCTTCTACTATCTAAGGTCTTTTATCCTTTGGAGACACTGTAGAGGGGAGTTGATAGAATATTTGCTCCTCTCTGTGAGATGTCCAAGCTTTTTGTCAGTTCTTCAGTGTTGTAGGTTGTGGTCCCTGGCAATGATACAGTTAGACAGAAAGGTTTTGGGGCATGCATAGAAGAGTGGGAGAATGGGTCCACTTTTTATCTACCACTGTTCTTCTTTTGTAATTTGACCATTCTTATAAGGTCACTAAGGGTTCTCTTGATCCATTATCTAGTTTCTGTATTAAATGGTTTAACCAGAATGTAGTTTTCTTTGTCTTCTAGCAATTCTTTGGCTTTTTGTGTATATTGTGATCTATCCATAATAACTTTGCTTTGGCCTTTGTCTACTAGTAGGATGGTGAAGGTTTTTAAGGACTGTTCTGTCCACTGCTTCCATTCTTGTCTTCTTCTGATTGTCTTGTGTGTTCTTGGATGTCTATGAGAAGTTCTATGGTTTGAAATTCTCCTTCTAAGGCTGCAAATCATTTGTGTTATAATTGTAATTCACATACTCTTCAAGGGGAGCCCCATCTATGATAGACTTCATAGGATCACAACTTTTGCTGACATGATTGTGACCCTATTATGACAATATTCTCAATACATTATCCTTGTATGTTTATTTATATTTTCAACATTTACACTTGTACCCAATTATGGGTAGCTACATGCAGAACCTCTGCAGACTTTGACCTACATAATATAGGCTTTTTAAAAAAAAATCTAAATAAATATTAAGGGTACAGATCAGAGCTGCAAAAAGTGCAACCGACTAGGTAACCTAAAACAAAAAGTTTTTTTTATTTCTTTGCTGTCAAATAGTTACTCATCCATTTTTTTGCAGCCCAGCTATGGGTGCACTAATTGAAACAACAATCAAAAGCCAAGTCAAATGGTACAGAGATTAATTTATATTAAAATCTTTTTTTTAAAGAATAACTATAAAAAAGGCCAAATAATGTA
The DNA here is from genome assembly GCA_034064705.1 of Bothrops alternatus. NCBI lineage: Eukaryota > Metazoa > Chordata > Lepidosauria > Squamata > Viperidae > Bothrops > Bothrops alternatus. The sequence continues at coordinate 10,598,844 of JARGCV010000040.1, read as the reverse complement.
CAGTGGCTTTTGAATAAATAGTATACTGTGAATTTCAAAATTAATATTACTTTTTCACTTGTTCCTGTGTTGATGTGATAGTATTATTGGAATAAAAAAAAGTATAGTCTTGAATATAAAATATACAAGCAGGGGTGATTGAAGCTGCTGGCTTTTTAGGATCTCTGCTCTCAGGCTGCCTAGCAACTAGGTGGTGTCAAGGAAAGGACTTGCAGGTTTTCTTATTGTGCACAGTGTGTACCTGCACTGTTGATCTAAATATGGGATTTACATATGTGTAAATGTCAGATGTAATCAAAGGCGATCAAAGGTAAACCACCAAAATTATCCTTAGTTTTTAAAAACATAATTCAATAATAAATATGATAGATTGCTAGTTAAGATACGCATGTCCTTCTTGGAGTAAAAAAATGATGTTTTGTAATTTTAAAAAGAATTAGTTCTTTGATGATGAAACTTAAAATATGAAAGTGTAAAAGCTTTAAATTATGACTAGGTAAGTTTTTCAGCACCAATTAATTTTTTCTGCAATTCCAGAGCACATTGTTTTGAAACTGTTAATAATTTTGTAGAATCATGGGATTCAATTGCATCACAACTTCATTAAAAGCTACTCAGAATTTTCATGAAACAAATACTTCACAGTGTGCTTATTATTGACTTCCCAACTTCTCTGGCACTCTGTACTGTACTGATCTGTCACGTTCAAAACTCCACACCACATTTAATATCTGGCTGTTCTGTATCGAAATGACTCACCTCTGGCTCTCAAAGTTTTCCCATCACTCCATCAAAATAAATAGTAATCTGAATATTTATATTTTTGTAAGTTTGGCTATCTGAGTCCACTACTGTATAATATCTGTGGGTGTACCTAAAATTTTCATAGCTAATCTGGTGTCCTGAGAGTCAGTTTTGGTGGGGTGGTTAAGGCACCAAGCTAAAAATTATGAGACTATGAATTCTAGTCCTACCTTAGGCATGAAATTAGTTGAGATGGCTTTTTATTATTAAATTTCTATACCGCCCCTCTCCCAAAGGACTCGGGGCGGTGTACAGCCTTAAAATTTAAAAAACATATAAATGTACAAAATTAAAATATTTAAAAATAAATTAAACAAATTAGGCCATAAAATCCCATATAAAACCCAATATGTGCGAATCCTAAAATCTTAAAAATTACACAATCCCCCTAAAACATTTTCACCCAGTTGGAGCCGGAGCTTCTATGCCAGGCCGGCCTGTTGAAAAAGGAAAGTTTTCAGTTCCCGACGGAAGGTGCATAAGTCCGTCATCGTACGGAGTTCGGGGGGGAGCTCGTTCCATAGCGTGGAATAGTGGCTCACTGTCAGCCTTAGGAAGAAGGCAGTGACAAATCTTGCTGAAAATTTTGACAATAAAACTTGTCCAGGATCTTGTCCAGGTAGTCATTAAAGGTATACTAGCATCTTAAGGATGCTTAGGCAGGAAGAAGGAGAAGATGGTTTCACGAATGAAGGAAAATATATGTGTCCCAGGATAATGCTCCAGGATCCAATCTGGGTTGGTCACCGGGACCAGAGGAATTGTCTTCCGAGCTTTCGGACACTAGCAGAGAGAGATGTTCCAGCACAAGTCTGAAAGTTCGGAAGACCCAGATTGGATCCTCCAAGATGGTTTGTTTCCATTAGGGCATTTGGGGGATGCAAAGGAATAAAAAAGCATGGTAAGCACCACTCAGCTAATGATTCCCAAACTGGGATCAAGAAGATGAGCAGGATAGAATAAAAATACTTCTACACAGCTCATCTGTTGCCTTGGACATTGTGCAAGGGAGGAGAGATAGTTTGTTTAAATGTGTTCTGTGCTATAATAATAATAATAATAATAATAATAATAATAATAATAATAATAATAATAATAATAATAATAATAATAATAATAATAATAATAATAATAATAATAATAATAATAATAATAATAATAAAGTTGGAAGGGACCTTGGAAGTCATCTAGTCCAACCCCCTGCTCAGGCAGGAAACCATATACCATTTCGGACAAATGGCTGTCCAGTCTCTTCTTAAAAACTTCCAGTGTTGGAGCATTCACTGCTTCTGGAGGTAGGTTGTTCCACTGGATAATTGTTCTAACTGACAGGAAGTTTCTCCTTAGTTCTAGGTTGCTTCTCTCCTTGATTAGTTTCCATCCGTTGCTTCTTGTCCTGCCTTCAGGCACTTTGGAAAATAGCTTGACTCCCTCTTCTTTGTGGCAGCCCCTGAGATATTAGAAAATTGCTATCATGTCACCCCCTCGTCCTTCTCTTCATTAAACTAGACATACCCAATTCCAGCAACCATTCCTTATATGTTTTAGCCTCCAGTCCCCTAATCATCTTTGTTGCTCTTCTGTGTACTCTTTCTCAACATCTTTTTTACATCGTGGTGACCAAAACTGGATGCAGTATTCCGAGGGTGGCCTTACCAAGGCATAGTAAAGTGGTATTAACACTTCACGTGATCTTGATTCTATCTCTCTGTTAATGCAGCCTAGCACTGTGTTGGCCTTTTTGGCAGCTGCAGCACACTGCTGGCTCATATTTAAGTGATTGTCCACTAGGACTCCGAGGTCCCTCTCACAGTTACTACTGTTGAGCAAGGTACTCCCTATACTATACCTGTACATTTGGTTTTTCTTGCCTAAATGTAGAACCTTACTTTTTTCACCATTGAATTTCATTTTGTTGGATAGTGCCCAGTGTTCAAGTCTGCCCAGATCCTCCTATATCTTAAGCCTGTCTTCTGGAGTGTTGGCTATTCCTGGCAGCTTGGTGTTGTCTGCAAATTTGATGAGTTCCCCATCTATCCCCTCGTCCAAATTGTTGATGAAGATGTTGAAGAGCACTGGGAGTGCATGTTTAAGTCTCCTGTGAATATGTCTGCGAGAAAGGAACCATTGTTATTTATTTATTTATTTTATCAAATTTGTATGCCGTTAGTTAGTTAGTTTGTCAGTGAGCCCTCTCAGCAGGACTTCCAATGAATTCAAAGAAGTAGCATTGTTTATTGTTTCTCTTAACATCTTTGTGCTACTGCTTCTATGTTTGTATTCTGTTTGTTAATTATATCAGTAAAGCTAGTCTTGTTCCTTCATAATTCGAGACTTATTTATAACCAGGAGGGGGAAATTTCCCCTTAGGGCTCCCCTTCACAGGTTTGTTTAAAATGAATCACAAAGGAACTAAAAAAAAACCTTTAACTTGGGGAATCAGCTTCTCAAGCTCAGGGCAACCTTTGTGTTAAAATAGTAGATGTACCATTTTTAGTAATCCCCTCAATTCACTTAGGTAGCTCTATTCACCAAAGTATTTTCTGGTTAATACAAAAGTCCTTTTCTACTACAGTATAACTGTTTTGTTTTCATGGAAAACTGGCAAAGAGTTAGTGAAGTGGACCTCTTTTTTCCTTTGCATGTGCAAAATATATCTATTTAAAAAGAGTTATATGGTCAGCTGGGGCCATTTGTGTACAGCAAATTTCTCCAGATATTTGCTTAGAAGAAATTACATGGGGGCTTGGTGGGTTGTATCATTGTTATTGTTAACCAGTCTTGCTTGTGTCTTGTCTGCATTCTTACTTATACCTAATTGTGGCAAGAAAGATTGTAAAACAGGGCATAAGTCACTTAACTGTCTCACTTAGCAACAGAAATTATGAGGCCAGTTGTGGTCGTAAGTCGAGGACTATCTATAATGTAGAATAAAACAAAGATGAGATGAGATGAGAATACTGAGGGTGTTATTGTTTATCCTGTCTTTTGAGAAAAGTATAGGGAGATAGCAAATGTCCCTAGATAGCTAGAACCTGAACATAGATCCAAATTTCTAAAAGGTACTATGCAACTCTTGGATCCAGAGAGTCAAACTGCTACCATTCTTGGGATTCCTGATATGCTAAAGAGAAACAAGGATTGCTATATTTTTCCTTCCCTGTTAATTCTTAATGTTTATTCAATGACATCTTTTTGACTTTTCACTCTGGTCTGAGTCTATTTCTTCTGAATCCTAAAGAACCTATTGGTTCCTGACTGGTCACCAGAGTGCCGACACATTAGGGCTGTGTAAAGCCATGAAAGGATGGTTTGCTTTTACATTGTTTGAACTGGACAACCTGTACAGAGTTGCTTCATCAAGAGCAACATGGCTCACTCATTTCTCATGGTGAATCAATGTGACTGTGTTAATTCACTGCTCTTTGCGTCAAGGTTCTTCTTAGCCTACTTTTGCAGAGCTCTGACTGTAGGAGAGGACAGAGAAGAGCAGACTGTTCCATGATCCAATCTGAGTCAGTCACCAGGACCAAAGGTTTAATTCTTCGAAGCTTTTGGGCTCCTGCTGGAACCCATCATCATGGAACTTCTCTCTCTCCAGAATATGTGCACTGGAGAGAGACAGACATTCCCTGATGATGGCCTCCAGCATGGCACGAAAGCTTGGAAGTGTAAAACTTTGGCCCTGGTGACTGACTCAGATTGGATCCTGCAACATTATCCTGTATCATGTATATTTACCTTCATTTGCAAGACCAGATTGTTCACCAAATGTCTTCCAGCTGAGTGGCTCAAGCACATGCTGTGGACAATGTATGCATTGGACAAAACCAACACTGGGTGTGAGGGGAGAAATAGTCCTCTTTCAAACTCTCTCACACAGAGGCTCACTTTTCTAAATAGAAAGAGCTCTGCTTATGATATAGTCTTCTCTCCACAACACATACAAACCTCTAAAAGATGTTCGGTTACACAATGTGGATGAAATGATTATCAGATTTCACTAGGACAGTGTTTCCCAACCTTGGCCACTTGAAGAGATGTGGATTTCAAGTCTCAGAATTTGCAACCAACTTGGGTCATCTTGTAATAATGTTTATTACCTATTACAGCAAAGGTAATAGATATACAAATGCTTTCATCTTCCTTTCCCACTGCATGTATGTTAGCCCTCTGAGGCAGTCCAGAAAAGAAGAACAGGTTATATGGGCATTAACTCCACCTTTATATAAGGTTACATTAACAAAATCTTGAAGACTGAAAGTATTCCCTTCCTTCTTTCATTTTACCCCAGAAAATTAGGGAGAGTCCCTTCTGAAATGCTTCCCACTGTTCCTCTCCTTTTGAGGGCTGAGAAATCTTTTACATACCAGTTGTTTAATCTACACCTCTTCTTTCTGTCTCCCAAGGTCATTCCCCCATACCAATACAATGTAGGAGAAAGTTGACTTGCACTTCCTCTTTCTCATTGAGGAAGATAAACATCTGCCATCCTTCTCTGAGAATGTTTGGAACCAGAAGTTTCTGTCCCTGAAAAACAAATTATGGAGATCCAAGGAGCATCACACCATGGAAGAACTACCAATTCCACACAGCAGATGGGCAAAACACATATGTTTTTACTGGGCAGTTGCCTAAAGCTTAGCTTTTCATGTGAAAAGAATGTAAGATTTTTTTTTTCTTCATATATGCCACTGCGCTCAACTACTTTGTAATTATGTGATACGCTGCCATTTGATGCCCTAAGGAAATAAGTAGAATCTTACCAGATGTGTTAAAGAAAGTGATGTGTATAACATGTCATCAGATTCTTACAGAGATGACATGGAACAGGAATAAATATACTGTATTTGTGGTTTTATTCAGAAAGAAGTCAGAGGCCAGGCATCCTTATTAGGACTCTATTTTCACTTTTGGTTCATAGAACAGGCTGGACTTCTCCTATTAGGAGACCCTTTCTTTATGCCAACAGAGAAAAATCTTTTGGGTAAACTGCCCTTGATCTCCTTCCCCCAGGAAAAGCAAGTTCATGGTGAATGAAGCAATTCTCACAAAGAATAAACTGTGAAGTGCATTTTTAAAAAGTGTTTTATTGCTATTCTGATTTTAGGAAGACCATAGTGTTGGTGGTCCAGTTGTTACTAACTGTGTGTCACAGCAGGCAGTGAGCGGTCAGGAGGAAACTGAAAATTGGTTTTCAGGATTGTCTTTAGAGGGAGTTGATTAACAAAAAAAACACTGCCATGTATTGGGAGTGGAGGGGAAAACACTTAACACTCTTTTTATTTCAATACTAATTGAATGATTTTATTAATGGCTAAGTTGTGAGGTTAGATAGCAACCCAGTATGCATAGTTCAATACTGTTTGGGAACTTTATGAGGTGTATATATACAGTGCAATTAGCAATGTTCAAGTCATTCCCATGTATGATTGTCCTGTATAAATTAAAGTGATTTGAATTGCCATGACTAGAGCAGAAACAAGCAATTATTTTGCAGCTGAAAACTGCACTTTTAAAAAATAGTTTAAAATCTCATTTTTGGCTTCCACCTACCACAGAATCATGGAGAAGTCCTTGATAGAAGGTAGAAGCAACACAGCCAATATTTCTAGACTTAAGAGTCTGAGAAATTATGATGAATTTGTTTAATTTTTCATCATCAGAGGAGTTATAAATTAAATCCACAGTATTATAAACACTATTTTCAATTATAAAAAATAGCTAATATTGTTAACTCCAGAAGGCCCAGGAGTTAAAACAAACATACAAAATCTTAGCCATCCAGCACTAAAAAGTTGTTGGAAGAAAAATCAGGTCCAGTTCCAAGCTGGGAATAAAATGGAGGCTGCTTAAGAAAGAAGGTCTGTTTATTGATGAGTAGAACCAGCAACAGCATGCAGTTCTGGGACAGCTGACAAATTTGATTTGATGAGTACAAGGATTTGTATACAGTTTACAGCATTTCATAATTTGAAGGCTTGCTTTGTGTGCTTTTGTTATTAGATTTAGCTTGTTTCACAAAGGCTAGCAATGAGTCTAAAATACTGACTTTTAATCCTGTCAAGAAAATGTAATTAATTTTACCCCCTTATCTTTAGTCTGTCCATTACCTCCATTGAGCTCTCTTTATGAATCAACAGGCCTGATTCAAAGTTTCCACTCTTTGCATTAGTCAGGGGTTTCATGAGTAAAACATTTTTTCTGTATTTCTTTTCCTGAGTTTTATTCTTGTGAATTGGGGGGCATAGTAAAAAGGATTGGGGTGTATGTGTTCTTACCACAGAGTAAAGCCATCTTCTTTCATATTTTTTCCTGAACTGAATGCCAGTAAATGAGGGACTATTTTCCATTAATGATTAAGCCAAAAAATGAAAAAGAAATCATGGCTTTCACACAATATTCTTAAATAGCCTTGTTCAACTCAGATGAAGATTATCTAAGCCTAGCCTTCCACTCAGCTCCAGAATGAAATGCAGAGTCCCAATCTCAACGGGCAGTTTTAGGCAACTTTTTTTTTTTTAAAAAAAAGTAATTACAAATAGCATGGTGAATAACAGCTTCTAATGCACAGAATTTTGAAATAAAAGCAAAATTTCATTCTGCCCATTCCACAGAATGTCCTGCAATTTCCATTGCATTATGTGTGTGAGGACATACAGTATGTTACTAATGGCTCAAAAGAAAGGTTCATGTTGAACTCCAAGTTGACCAAGTATCCCTTTCATTCCTGAGTAATGTTTGCACATTATTGGGATCAAACTAATAAATTACATTGCAAAGTCTTGTTTAAGATAACCAAGATATCTTAATAACTATGTTACAGGACATAAAGACATCAAAGCAATTAATATAAGTCCATTTTTGACATAAATGGAAATCAGGGATTATTATTATTATTGGTTTGTCACACAGTCAGCCAGATGTTTAGACTGCACTTGGCATTTTTGTCTACCTATTGAGTCCTTTCCAAGAACCTGGGATAGGCAGATGTGGGAGTCTGATGGTGTTACAGATATCATCGCAGGATGGAAGCTGCTCCAAATAAAGCCACCTTTTGCAATTAACTGGTGATGAATTTGTCAATGCCGATGGTATTCAAGTGGTGCTCCAGTTGTTTTGGGATTGCACTCAAGGTTCCTATTACTGTTGGTACTATCTTTGCTTGCTATTGCAATCATTCTATTACCAAATTTTTGTATAATGTTATCTTCTCAAGTTCTTTCACTTCTATTCTGCTTTCTCCCGATACTGCCACATTTTTTATCATTATTATTATCATCATCATCATCATCATCATCATTAATCATCGCACAATCAGTCAGATGTTCAAACTGGATTTGGCATTTTTGTCTACCTATCGAGTCCTTACCAAGGACCTCGGATAAGCAGATGTGGATGTTTGATGGTATTACAGATATCATCGCAGGATGGAAGCAGTTCCTAGTAAAGCCACCTTTTGCAATTGACTAATGGTGAATTTATCAATGCCAATGTTGTTCAAGTGGTGCTCCGTTATTTTGGGATTGCACCCAAGGCGCCTATTACTATTAGTACTACCCTTGCTTGCTTTTGCCACAATCTTTCTATTTCGATTTGTAGGTTTTTGTATTTTGTTATCTTCTCCAGTTCTTTCTCGTCTATTCTGCTGTCTCCAGGCACTGCCACATCCACTATCAAGACTTTTTTGTCTTTCTTATTGACAATTGTTAAGTCCAGGGTGTTATGTTGCAGGTGCTTGTCTGTTTGAATTCTGAAGTCCCAGAGCAGTTTAATTTTATCATTTTCTATGACTTTCTCATTTTATGATCCCACCAGTTCTTGCTTACAGGCAAATAATATTTCTTGCAGATCTTCCAATGCACCATTGTTGCTACTTTGTCATGCCGCTGCTTGTAGTCAGTCTGTGTGATCTTCTTACAGCAGCTTACCAGGTGGTCCACTGTTTCTTCAGCTTCTTTGCATAGGCAGCACTTACTGTCTGTTGCTGTCTTCTCAATTTTGACTTTGTATGCATTTGTCCTTAAGGCTTGGTCTTTTGCAGCCAGAATTAGTCCCTCAGTCTCTTTCTTCAACTTTCCTGCTCTTAGCCATTGCCAGGTCTTGTTATTATCTGCTTTCCCAGCCAGTTTTTTTTTAATGTACTGGCCATATAGTGGTTTGTCTTCCCATGCCTCCATTCTGTTCTTCATTTGGTCTTTCTTGTAGGCCAGTTTGGTCTCTCCAGGAGTCAGTAAGCCTTCCTGATATACTAACTTTAGTGTATCTTCATCATTGTCCTTCAGATATTCTTCCAAATCCATTTTTTTCTTCTTCAACCATCTGATGTACTTACAAATTCACACACACACCTATTTGCCTTGGTAGATGTGTGGATAAAGGGCATGATTCATTGTAATTCTTTTTTCTGGTCTTCCTATCCATTGCTTTTAGTTCTACTTGAGTCCAGTTCACTATTACAGCTGTGTATGTAATGACTAGAATTCCCCAGATGTTGATTGCTTTCATGGTATTTCCTCCACTGAGTTTGGACTTTAAGATCTTCTTCACTCTCTTGATGTATTCACCTCTAATCTTTTTCTTGACTTCAGTGTGCTGGAAGTTGTCAGCTTGAAGGATGCCCAAGTATTTGTAGTAATCTTCCTCATCCAGACCCTTAATGTTATTTTCGTGGGGCATCTTGATTCCTTCAGTTTTCACTGTTTTTCCTTGTTTTGAAAGTATCTATTTTATTTTATTCTTCCCATACCACAGAAAGGCATGCCAACCAATTTGTAGGTCATGCCCCTCTAGGTATAATAGTCTTTTGTTTATAAGCATTATCCATTCTTAAAGCCATGTTAAAATAGTTGCTTGGTAGTATAACATGCAGTCTGAAGTCCAAATCCTCCACTTTCTTTCACTTCTTGTAGCATTTTCAGTCTAATTCTAGCTTTTTTTCTTTGCCAGATACATTTCAGTATTGTTGTATTCAGTTCATCAAAAAAGACTTTTCCCAGCCTTACAGGAATCATTTGAAATAAAAAGAATATTTTTGGTAATATATTCATTTTCACTGTTGCTATTCTCCCCAGCACTGAAAGTTGTAAGTTTTTCCACTTTTCAAGATCCAATTTTATTTGTTTTATCAGTCTTACATAGTTATCTTCTTTTATTGTTACACATCTTGCTGTTAGATAAATTTCCAAACATTTGACTTTTTAACTATTTGAAGATTTGTTTTTTTGTTAGATGATTTTTTTGTTGTTCTGTTAGATTCTTTGTTAGCACTTTAGTCTTTTCTCTGTTTATTTTCAACCCTGCCACTTCTCAATTTATTTTTATTTTCTCCATAGGTTTAATGCTTGTTTCTAATGGATCTTCCAATATAAAAACCAAGTCATCTGCAAATGCTTGTAGTTTATATTTTTCATCTTTTATCTCCAGTCCTTTAATTTCTATATCCTGTCTGATGTTTCTATTCAATACTTCCAGTGTTAGTATAAATAGTAATGGAGATAGTGGGCATCTCTGTCTTGTGCCTTTTTTAATGTTAAAGTTTTCTGTAAAATCTCCATTTACAATTATTTTGGCTGTTTACGATAATTTGTTTTAATTACATTTATAAAGTTTTCTCCAAAGTCCATTTCCTCAAGTTGCTGAAACATAAATTGCCAGTTTACATTGTCAAACGCTTTCTGTGCATCAAGGAATATTAAAGCCATCTGTTTCTCTGGATGAATTTTATAGTATTCTAACACATCAAGAATCATTCTTAAATTGTGTTTAATCTGTCTTTTAGATAGAAAACCATTTTGGTCTGTATGTATAAATTCGATCAAAAATTTAGTCTTTCTGCTATTATTGAGGTGAAAATTTTATAGTCTACATTTAATAACGATATTGGTCTATAGTTTTTTAGTTGCATTAGATTAGAATCTTCATTGGGTATTAAAGTAATGTTGGCTTCAGTCCATGTATTTGGTATTTTAGCCTCCAGGAGTATTTCATTACATAGCTCTTTCAAAGTAGGACTTTATACATCTTGTAATGATTTATAAAGCTCTGCAGGTAATCCATCTGGACCTGGAGTCTTATCTTTTTTTTGCCTTTTTATTACCTTTATAACCTCCATCATTAATATTTTTCCATTTAGTATATTTTGAATATTCTCTGAAATTTTTGGTAAGTCTACTTTTTTAAAATACTGCTGTATTTTTTTCTTTTGGAATTTCCTCTGCTTTGTAAAGTATCTCATAATAATCTTTGATAATTTTTTTAATTGTATCATTTTGAAACTGTAATTCATCTTTTGGATCTTGCAGCTTGTTTATCAATTTTTTTCTCTTTTTCTTTTTTCAGTCTATATGCTAACCATCTCCCCGGCTTGTTGGCATTTTCAAAGAAATTCTGTTTAGCTCTTTTAATCTGTTGAGCCATCATTTCCGTCTCAGCTAGATTTAATTTATGTTTTATTATCTCCATTTGTTTCTTAAGTATTTTCTTTTGTGGGTCTATTTGTAATTCTGATTCTAACTTTCTGAATTCTTCCTTCAACTTTAACTGTTGTTGTTTCTTTTCTTTATTCCTTTTAGCGGTATAGGTTATAGCGAACCCTCTGAAATATGCTTTAGCTGTATCCCACACATTTTGAAGCGATGTTTCTTCTTTCTTGTTTATTTTGAAGAAAAAATCCATTTCCTTTGTTGCTAGTTGTATAAATTCTTTTTCTTTCAGTATAGATTTATTCAAGGACCATCTTAATTTTTTCTTAGTTCCTCTCCAAGTCATCTTTATTGGGTTATAATCTGCCCAAACAAAATCTCAATTTTGTATTAAGTTCCAAAGATGTCCATATCATATCAATTCTAGACCATGATCTATGTCTATTTGAGTAAAATGTATATTGTAATTTCTTTGGATTTTTTTGTCTCCATATATCTTGTATGCAAAGTTTTTCTGCCATTTTTAAAAACGCTTTAGGTAATTTATTTCCTCCTTTCCTCCCTTGTTTAGCGCTTTTATAGTCCAAAGTTCCATCTGTTATTGCACTGAAGTCTCTCATTATACAAATATTTTGATAGTTTAAATCTAATATTTTTAATGTAATTTTTGGTAAAATTGTTCTTGTTTATCATTTGATGCATATATTACTACCATCAGTATCTGTTTTTGATCCATCATTATTTCCATCATTAATATTCTCTCCTCTTCATCTGCATAAATTTGTTTAGTGTTCATTGTTTCTTTAATGTATAGAGATATTCCTCTTTTCTTTTGAAGTGCTAATGCAAAGTGAAGTTTATTGATTTTCAGTTGTTCTAACAACTTATAATGTTGTCTCTTAATATGTGTTTCTTGGAGACAAATTATATCCATTTTTAATTTTTGTATTAGTGTAAAAGATTTTTCTCCTTTTTGAGGGAGAATTTAGTCCATTTATATTCATTGATAAAATGCCATTCTCCTTCTCCATCTCTTTCAATTACATCTAGGTCTTAATTTTCTAGTCAATCATCTGTCTCTGATCTCTTGGTCTTGCTCTTTCTTCTGTATATGTGTTTTTAATTTCTTCCTCCTCTCTTGGTTTGACTGCACCTTCTACTGCCATTTCTTCCTGTTTCTTTGTTTCTCTCTTTGTATCAGATTCAAAGTCACTTCCTTCCAGAAATGCTCTATGGTTGTGGAAGAATTGCATTGCTTTAAGTGGCATATCCAATCTATATTTTTTCATATCCCAATAGATTAAAATCCCTTCTGGAATCAGCCATCTGAAATTCACTCCTTTTTCAATTAATTTCTTAGTTAGAAACTGGTATTCTCTTCAGGATTCTCTTATTTTCCTAAGAATTTGTTTGAGGACTACAATTTCTTTTTCTTTGTATTTCAAACGTTCTTCTCTTACTCTTCTCAGAATCTCGTCTCTTATAGATCTTTTGAGAAATCTAATATGTACTTCCCTGGGGACTTTATTTCTTTTAGCATAGTTTGAGTTGACTCGATAGATCTGATCTAATTCTCCTTCCATTTGCTGTTTCCCAATTCCTAATGCATATGCCAATAATTCTGTTATCAAGTCTAGGAGATCATCTTCCTTATTTTCCATTATATTTTAAAATCTTAAAAAGTATGAGGCTCTTTCCATCTCCATCCCAGCTATCGAGTCTTCTAGTTCTCCATTTATTTGCATCGATTTCTGATTTTCATCTTTTAAGACTTCTAATTTCTGGTCAACCTCAGTTGATTTATCTTCTATTTTTGGATTCGTTGTTGATTATCTGTAATCAACTGTTTAAAATTTTCAAATTGAGAGTCCATGTTGTTAATTTTTTTATTCATTTTATCAAAATCACTTTTCATCTCCTCATGATTTCTCGTTGTAACCACCATGTGAGTGGCGATTGCCTCTTGAATTACTTGTAGGGTTGCTTTATAATCCAATAAGCTCCTAACAAATAGGAGAGGTAAATAATAAAAACAGAGAGTGGTAAAAAAGAGCAAATGGGAAAAAAAAGAAAAATTTTATACCAAAATTTACAATCCAAATGTTCTGTTAAAAGAGATTTCTTGTTATTCACTCTTTCGAAACAGCTTGTAAAAATTCCAGGTCAAGCTGTATTTGTAATCCAGGGAAGTCAAATGACTTCAAAAACAATTTTTATTTATAATTGTAATCCATCCTGTAGAAAAGGGCAATCCAAAAAGAGTCTTTTCTTTTTCAGCCACAATCTACAGGACTATAAATTCCAAGGACACCAAAATGTTTAAACTATAAGCTGTATCTGGGCATACAGCCAAGTTTTAAAACTCCAATCAAAACAAAGAAAAGAAAAAAGCAAGATTAAATGTAGTTCTCAGTTTTGCCACTAGATGTCATTAGATGTCCGTTCCCACCATACTTTTAAAAAGTTTAAAAAGTTAAAACCTGATGGTTTCCAAACAAGGAATAATAAAAAAAAGATTTATAAATCAAAAAGTTTCCCAAATTATCCTTCTTTCATGCCTCAGTTATCTTCACAATATTGTTATAAGTCAGTTTTAATTTCCCCAAAGCTTAAACCGCTGCTTACAGTTCAGGATGGAGGAGTAAAGAAAAAAGCCTCCCCCTCCCTGGAACTTGGGGATTTCTTGTTTTTGAATGCTTTTTCCCAGAACCGGTATTTTCACTTATAGAGAGATAAGGAAAGTAGTCTCACCCGGATCAGCTGTTTTGCTTTCCGCTTGTTAGAATTCATTGTCTCTGATGATCAGCTGCTTCTGGCTGACCACATGGGTGTGGTCAGCCTTTCTTCCTGCTGGTCCTGAGGGCTCCTTTGGATCAAGCGGGTCAGCTACCGCTGGCCCATGATCTGCAAAGTTTCACCCTTTGGCCAGTCACCTCTGCAGGGCGACTTTCGGTCCTATTGGACTCCCCAGCTGGTAGAAATCGAGCTTGGGGAATGGAGCTTCATTCCCCAGCACCCATCTTGCAGCGACATCACTGGAAATCTCCATGATCATGATGATGATGATGATTCGTCATACAGACAGATGTTGAACCTGGGTTTTGCATTTTTGTTTACCTATCAAGTCATTTCCAAGGACCTGGGTATAGACAGGCCTGGATGTTTGATGGTGTTACAGGAATACTCGCAAGACGGAAGCTTTTCTGAGTAAAGCCACATTTTGCAATTGACTGATGGCAAATTTGTCTATATCGATGGTGATGTTGTTGTCTCTGCAGTGGCTCCCAAAAGGGTAGCCTTTCAACCATGAAGGTCTAAAAGTCAGGACAAAAGAAATATTTTTTGCCAATTATTTTCAGATGTTGGATGTCACTTTGAGCGTCCAGTCAGGTTTGCACATGCCTCCCAAAATTCTTTACACCCATGTTTTTCCTCAATACATAACCACTAGCCATTTTCAAGGGTTGCTTACTGAACTTGCCTTAGCTCTTAGTTTAGTGCATCCAGATTTGTGATGTCAAATTGAAGTTAGCCAGTATGCAAGCCAGGCTATTTAAAATGCACACAGTGAGCCCTAGGACTCCCACTATGAGTCCACCAGTGCAACATATTTAGGGCTTTCGGTTTAGAAATTTGTTTCCTGCTACCTCCTCAGTGAGAGCATATGAATTGCAAATTGCCTAAGGGGGCCTGGTTCCCTCCCCCTTGGAATTTGCCGGGTGGTATGCATGCAAAGCTTTAGTGCCACAGAGCAAGAACCAGCCTGGAGAACTTTACTTTTTTTTTAATAATATTTTTTATTAGTTTTATAGTTATAATAGAACAAAAAATAGTTATTATTATTATTATTAATTTAATTTCTATGCCGCCCTATTCCGGAGGACTCAGGGCGGCTCACAGCATAATAGAAATTACATACATATAAAAAACCCTTAAGTTAAAAAAAAACAAAAAGCAAAAAAAATAAAAAACCAATCATTCCACAAACATAAACTGACTACGGGCAAGATGTTAGCTGCCCCAGGCCTGCCGGCAAAAGTGTGTTTTAAGCAATTTACAAAAGGCGGAGAGGGTGGGGGCGACACGGATCTCCGGGGGAAGTTGGTTCCAGAGGGCCGGGGCCGCAACAGAGAAGGCTCTTCCCCTAGGCCCCGCCAGGCGACACTGTCTGGCTGACGGGACCTGGAGAAGGCCCACTCTGTGGGCCCTAACCAGCTGCTGGGATTCATGAGGCAGCAAACGGTCCCGTAAATAACCTGGTCCGATGCCATGTAGGGCTTTATAGGTCATAACCAACACTTTGAATTGGGTTCGGAGACCAATTGGCAGCCAATGCAGCTCGCGGAGTGATGCCGAAATGTGGGCATTTCTAGGCAAGCCCAACACTGCTCGCGCGGCTGCATTCTGCATTACCTGAAGTCTCCGAACATTTTTCAAAGGTAGCCCCATGTAGAGAGCATTGCAGTAATCGAACCTCGAGGTGATAAGAGCATGAGTGACTGTGAGAAGAGACTCCCGGTCCAAATAGGGCCGCAACTGGTGCACCAGGCGAACCTGGGCAAATGTTCTCCTCGCCACAGCCGAGTTACTACAACAGTTACTACAATATAATTGTGTATAGTATACATATATCATAAGGCACCTCACCAACCACATCCCCCTCTACCTCCTCCCTTTCAACTTCTATCCCCCCACTTTCTCTACCTCCCTCACTCTCCTCATTCCTCCTACAAATCCCTACTTCCCTTCTCCTTCACTCCTCAAACTCCTCCTCTTCCTCAAATGTGGTTCTGAGGTGCCGCTAAAACAATCCATATCTAAACTTATATAACACAATTAAATATTAGATATTACAAATAATAAAATTATGAATCCCCTCCAACCACCACCACCACCCCCCGACTTCCCAGAGTGAATACAGGGTAAGAACACAAGAAAACCCACTAAATTACCCCAAAATATTATTTAAAACCTATTGAAAATACTATATTTTACAACCTAACAGATAAATATTTAATTATATGCTAAATACAATTTCTTAAAATGATATCTCCCTTGTATATAGTCTAGCCATCTTTTCCAATCCATCATATATTTCTCATTTGAATGGTCCTTCAAATATGCAGAGATTTTGGCCATTTCTGCCATATTTGTTACTTTCAAAATCCATTCTTCAATAGATGGTAATTCTGGCTTCTTACAATATTGTCCTACCAACAATCTTGCTGCTGTAATCAAATTCAAGATTAAGTTTGTCTCTCTGGTGGTACAGTCTTTTATAATACCAAGCAAAAACATCTGTGGTAAAAATTCAATACGTTTTTTCAAGATATTTTGAAGAATCCACCATATTTTTATCCAAAAAGCCTTAATTTTTTTACAAGTCCACCATACATGAAAATAAGTAGCGTCCTTACTATCACACCTCCAACACTTAGCTTGTAAATTAGGATACATACATGATAATTTTTTTGGATCCAGATGCCACCTGTAGAACATTTTATAAAAATTTTCTCTTAAATGAGTCGCTCGTGTAAATTTTACATTTTTCACCCAGATCCTTTCCCAAGTATCCATCATGATTGGTTGTCCAAAATTTTGTCCCCATTTTATCATACAATCCTTAACCAACTCAGTTTCAGAATCATTTCTATCAATACATTATACAATCTTTTAATATGCATGGGCCTTTGATCTATAACTTGTTTAATTAAATTTTCATCTGTAGAAGATAGGCCCATCTTAAAGTCTTTTTTCCATCTAGACTCCAATTGTGCATATGGAAACCAAGTATAAACAATTCCTTCGTCCCTTAACATATTCAAACACTTGAGTACTAGCAAATTCCCTTCTTTAATTAGGAGTTTCTCATAAGGCACCACATCTAAAACTTGTGATCTATTTATATTCTCTACTGCGTGTCTGGGAACTGTCCAAAAAGGAATCTTTGCATTTAATTTATACTGATACTTTTTCCAGACACGCAGCAGAGCGCTTCTCAATATGTGCTCTTTGAAGCTCCTATCCACCTTTTTATCATAAACCAAATATGCATGCCAACCATATAATAAACCGTACCCTTCAATACTCAATATTCTGTCATTAGTTAAATTAATCCAATCACTTATCGCTACTAAAGCAGCAGCATGATAGTACAACTTAAAATTGGGCATTTTCAAACCACCTCTTTCCCTTATATCCTGAATAATATTTAATTTAATCCTCGGTTTCTTGCCATTCCAGACAAATCTATTAATACCCTTCTGCCACTCCTCCAAATTCGCATCTTTTTTAAGTATAGGTAGCATTTGAAAAAGAAATAAAAATTTTGGCAATACATTCATTTTAACTGCTGCTATCCTACCCAACAAAGATAATTGTAATTTAGCCCATTTATCCAATTCTATTTGTATCTTATTCCACAAAACTTGGTAATTGTTTTTATATAACTTCCCATTAGAAGCTTCAATATCAATCCCTAAACATTTAACTTTCTTAACTATTTCACAACCCGTTATTCTTTCCAAATCTTGTTTTAAGTTACCATCCAAATTTTTTGCTAACATCTTTGTCTTAGATATGTTTAGTTTAAAACCCGATACCCTACCATAATTTTTAATTAACTCCATCAAAATCTGTACTGACTGCTTTGGTTGAGACAATGTCACAAGCAGGTCATCAGCAAAAGCACATAATTTATAATCATATTGTCTAATCTGTATACCTTTTAAATCATCTACTGCTCTTATCTTATTCAATAAGACCTCTAGCGTTAAAATAAACAACAATGGAGATAAAGGACATCCCTGTCTAGTACCTTTCTCTATCTTAAATGAATCTGTTAAATGCCCATTCACAATAATCTGACCTGTTTGTTTCTGATAAACAGCCAATATGGAATTAATAAACTGATCCCCCATTCCCATCCTAACTATTAACTTTTTCAAAAACAGCCAGTTCAGTCTATCAAAAGCTTTTTCCGCGTCCAAAAACATAAGAACTGCAGGTACCTGGATATGCTTGTCCAAATATTCTAATATATTAATAAGTTGTCTAACATTAGTTTTCATCTGTCTCCCTTGCAAAAAGCCAGTTTGGTCTGAATGAATTATTGTTTGTAGAACTTTCATTAGTCTGTTAGCCAAAATTTTAGCAAAAATCTTATCATCTGTATTCAACAATGAAATAGGTCTAAAGTTTTCTGGTTTAGCATTATCTCTTCCCTCTTTGGGAATTAAAGAAACATAAGCCGTTTTCCACGAAGGTGGAACCTGACCACCCTCTTGTATATTGACAAACAACTCTCTAAGAGGTTCCACCATTTCCATTTGAAGATGTTTATAATAAACTGCCGTTAAACCATCCGTCCCAGGAGATTTTCCCATTTTCAATTGTTTAATCACCGAAATTATTTCATCTGATGTAATTAATCTATTTAGTCTATCTCTTTGTTCACTAGTAATTGTCAATACATTCTCATTTTGCAAAAATACATCTATCTCGTTCCCTTGTATCTTATCTTCAGCATATAACTTGGAGTAAAATTCTAAAAAGGCTTTTTAAATAGTTTCTTGTTGAAATACCACCTTCCCTCTATATTCTATTTTATCAATAATGCGGGATTTTTGTTTTTTCCTTAGTATATAGGCCAACCATCTGCCAGGTTTATTAGAATTAAAAAATGTGTTATGTTTAGCGTATTGCATATTCCTAGCAACTTGGTCGGCCATCAACAAATCAAATTGTTTCTGTAAAATCTTAATCCCCTCTTTAATATTTTTATCATCTGGTCTCTTTACTAAAAGTTGCTCTTTCTTTCTTATTTCCTTGTCTAAGTCCTTCCTTTTTTCCTCCCGTTTACGTCTATACCTTTTATTCATATCAATTAAAACCCCACACATAAAAGCTTTACTAGCATCCCACACCATTTCTATTGTTGTACCCTTATGAAGATTTAACATAAAAAATTCCTTCATGGCACTTTTACATTCAAGCACGTTTGAATCATATTGAAACAAGTTTTCATTGAGTCTCCAAGATCTTCTAGGAGTCTGGCCCACCATTAACTCCATCAAAACCGGATTATGATCTGATGAAACTTTAGGCAAAAATTTTACCTTCCTTACCCCAGAAATAAAGTCACTTGTAGTTAGTATAAAATCAATTCTAGAAAATGATTGGTGTCTATCAGAAAAAAAAGTAAATTCTTGCTCTTTACCATTTCTTTCTCTCCATATATCTATCAAATCAAAATCATCCTTAATATCAAAAAAAGATTTAGGCAGCAAAGAACATGTTTGAGGGATTGGTGATGTTTTCCTCTTGTCTAAACTAATATCCATAACTCCATTCCAATCTCCCATTAGAATACAAGACCTATAATCAAATTGTGTTAATTTTTTATATATTAATTTATAAAACTTTCCTTGGTGTTGATTTGGTGCGTAAATACCCATCAGAAGAACTTTCTTCCCATCTATTAAAATTTCAATTACTAAAAATCTGCCTTCAACATCTGCTTCTATTAACTTAGCGTTTATGTGATTTTTAACATAAATAGCAATTCCATTCTTCTTCTCTTTAGCCGCTGCCACAAAATGTGAACCTAATTTATTATTTATCAAGTATTTCTGATCACTAGATCTAATGTGTGTTTCTTGTAGGCAGATTACATCATTTTTACATTGAGTCAGATAGTGAAATATCTTTTTCCTCTTCTGAGGAGAATTTAGACCGTTGACATTCCATGTCAAATATTTATTTGACATGGCCAGATTGAGAAAGCTTTTGCAAGACCAAATCAATTTTCGCCGTTTTCTTCTTTGGTCTAGCTCCCATGGCTTCCAAACTTGCAGATGTGCGTAATTGTTGTTGTTCTTTTTCTTGTTCTTCCATACGCTTGGTAGCTGATCTAGTTTGCCTTTGATCTTCAGGTTTCTCTATTTCCAGGGGTTGGAAAATATCAACACTCTGTACGGGCAACTCCATCGAAACTCCTCCAGCTGCTGGGGGGAGCTGTGAGTCTGAAGATTGTAGTTGTAATAGTTCCATCCCTTCTTCTTTTGACAAATCTGCATTTTTTGGTATTGGGGATGGGGGTCTACCAGCCTTCAGCACGTTCTCAGCAAAATCTTTCGCTTTTGCAACAGAATTCAAACAATATCTTTTACCCTGATATGATAATGAAAGTCCAGCTGGAACCTCCCATCTATATTGTAAAGCACGTATTTTAAGCTCAGCAACCAAAAATGCATAGTCCTTTCTAGCTCTCAACATCTTTGGAGGAATCTCCTTCAGAACCACAACTTCCTGACCAGCAACATTTAATATCTTATTATAAGATATTGTAAGAACATGATTTCTGAATCTCCTTGTTACAAAATAAATAACAACGTCTCTAGGTAAATTTCTTTGTCTTGCAATCCGTGAATTAATTCTGTATATTCTATCAATTTGCCAGGAAAAATTCTTGACGGCATCGTTTAAAATTTTTTCCAAAGCTTCCTCAAAGATTCTTCTCAAATCATCCTGAGTCTCATTTAGTACCTCCCTCAGGCCTCTAATTCTAATAGCAGACATCATCTGATTGTATTGCACCATCAAAGCATGATCATATAATTCACTTTTCATTTGTTGCTCGACCTCCTCAACCTTTTCTTCAATACCCTCCCAGACCCCCTTAACAGCTTCCACAATATCCTCTCTTATTTCCATATTATGGGTCTGGATTGTTGCCTTAATTTTTTCCAGTTCATCAGATACACCTTTGCCTTGGTTCTCAATCTTATTCTCCAAATCCTCAATCTTACTCTCCAACTTTTTCTCCATTTTATCAAATCTTTTTTCAAATCTTCTCTCCAAATCCTCAGTCAAATTAAGAGTCATTGTTGACAATGCAGCCTGTAGATCTTTCACAGTAAGCATTTCTGAAGAAGCTTGTATAGGCAAAGGGTGAGATTCTATAGTTGCTGAAGAAGGAAGGGGAGCAAAAGAGCTGGTCACTGTTTTAGAGGGCTGGGCTGGAGAAGATACCACCTTTGAGGAAACTAACTTAGTTTGTCTAGAAGTCATTTTGTTCAAACCAAAATTTTTACCAAAATATATCCTCCTCTTATCTTCTTGAATTACAATTTATAAGATTTTAAAATGTAAATCTGAGCCATCTCATAGCGATCGCTCTAAACGCTTGAGAAAAAAAATCACTTTCGCTTTCCGGTAACTTTCTCTTTACAGTAAAAGCGATCGCCATCTTGGATACATTATGTTGATTGTAGAAATACGTGGTCAGAAGTAAAATATAAAGAAATACTTGCAGTACTAGACTCCTGTATTCACTCCGCCTGCATGTAGGTCTCTTTAAAAAAGTTTTCCTCGAGCAGGAGCTGGTCGCGGTGTCTGAGCCTGTTTACAAACAGGAACGTCTCTGGGTAGGAGCTTCTTCAAGCTTCTTCCTAGGGAGTTCTCACTCTTCCCCCCTGATAACTTTACCAGGGGGATTTCAGAGGAACTCAACCTTAGCCTGATGCTCTTCACCCCTTCTTTGCCCGAAGGGGGGGTTTTTCACCGCAAAAAACAGCTGGTCTGGAGAACTTTACTGAAGGTAAGTGAAGGGGATAGTTTCAGTGTGATTCTGAATGGTGTGTGTGTGTGTGTGTGTATGTGTGTGTTTATGCAGCTACTAATACAAAACATGTAATACAAACATCCTTGATAAATTTGCCACCCACCAGACAGAAATCCAAAGTGTTCAATACTTGCTGTGCCAACCATTCCCAAATGTCATCCCTCCATGAATCCATGTGACTACTTAATTACAAGGTAAATGAGGCAAGAAAGAAAACATTACAATGAGTTTCCACCCTCCTCCCCCCCATAGTTTCCCCAGTAGCCTTCTGAGGCTTCACATTGGGACCAATGGTTCCTGGAGTCCTTCCTTCCTCTGCAGCTTTCACAGGCATCTGGTTGATCTATGGCTTGGGAAGATCTGATGCACTTTGGTTGCATGGTGATTTTCTAATGGATGGCTGGATTCAAACTGAATTTCCTGGCTCAAATAAATGGAGGGTCTCCTTTGGAGGCAGCATCTGGATCAGTGTGGTCTTGCTTCCCAAGGTTGCTGAGTCATCTCTGCAGGGCTGAAAGACATGAGAACAAGGTCCCCTCCCCCCTTTCTGGGTGACTCTCCCAGGAGAGGTAGTATTGGTCAAAGGCATGGAGAACAGAGGATAAAAAATGGAGAAGCAAAATGCGGGGGATAGCTTGCAGGCAGGGTTTGAAAAGACATTAAGGTTAACATTGCAGATGTTAAGTAGATAGATGAAACCCACTTAAACACATACAGTAAATGCAAGAATGATTTTTTTTCCTGTAAATGAACTTAAAACACTCCCTCCTGATAACTTTGGGCTGTTTCTTAAAAGCACACAGAGAGAAAGAAAAAATAACACATTTCTCTTCACCCTGTTTTGCTGGCCAGACAAACAGGGTGTGGGTATTTTCCTTTTGGTGGTTTATTTTAAGCAGAATTTTAAAATTCTTGTCTCTAGGGATTAGAGTCACCCAACAGTTAACATTTACCTTGAGGACATGCAAAGATCTTGATACACCCCCACACACAAAGACAAAGAGTAAAGGAGAGGAAAACAGAACACTCAGTTTTCACACCCTGGTGTGTGTGTATATATATATATATATATATATATATATATATATATATATATATATATATATATATATATATATATATATATATATATATATATATATATATATATATATATATATATATATATATATATATATATATATATATATATATATATATATATATATATATATATATATATATATATATATATATATATATATATATATATATATATATATACACCTTTTCTTTTAAGTACCTTTATTTAGCCAAATTGGTTGTTCCTGCTTCATCCCTGAGCAGAGTCCACTCCTACATAATTTGTGCACACACTTCTTACTCATTCCCACCTGGGTGGGCAATTTGGCCCTTCCCCAGGTGTTCATCCATCTCTCTAGAGGAGACCCCGGTGGGATCCTTAATTCTGAGCTTCCCATGCTCTTTCCCACCATCTGCAATGAGACTTCAAGACTTTCTCCTTGGTCCCTCGCAACTTGCAAAATACACCGCCCCCAACAGGTTAAAGTTAAAATTTAGAGGTACTTACCTTCTTTCCAAAGCAGAGCTCAAACTCAAAACTCCCTTTACTACCCTTGCTCTAAATGGGCAGAGTCTGGGAAACCCATCCACAGATACAAGGGGTCTGCTACCAGCAAGATGGGTCTTATCAGTCTCAAACCATTGGAGAGGTTAGCTTGAAGTCCCATCTGGGATGCCAAATTGTTGAAAGAAAAAATCTTCATCAGGGTCCAGTCCAAGCCAGGAATAAACAGAATGGAGACTGCTTTAGAAAGAAGGTTGTAGTTTACTGAAGAGCAGAACTACAAGACATGATGCTCTGGAGCAGCTGACCACATGTAGTGGTGGGTTTTTATACATTCTTGGGCTTTTGTGTTTGGAGTTGTTCCTGAGGTTCAGTGTGCCCTTCTGGTATTTTGATGGTGGTTGATTAATCCTATTATGTCCTAAAGTCATGTCCTGCTTCACTGTGGCTATGGCTGATGGCTTACTTACTGTATTGGATTTTGGGTTGCTGGTTCTAATTCTATCATTCTGCTATTGTTAGCTGTCAGTTTTGCTGCAAGGGATTTCAAAATATTTTGTCTTGAATGGGTTTCTGCCTGATGTTTGCTCATGAATGATCAAATCTGCATTTCTAAAAGGTGGTTTCCTGAGTTTCTACTGGGGGCTATTAAGAAAAACTGGGCTTGCGTTTCTGCCTTTAAGATCCTTTGGGGAAATATTCTGCCTTTTTAATATTTCCTTCTCGGGGAGGGCTGACTTTCCATACCACAAAGTGGACAGAATATTCATGTCAGCATAGAAATAAAAAGGCACACACTAATCTATTTGTAAACCCTTCATTTTCATGGCCTGGATAAAGAGATAACCTGCTTGCTTTACCAATAACGTTAAGATGCAGCACTAGCACACAAGATTACATTAGAAATAAGGCACAGTGAATTAAAGGTGCTGGTAGTTTAATAAGCTGCTTTACTGGCATATTGGAGTTGTTTGTAAGATTTGCATATTTTTAAGTGCCCACAACCATCTCTTTGCTAGCACACATGGTTACAACAAACAGCAGAAGGTGCTCTCTGACTGAGAGGTATGGCAAAATGAGATCCAACTCTCCACACAAGAAGAGGAGTGTGCCAAAGAAAAAGACAGAAGAAAGACATACATTATGCCAGAAATATGTTTCCATAACAACCATAGAACACTGATTGGGAGGGATTTTTTTAAAAAAGAGAAAAAATCCATAACCACAATGCCCACTGAGTCAAGCTGAATGCTGGGGGCAGGGTGAATTATACTAGCTTTGATACATTAAAAAAATATTATCTATAATGTTTATGGATTTATTTAATATAATGTATACTTAGTGCTATTTATGTAGAACACAGGGCATTTTGAAAACCTATCAGCTGTGAGCAGGTACATATTACAAGATTAGATCACGAAAGGTTAGTAAACAATAACAAAAAGAAAAATAGACATTGACAAAATATCAGATGAAGTTATGTACCGCAACAAAAATTAGCACCACTTGTTTATATTGCAAGTAAATGAAAATGAAATACTTTTCTTCCATATTTAATTCAATGACAGTGACAGATTTGCATTCAGGGGCAAAATGGATAAAGTTCCTTTGTTTATCATGAATTTAACATACATACTTTGAAAAAATAAACAGTAGCAGCTAAGAAGAGTAGACTGATAATTATCTGAACTATAGCAAACACGAAGAATATTAATGTATAGTCCTCCCCAAAAGATCTTCTTCTGAAAATACTACATACATTGAAAAAAAATTCCTCATTAGGGCATCAATAGATGAACACATTTGCATAATTATCATCTATATTTACATTAAAAAGCATTCATTCCCTTTACATTACTTATTATATTTTAATCATCCCCAAAAGCAAATTCTCTATTATTGCACCTAGCAATAAAAATTCAAAATTTAGAACAGGGGCAATAAGTTTTAGAATAAAAATGATAAGAAAATATGTGAATACTAAATAGAATATGCAGGGTAGGCAGTTCTCATTTAGCAGTGGTAGCATTATGCTACAGTGGTGATGAAATAACTTTGCAATCAATCCTTGCATTTACTACCTTTGCAGTCTATAAAGCACAGGAAAGCTGAACAACTGAGTTGCTGGTCCCAACTGTGGTTGCTAAACAAGCACTATCCGTATGTAAATATACTGCTTATATCAAGAATATCTCAGAAATCGCAAATAGACTACTACAACCACATGGAATCAGCGTAGAACATAAGCCAACTAAAGCCCTTCAAAACATCTTAAGTAAACCCAAAGACCCAGCAACCCCAGAAGGAAAAACAGGAGTTATCTACAACATACAATGTAAGAACTGCAACAACAACTATGTAGGACAAACAGGCAGAAGACAACGCATCCATGAACACCAACTGGCAGTCAAAAAGCATGATGAATTTTTTTTTAATTTCACAACATACAGACAGATTTAACCATAGTTTCAATTGGGAAAATGTGACAATCCTAGACCAGGCCAACTCAAAAATGCCAGAGAATTTCTAGAAGCCTGGCACTCTAAAATCAGCCATCAATAGGCACATAGACATTAACAACATCTATAGATTATGCAAAAGAGACAATAAACCAGCTCCAAAGAGAAAAAGACTCTAGCACTTCTCCACCAGTAATCAGCACTCATATCAGCATAGATTAACTCCAAGGTTACTTTCAGACCAACGATCAAGTAAGCAATACCCCAATCAAGAAGCTGCCACAGAGCCATTAGTAAACAGCTCAAGCAAAGAATCCCTAAGACCGCCCCCACCCACCCAGACAGGCAAGACAGCAGAATATAAACAGACAGAAAACAGCACTCCTTACTAGCACTGATGATGTTACCTAGTCAGAGTAATGAAACATCTGCAAGAAAACAAGCAAGCTCAGAGAGCACCAAGGACCCTTTAGTTGCATGCCTGCATATTTTCTTAAGCTCTTGTGCCTGACTGATGCTGGCTATGGCTATTGTGGGTTGGATTCCCAAAAAAGTGAACCCCAAGGAAGATGCCATAATTAATAAAGATTTATTAAAATGGTTCCTATACTTACAGAAGTAGAGATTCAACCCTCATTGTGCCATAGTGAGTATGGAGTGCAGTGAGATAGAAAGTCTATGGACATGTCTCACAAAAAGGGTCAATGTCTGTGATAGAACAAAAGGAAAACTCCTTGCTGGAAAGTTCCCAATAAATACTAAATAATATCTCAACAACAATAATAACTTTATTACAGTCATAGACCAGCAATAGACATCACTTTTTACAATATATTAAGAAAAAAATAAAATAAAAATAGTACTGACATTAATAGTAAATAATAACATCCATGTTAAGAAAATACATGTTCTCAAAATGTTAGGGTCACTCCCTAGTTTACGTGAGTGGAAAGCCAATAAGTGTGCAAGTAAATATAATGTTCCAAAAATTATTAGAGATATCTCTCAAAAATTGGCACAAGTTGGCGGCTATAAATCTGTAACCAATTTTTTTCTTGTGGACATTGCCGCAACACAGTATTTTGCCACTGCATGCATGATAGAAGGCTTTGAGTCCTGGAGGAGAAAGCCTACATAAAAATTGTCTGCCCTCCCTGGCAATCTCTCTAATAAGGGGAGAATATATATTGTCCTATAAACTCAGTATAACTCACAGTACAATAAAACATGTGAGATGTCTTCAACTTGTCCTTTACCACATATACATACCCATTCTGCTACTGGTGTTCTCTTATACCTGCCCTGGAGGAGTGCTGAGGGAAGAATATTAAATCTGACTCTGAAGAAAGCTATTCTTTGTTTTGGGAAGGTCAGATCATTCAGATATCTTGCCGATTCCCACACACTCTGTTTGATTATATCCCTACTGTGGCAAGGCAACCTATTTAGTTCTTCTTGGAACTTTATTTATCCTTTATTCTATTGGATATTACTTGCTTTGCTTGGTCAAAGCCTAGGGACATTAAGAATATTGAAGAGAGCCCATAAGAGCCCAGTTTATGATCTATCGCCTGCTTCCAGAGGGAAGGAAAGTTGTCAGTCAGCACTAACGGGGACAATCCCTCTGGAAAGAAATGCATTTTAAGCCAGTGAATGATCATCATGTTCCAAGCTCTTACCTGGATTTGGGGCATGCCTGTCTCAATTCTAAATTGGGCATTTGGGGTTCCCTTGGGTGCAGCTAAGATGGCTCTCAGGAATTTGGTTTGTATGGTTTCAAGCAAGTTTTTCTTTGCAAGGATTCCTGTTTGTGCCCCATATAGAATTTGCGCCAATGTTTTGGCCTCAAAAAGTTGTACGGCAGCAGGTACTAATTGACCTCTGCCTGTGTAAAAATAATGTTTGGTTGCATTTAAGGACCTATTGGCTGCTTGCAGTGTATTATCCAGGTGTGCCTTCCATGTCCCTTGCGAGTGGAAAACCACCCCAAGGTATCTAAATGTTCTAACCTGTTCCAAAGTATGTCCTTCTATTTTCCAGGACTATTGGCTGGGTCTTTTAGCAAAAACTAAAATTTTTGATTTATCAAAGTTAAGGACCAACTTGTTCTGTCTGCAGTAGCCAAGTGTTGCCCTAATTGCTCTCTTCAGTCCTACAGGGGTTTGTGAAATAATGATCGCATCGTCGGCATGTAGAAGAATCGGGATTTTGCGATGTGCTAGGTTGGACGGATGCAGATCAGAGTTCTGTAAGAGATCGATCAGGGGGTTGATATAGAAGTTAAAAAGGGAAGGAGACAGGATGCAACCCTGCTGTGCTAAATAATATCCAGTCAAATTGCATTACATCTTTTGAATCTGGATCTTTCTTATTAGTGGAACAGCCTAACTAATTATAATTATTGCCTTGTGGCTACAAGTATGAAATGTATCAACCAGGTAGAAGGATGAATTCATTTAGCTTGCTCTATTGCAATCCTCTCCTAGTTGTGATGACACTCCTACACATTAATAAAGGTGATCACCAGATGATATATCCCACCTCCTGACGCTATAAATGCTTCCATTCCAAAATCTTACTCATTCTTAACTGGCTTTGGATGAAAGCTTGCTTAAGCTATGGTAATTGCTACAATCATTCTCAGGCAATACCTGTAATTTAGTTCAGACTTTTGTAAGTCACTGAACATGTGGTTGCTCACTGGTTTTTCACTTCTTCAGAGCTGGTTCGTGAAACATTTTTTGATTCCTTATTTGGCATCCAGGAAAATAGACCTTCATCTGGGTGACAAAGAGCCTTTCAAAGTCTGGCTGCTTCATTTTGTGATAATATGGACATTTTATTTGGTAAGAAGATCCTTCCTTCCTTCCTTCCTTCCTTCCTTCCTTCCTTCCTTCCTTCCTTCCTTCCCTCATATATGATCTGGGATCCTTATACATGATTGATAAATCTGTTTCTAGAGGAATAGGTTGTTTTTTTTAAATAATTTTTTTATTTTTCCAAACTCTCCCCCATAGATATACCGTGATATATATCAGATGTTAACATACATAAGATACTTTTAATAAAATGACTGTTTCTAAAGGAATAGGTTTTTTTAAAATAATTTTTTATTTTTCCAAACTCTCCCCCATACATATACTGTGATATATATCAGATGTTAACATACATTCTTTTTACATGCATATATAAGATACTTTTAATAAAATGAAATAAATACATACACATGACTTTTGATGTTGCTCGCCCACTTCCCCTTTCACTGTATCCACACTCCTTCTTCTCTACCTTCTTTCTCCCTTTCCTCTCTTCCCTACTTCCCTCTTCTTTCTCTCCTCTTCTCTTTCCTTCACCACTCTCCTCCCCTTTCTCCCCACTTCTCCTCTTCTCCTCCAACCTTCCTACTTCCTTCTCCCCTCCTTTACTCTTTTCTCTCTCCTCTCCTTTCTTCCCTCTCATCCCTCTTCAGATACAATTCAGGGGTAATGTCCGAGCAACTCCTCTCTCCAAATTTCCCTATCTGTATTATATACAATAAGATTAATTTTCTCTTACATTAATACTTCTATTTATCTAACCTTCTCGGTATATACTTCTATAAATATTTATACAACCTAGGAATAGCTTTATCCTGTATCTCTGAATCTCTGTTTTGGCTAGAAGCCAAGATCTGTATCCATCTGCTAAGTTCAAAAGCCAAAGTTACAGGAGCCACCATGACAACTGTAAGACCTCTCATCAAGACAGCATGCTAGAAATGAACTTCCAGAAGAGTAGAAAGCTCTCATTGAGAATAATTGGTTAATGTATTTAATGTGAGTTGAGGAATGATAGGAGAGATTATCCCAGGAAAGGAATGGAGTGAGGCAATCTCAGATGAAGCTTGTCAAACCAGTTTGATGGCATTAAAACTCTCTGATTATAGCAGATGCTTTTTGGTATGCCAAATTTATGTTTACTTTTTATTCATGTATGCTACTAACATGTCTTGAAATGAAAAATTCCTAAAGGCCATAAAGACCTGGCTTTCTCCCAGATCTTAGGCTAGGATAGGAGTTGAATTCATCACCTGTGTACTTAGTCTGTGAGTGCTACAGCATCTTACTTGTGTATGGCGGTTTTATGCTGGGAGGGAGATGTTTCAGTGGTTAATTACTCAGAATTATATTGTAGAGGCAGTCCTCAATTTACAATCACAATGGAGCCCAAAATTTCTGTTGCTAATTGGGACAGTTGTTGAGTGAGTTTTGTCTCATTGTAAGACATTTCTTGCCACAGTTCAGTGAAGTCATTAAGTTAGTAACACGGCTGTTAAGTGAATCTGGCTTTCTCCATTGACTTTGCTTGTCAGAGATTTGCAAAAGAGGATCACAGTTGCCAAGCATCCAAATGTTGATTACGTGACCACAGGTCTGTTGCACAGTCATAAATATGAAAAACAATCATCCAGTGCTGCTGTAATGTCGAACAGTCACAAAACAAACAGTTGTAAGTCAAGGCCTATCTGTATAAGGTAATGGACATATAATATTTTAAAATAAGTAAATTAATTCAATATGGTAACGGAAATGCCTAATTATAATCACTTTTAACACAATACTGTTTGTTGTTTCCACCTGTATATAGTGGGTAACATTCTTTCTGGGGGGAAAAACCATCTTTAAATTAAATGTTTATATGATAAATTCTAGAGTATAACTTTAAGTTAAATTAGAATTTAATCTTGGGTACACTAATTACCCTATCCCAGCTGACACAAACTTAGGAATTATAGTCTGCCTTGAATGAGTTGCCTTTAGTGGAAAACTTTGGTTCACAATTTTTTCCAGTGACCAAGATTGTCTGCCTATAATGGATTTCAATTGCTTAAAATTTCACCTCAGTAGCCCAGGCCATCTTGAACATGGCAGATCTGACCACAATCATTTATACCAATTTATATCAAACTTTGTGATCTATCACCCCTTGAATTAATTTATAAATAATAACATCAGGCTGTGTTGACTATACCTGTACCAGGCACCTGCCCTGCCTGGACAATCCATCTGTCAACTTGCTCAAGCAGAGCCGGAAAGTATTTGTGCAGCCCATCCAAAACTGTATCACTGCTCCTGGCTCAGGGCTTGTCTTAATGGACACACAACAACAGCTCCTACAATCCCAGACTAGCACCAACAGCTGTTCACATCCATACAGAGCAAACAGGAGCATGCTTTCTCTTAGATTTGTTCACCCAGCCCCAGTCCCCACAGAGTTTGGAAAATGCTGATTTACAAAGCAACTTATGATGGGTTTTTAAAAAAAATGTTCTAAAGCTATTTGTATAAAAGGTGTAAGTATTATAAATGCAGGTGGTCCTTGACTTACAACAATTCATTTAATGACCATTCACAGTTGCAACAGCACTGAAAAAAGCGATTTATAACTGTTTTTCACAGTTACACTTTTTGCAGCATCCCCATGATCACGTGATCAAAATTCAGATGCTTGGCAATGGGTTCATATTTATGACTGTTGCTGTGTCCCAAGGTCATGTGATCCCCTTTTGTGACCTTTTGACAAGCAAAGTCAATGGGGAAGCCAGATTCTCTTAACAACCAGGTTACTAACTTAACAACTGCAGTGATTCACTTAACAACTGAGGCAAGAAAGGTCATAAAATGGGGCAAAACTCACTTAACCAATGTCTCACTGAAAAACAGAAAATTGGGGCTCAATAGGGGTTGTAAGTCAAGGATTGCCTTGTATTGATGTTTGAGGGGGGGGAAACTTGCATTGAACTAGTTTGAATATAATTACCATTAGCACTTTATGCCCGTCAAAGTTGTTTCTGTTGGGCAACAAATGAAACATATTTATGAATTAAGATTATTGTTTATTTTAGAATTTGTTGTAATTCTTTTTATTCATAATTTCT
The DNA here is from genome assembly GCA_034064705.1 of Bothrops alternatus. Lineage (NCBI taxonomy): Eukaryota > Metazoa > Chordata > Lepidosauria > Squamata > Viperidae > Bothrops > Bothrops alternatus. The sequence goes on along the minus strand of JARGCV010000040.1, from coordinate 10,567,049 downwards.
AAACTACCAATCTTTTCTTAATCTAAAACAGGGGACGATTTTTGAGAAATTAGGCATCTGTACTCAAATCTGGTTTATAAGATTTGCAATGCATTTGATGCCGCAGGCGAAGGAATCAAAGCTCTTAATTACAGATGCAACGTTTGAAAATGTACCAGTAAGGATTTACCAGCCCAAAAAGATAAATCCTGGCCTAAGAAAAGGAGTGCTCTTATTTCACGGAGGATGTGGCATGCTTGGATCCAAAAGTAAGATATTTCGTATAATCAGTGCTTTTTTTGTAAAAAAAAAAAAAAAAAAAAAAGGTGCCGGAACTCACACATGTCATACAACCCGCCTTGCCTATCCTACAAAGATCCATCCAAAAAAGGTGCCGGAACTCCGTTCTGGGCGTTCTATGACAAAAAAAGCCCTCCGTGTAATATTAACTTTTCCTTTTAAAATCCATATAGATGAAACATATTCGTAATCTGTAGTATTATAGAAAAAGCGAAGGAGGGAGAAAATAAAAGGATGGCTTTCCCAGAATTAGAAATGTGTTTAGCTATGTGCTTAAACCACCATTCTACATCCATCTTTGCTGGATGTCCAAACAATTTGAGTACAAAAGCTGGACTGAAATTGAAATGCAGCTGAGGAACAATGATAGAAATATACTGCCGTGCAAATCTAAAGTTAATGCCCAGGAAAAGATTCTTTTCCATCTGTATCAAAAGTGGTCTTTCACAAGCCTAGACACAAGCCTTAGAAAGATCTGGATTGCTCAATATTAGAAGCCATCTATTAGATTTGTAATTCGCCAGATACCCTATCAGATAGATAGATTCTAAATTGGTTAGGACTGGAACTCAAAATTTTCCTTTTCAGCTTAGAAATACATATATTGTATTGACTCATTGAAGCTTCAAAGACTATAATAGAAAGCAGAAAAATAATTTCTCTGGCTAATGACTTCTTCCTGTAATACAAATGTGTAATATGCAATTTTGCACTCATGAACCTGCTTCCCACAGGAGCAGCCCTCACAGTATAGTTAAAGTATCCGTTTGTATCTGTATTTTCGAAATGGCTTGCAAATCAAAAATCAGTCAAGTAGTTCTCGTGTGACCTATTTTTTTAACTCAACAATCAAAATACTCTCACCCAAGTACCCTTTCAATGAGGTGGCCTGTTCAAAACAGAATGCAGAGAAAAAACTGGGACATTAGAAAGTGGGGCAGCAACATCATATCGACAGAAGAGATGTTACCTAGTTTGATAATGAAATGTCTGTAAGAGAACCACCAAGCTCAGAAAATACCAAGGACCCCACAGTACAAACCTGAGCTACAAATACTCTCTTCTATCTATATGATGTTGCTGTCCCAATTTCTAATGATACCTAGTTTGGTAATGATGGCCAAATCTGGCCCTAGGTTCTACTTCGGCTTATCTTTTCCAATAAGCAACTGAGTTAGAAGATCATTTAAAAGCAATGTACTCTGATAAAGTGGGGTCTTCCTATGGAATGGATTCCATTTAATTCTATGGCACAAGAAAGGAACTTCAAAGCAAAAGTTAATTGATTCAGAAATAGTCATCTGTCCAGTTACATTAGAAGAATTAAAGCATCCAATAATATGTGAGCATAGCCATAGAAGAGAACATTGTATTCTGAGCAAAAGTAAAAGAAACATTTGCAAAGGAAAAAACATCAAAATGGTAAGATATATCTTCAGTGCTTCCCAAGATTGAGCTTTGTTTGTGATGGCTTGGGAACAGCTGAATGCTCTCTTGCCATACCATTTTTGTGCATAAAGTAACTTTGCTGCTGTCAACATATATAACATCAAAGTTCCAAAGGTTTTTCAAGTTCTTTATCCATTAGGTCTAAAAGAAAAGTCTCTGGTTTTATCTTTATATTCACTTTAAGAATCTTCAGTATTAAGATGTGAATCCTATTCCAATGTTTCTTCATTTTATCATATGTCCACCATAAATGATAAAAAGTTCCATCTTTCCATTTCCATTTCCAACATTCATTTGAAATACTTTTATACATTCTTGATAACTTATCCGGTGTTAGATACCAGTGATATTTCATCTTATAAAATGTTTTTTTAATTGTATTTTAAAATTATAATTCAGTGTAAATGTTAGACCTTTCGTCTAAAAGATCTTTCCATATTCTCCCATTGTTCAAGCATTATTTGACATACAAAATTCTTTGCCACAGAATCATACAATGGTTTACATCCTCCTTATCCATATTCAAATTCAATAGCAAATTATAAATCTTAGCAACAATATGCTCATCACTACGAATTGCACTACTTTCAGCAGTAGGATTTCCAATTCATTTTCCACAAAAATCAAATCCATAACTCTTTTTATCTAATTTAAATCTTTTTTTTCAATTGTAAATATGTGAACCAATGGCAAATTGATTCTAAGTCCTTTTTAGACTTGAGGATAGGGCTACCTTGATTTGGCCATAAGTCAAAACAATATCAATAACATATTTGCAATGCAGAAGTACCTGAACATTAATACTTATTTTTCCCCCTAGAAACTTATAGTGGTTTATGCTGCTATCTTGCTCGAGAAAGTGATTCAGTGGTTGTATATGTAGAGTAAGTGATTTTATTTACATGCTTTGCTTACCTTATTTTTATTGCATCTTTTAATATTTTTGCATTTTATTTTGTATTTACAGTTGTTAAGTTTGGGCACTGCTTGATGATAAAGGGGATAAAAATAATAAAGAGAATAATTAATAAGTTTGGCTGAAATTCTGTGTCCCTGAAAGATCATCCCAGGTAACACAGAATATATTTTCAGCCTAAAAGAGAAATTCAGTCTCTTGGTTCTCTCTCTCCCCCCCACCCCAGCTATCACACAACCATCAGTGACTTTTTGTCTCCATCAGTGTTGTTTCAACATCAGGAAAGGCAAAGCAACATATTTGGAACAGATCAAAGTAACATTTGGATTTGCACAGGACACAGTTTTGCTATTCTCCAAAAATTCCTAAGGAAGACTGCCATGGAGACATCATTCATTTCTTTCCCACTCCTCTAGCCATAAAAGTAAAAGGGAAAAGGAAATGGGCTAATTCCTTCTCTTTCCCAACTGAGCTAGTAAAAAGGGATCAGTGCCCTGCACCCTTCCTTGGACTTTGTCTTCTAAGAGAAGCAGAGTAAATTATGCAAAGTACTTTAAGGATCTGCAGAACAAAATACTGCACATTATGTAACTTTGCCAAAACTGCCATACAATTACATCCTTTTTTGTCTTGTGCAAATCAGGTTCACCAATCCAAATTTATTTTGCCTGCATCTTAGAGACATCTTTGGAAAGTATTGCCTAAATTAGTTAGGAAATCAGGAGTTTCCCTTATTCTGCCCCCTGGTGGCAGAGAGACATTATCCTTGAGACGAAATTAAGGAAGTACTTACCGGTAGCTGATTTCAAATAGCTGTAAACACCATATCATCTCTTCTGTTTCATTTTCTTGCTTATTTTGGACCCTGGTCTGATAAAATAATAATGCAATACAGGTAGTCCTTACTTACGACCATTTGTTTTGCAACCATTCTAAGTAATGACAATGCTGGAAAAGACTTACAACCGTTCCTCCAAATTGTGGCTATCACAACATTCACTTAGTTATGTGATCACCATTTGCTACCTTCACACCTGGCTTCTGACAAACAAAGTCAACGAGGAAGCCGACAGAAAGTCACATGTTGCAGTCATATGATTGACCATATGTGATTCACTTAGCAACCTTGGTATGGGTCCAGGTTACTTGAGGGACCCAATGGAATTGCCTCTACTACTCATGCCGGCAGAGGAGGCATGGCTGCAAGTCCCATCAGCCCAATTGTTCCAGCTGGCGAGGTCCAGGAGGAGGGATTTTTCTGCTGTTGCTCCTGGCCTCTGGAACATCTTGCCCCCACCAGATGTGAGGTTGGGCCCAGCCCTGCTATCTTTTTTGTAAAGGCCTAAAGACGTGGCTCTGCCAGTCAGCTGGAAGCCCAGGGGGGGATCAGCACAATGGAAGTGGTTGATTGATTGAGTAATAACAGATCCCATCTCCCCCTCCTACTCCGCCCCGCCCTCCTAGTGTGTGTGTCTTTGGTTTTAATGTTGGTTTTTAACTTTTTATAGTTTAGCTTTTACGTAACAATAAGCCACCCAGAATTACCCTATTGTAAGATGGGCGGCGAATAAATTTTATAAACAAACAAACAAATAATCAAACAAACAAACTGCAGCAGATCCCACATTGTAAGTTGGCACGGCTACATAACATTTCATTTTGGAATGAAATTGCCACTCCCAATTATAGTCAGAAAGTGAGGAATAATATTTCCTCCTTATAAAAAGAAGTGAGGACTTATTGTAATCTGTCTAACAAAATAAAATTCAATGGTGAAAAAAGCAAGGTTCTACATTTAGGCAAGAAAAACCAAATGCACAAGTACAGCATAGGGGGTACCTTGCTCAATAGTAGTAACTGTGAGAGGGACCTCAGAGTCCTAGTAGACAATCACCTAAATATGAGCCAGCAGTGTGCTGCAGCTGCCAAAAAGGCCAACACAGTGCTAGGCTGCATTAACAGAGGGATAGAATCAAGTTCACATTGAAGTATTAATACCACTTTACAATGTCTTGGTAAGGCCACACTTGGAATACTGCATCCAGTTTTGGTCACCACGATGTAAAAAAGATGTTGAGACTCTAGAAAGAGTACAGAGAAGAGCAACAAAGATGATTAGGGGACCGGAGGCTAAAGCATATAAGGAACGGTTGCTGGAATTGGGTATGTCTAGTTTAATGAAGAGAAGGACGAGGAGGGACATGATAGCAGTATTCCAATATCTCAGGGGCTGCCACAAAGAAGAGGGAATCAAGCTATTTTCCAAAGCGCCTGAAGGCAGGACAAGAAGCAATGGGTGAAAACTAATCAAAGAGAGAAGCAACCTAGAACTAAGGAGAAACTTTCTGACAGTAAGAACAATTAATCAGTGGAACAACCTGCCTTCAGAAGCAGTAAATGCTCCAACACTGGAAGTTTTTAAGAAGAGACTGGACAGCCATTTGTCCGAAATGGTATAGGGTTTCCTGCCTGAGCAGGGGGTTGGACTAGATGACCTCCAAGGTCCCTTCAAACTTTATTATTATTATTATTAGCCAATAAGGGAGACTAATATTTCCTCCTTATTTTCCTGGATGTGGCTCTGTAGCTCTATCCTTCTGATCCTTCTTTTGTTCCAAAACAAAGAAGTGGAAGGAATCTCCAGAGCAATTATGCACTGGCAGAAGTAGCAGAGAAATCTATCCATGGAGAAGGGAATTGCTTCTTCCTATCAGTAGTGAAAATACAAGATGTTCAACTGCCGTCTCCTTATCGAAATAGTAAAAATATACTAAAGTTAAACAATTGATAAAGTGCATCTTTTTATTGGAACCCAACAATGTTTTCAAGGACTATCTCAGAGTACCTAATTCCTTCCTAGAAAATTTCAAAGTCTGACAAAGTCTGTTCGTTCTTGCAGGTATCGTTTAGCTCCTGAGAACCAACATCCTGCCCAGATGTTAGATGCCCTAGCTACCACCTGGTATTTTATGAAACACTCCAAAGACTATGGAGTCAATCCAAATCACATTGTTCTTGCTGGAGATAGCAGTGGTGGGACAATTGTTGCTCGGATTTGTGAAGAATTGGTAAAAACAAGGAACCTGCCAAAAATCCGAGCACAGATCTTGATATATCCTTTCCTGCAGAGAATAGATCTCATGTTACCATCTTATCTTCAAAACCATCACGGTCCTGTTCTAACCAGAAAGCGGATTATAAGCTTTGGTTTAAAATTTGTTGGGAACGAGCATATAGACAAAGAAAAAATAGCAAGGAATGGCCATGTTCCTGAAGACATGAAGGAGAAATTCAAGAAATGGATCAGTGCGGATCTTATCCCCAGAGAATTTAAAGCCCGAGCTTATGATCGCCCAATGGCAGCTCCATTTTCAAAGGAACTGTATGAAGCATCTCGACTGAATGATAAGACAATGCAGTCATCCATTATCAGTGAGGATGACATTGTAAAGCAACTTCCTGAGACCTACATTTTGACCTGTGAATATGACCCACTTCGGGACGATGGACTGCTCTACAAAAAGCGACTAGAAGACAATGGAGTGCCTGTGACTTGGAATCATGTAAAAGAGGGAGTTCATGGATTTGTAACATTTATGAACAGTGGGATTTTTGAATTTTCATTTACAAAACCAGCAATTGGACACATTGTTTCCTTTATTAAAGGGCTATAAAAACAAGGACAGCAAACTACCCTGAAGTCGCCCATTTGTACTTAGATAAAGAATAACCAAAATATATTCCTTAAATCTTTCACTTCTATGATAGCTTCTTGATTGTATGTATAAATGTATAAAATACATTTCCTTGCCATTGGGTCCAAATTGAGTTATTACCTTATTTTCAACCACAAGAATTGGTCTGGTTATTTTGATTTGGATTGGTTTGGTTTTTCTCTCTCCCTTCATATAGTAGATCCTTGAACAGTTGTCATTTATCAGGCTGAGGAAAATGTTGATCCAATACTGTTGATCACTGACAGAAGCAGGATGCCAGTCATTGTCCTTAAATTGTTATTGTTATTTCAAGGTGTCTTCTGTTGCTCGAGTATACTCAAAATAGGCTACAGAAATTAAATAAATAAATAAATAAAAAGAAGCAGCTGAAACATTTAAGAAACTTCTAACAGAACCTACAGGTAAACTACCTGACTATTGAAAATTTGACCACAGCAGGTCATTAAATAAAGAAGGGCAGGGCAGGGCAGGGCAGGGCAGGGCAGGACAAAGGAGAGGAGAGGGGGAGGGGAGGGGAGGGGAGGGGAGGAAAGGAGAGGAAAGGAAAGGAAAGGAAAGGAAAGGAAAGGAAAGGAAAGGAAAGGAAAGGAAAGGAAAGGAAAGGAAAGGAAAGGAAAGGAAAGGAAAGGAAAGGAAAGGAAAGGAAAGGAAAGGAAAGGAAAGGAAAGGAAAGGAAAGGAAAGGAAAGGAAAGGAAAGGAAAGACCTCTCCCCCTGTGTTTTTCTACTCTGTAAAATATAATTTTGTGCTGGATTGTGCTGACCAGATTGCCTGGTACATTTTACTACCTTTAACGCAAACTCCGTTACGTTGATTGGCTCCCTGATTCTTACACTCCACAGCCATTTTATCTGGGGCTGCTGAACTGGATGCTCATTTACAAGTTTAAAAGGCAGAGAGAGAGCCCTCAAGATACCAACCACCCCCAGGCATGTGCACGACTATTGAAAACCCATGCTAGCTGACAGACCAGATCTTAATGCTCTTCTGGAAGGCTAAGAGAGTGGGGGCCAACCTTATCTCTGGGGGCAAGACTTGATAGGGCAGGGGCAGCAACAGAGAAGGTTCTCCTCATAGACCCTGCCTGTTTAAATTCTTTGGCCGACAAGGTCCATAACATGCACTGACTGAATGAGATAGGTCAATATAATTGGAATGAAACGATTCCTCAGTTAACCCCAGCCCTTGCCATCAAGGGCTTTAAAGGTCATAACAAATGCCTTGAATTGGACCCAGAAGCAAACTGCCACCCAATGTAGCTCACCCAGCAGAGGTGCTACATCAACTGTCCTAATGGCACCTAAGACTTCTAGTGAAGCTGCATTCTCACAAACTGCAGCTTCTGGATACTTTTCCAGGGTAGTTGCCCATAGCGTGCATTGCAGTAGTCCAAATGACGAGGGCATGAATGAAGGAAAGGGTGAAGTTGGTGCACAACACAAAGTTATGTGTTAGTCTAGCCATGACTGCCACCTGCTCCTTGAGCAGGAGTCCTGGGTCCAGAAGCAATGCAACCCTAAGCAAGACCAAATATGGTAAGTTCCCAGATACCAAAGAGCCACCACCCATAGCCATACTATCTTACCACTGCAAAGCACTGCAAAAAAACATCCACAGCATCAATTAATTCACCCGGGAAGGAGATGTGCAGTTGAGTATCATCTGCAACCTGATGACGCCTCATCCCATGCTGATGGATGATCTTATTCAGCAAGTTCATGTAGATCTTTTTTTTAAAAAAGAAAAAAAAGAAAGCAAAGAGAACACCAAGCCCTGCCACACCCCACAAAGCAGGAGCCATAAATTGGACATGTTGCCCCTATCAACAACAATTGAAACCAACCTTGGAGGAAGGAGCTGAATCACCACAAAACTCTTCTCCCCACCCCAACTCTCAGAGCTTATCAAAAAGGATAGCATGATTGATGCTATCAAAGGATGACAAGAGATCAAGAAGAGTCAGGATAATCTCCCACCAGAGATTATCCAACAGTGCAACCAATGCTATTGTATTTCTGTCCCATATCAAGGCCTGAAACCTGACTAGAAGGGGTTGAGATAACCTGTAACATCCACGATCCGCTGCAGTGCCACCACTTTCTCAACTCAAAAAGATGAGAGAGTAGCCAAAAGTTACCCAAAATGATGGGGTCTAGCAATGGCTTCTTGAAAAGACGAACCTGGTCACATTAAATGATGCTTGGAACACCCCCTCCCTCAAGGATGAATTAACCATCACTAGGACCGACCCACACATCAATTCCCAGGCAGTCTTGATCAGTCAGGAGGGGCAGATCCAAGCCCAACACCCTTGGGTCAGACAGGATCAAACTATTCCTGGATAACTGGGTAAATAAGCTCTTGGTCACCAACTGAGAATAAATCTGAGTGATTTAACCCACCAGATCACAGCAATTTTTTCTGCACAGTCTTGAAGGTAAATCTCCAAGCCCCAATTACCCAGGAGAGTCCTGGTAATCTTAAAAAGGCTGGTAAGCCTATTGTGAAGCCAGGATGAAAATTTTATATAGCAAATGATAACAAAAATGTTGAAAGTGCATGAAAGGACAATTTAAAAAAAGAACAGCAAAAAGTGGCCAGGTCTGGGAAGGAAAAATTAAACTTTTGGAAGTAGGTAAATGATGTAACCACTGTTCTGTAATAATGCCTGCAGCAGAAATTAGGGAGTCAAGCCTGGGAAAATGCAAGAAGGCAACAAAGCTGATAGCTGTGCTTGCAAAAGTGTGCATTGTGTTGCTTTAACCTCTCCTCATCATGTTTGGCAGATTTGAATAAAATTAACCATTGTAGAGGATTCCCTGATGGATCTGAGCTTTAGCAGCATTGATGTGCAGTGATTTTCATGTGCCAAAAACAGACCTGGGTGCAAACCAAATAACTTCTCACTATCTGGTCTACAGTATCCAGCAGGTTTTCTTTTTCTGTCTTGCATTGTTTAACATTTACTTGGAACCACTAGATGAACCATTAGAAACTCTTCTCCTTCTTGCCATATAAATGTCAGTCCTTCCAGGTAAACCAAGCAGGAAGTGCATTAACAGAATCTTGCAAGTCTAAAAGTAGAAATTTCCCACCACCACTTTTAACTGCTTGATTCATTAGGGCAGGTTCTTCCTAAATTTCTTTCTTTGTTCATTATGCCACTGGGAGCTCCTGCTTCTTTTGACTGATTGTTTCATAGGAAGCATCCCATTATTCCCCAAGGTCATCCACACATTCCATTACATCAAGTAAGTCAAAGTTGGAGCATTCAACCTATACTGGCTAAGGCCATATTATTCCTAAAAGGACAGATTCTGTCTGGAAATACCTCTTGATAATCAGTGATGGCTGGATTGCCAAGTAATAGAAGTGCTAACAATCCCACTTAGACTATTATTCTAGCTTTGCAGCTGCGACTGTTCCCAAAGAGGTCATATCTATATATAAATTGCTGAAGAGGGAATAAATGCATCTTGGCTCCAGTTTGCAGATACAGTATGCATCTCCATAGGTGTCAAGAGCAGGGCAGCACAGAAGAAACTGTCTCTTGTCTGGATTTGACTACAGACACTATCCATGGTGGCCCAGAGATCAGAACAAGAGGAGAAAAAACTCATGGGACTTTGTTTTTGTTTGTTTTTACATATGATAACTTTGTTTATGCATATGATAATTGCAGCAAAATGTTTATATGAGCAAGGATGAAGTAATGGTTGGGGAAGATGATGGAAATGGTTGAGATGGCTAAATTGACTTCTTTGATCATTGTCAATATTTTTTATGAAACCCCTTATGGATTTAATGTGAAAAACAAAAAAAAATTGAACTTATGATTCATGTTTTTGATGTTTAGGCAAGATAGATTATACAAAGAAGAGAATTATGTTGGAACCATAGTGTAAAAGGTAATTTATATTTGTACTTATAATTGCTCTATAGAAGTTTGGAAACCACTTTTTTTTGTATCTTTACAAATTGTACCTCCACACATATGGACACCCCAAATTCCAGATGTTTGAGACCCAAATCCATTCATTATGGATCAAACCAAATGTATACCTCAAACCAGCTTTTCATAATGACCATTTGATTGGGGAGGAAACTGTGAAGGTTTGCTTTCAAATGTCAACTTAAGACTAACTTTTCTAAAAAGGGTATCAGGAAGTTCCCTAGCTATGCTGACTCAGGAATTCTGGGAGTTGAAGTCCATGAGTCATAAAAGAGCCGAGGTTGCCTACCCCTGCCCTAGATGTGTTCATGATCAAGAAAATCACCAGAATAAAGAGAAATTATACATTGCTTTCTTTTTTTACTATGATAAGCTAGCAGTTACAAAGATTAAGATGTAACAGTATTTATTTATTTATTATTTATTAAATTTCTATGCTGCCCTATTCCGGGAACTCAGGGCGGCTCACAGCATAAATAGAAATCCAATATAAAAAACTACATAATACATATATAAAAAATACATATATAAAAAAGAGAACCCCTAAATTAAGAAACCATTCATTCAGCAAACGTACACACAGACATACACTGGCTAGGGGCAAGATGTCAACCGCCCCAGGCCTGTCGGCAGAGATGGGTCTTTACTAGTTTACGAAAGGCAGAGAGGGTGGGGGCGATACGGATCTCCGGGGGGAGTTGATTCCAGAGGGCCAGGGCCGCAACAGAGAAGGCCCTTCCCCTACGCCCCGCCAGGTGACACTGTCTGGCTGATGGGACCTGGAGAAGGCTGACTCTGTGGGCCCTAACCGGTCGCTGGGTTTCGTGAGGCAGCAGGCGGTCCCGTAAGTAACCTGGTCTGATGCCATGTAGGGCTTTATAGGTCATAACCAACACTTTGAATTGCGTTCGGAGACCAATAGGCAGCCAATGCAGCTCGCGGAGTGATGCCGAAATGTGGGCATTTCTGGGCAGGCCCAACACTGCTCGCGCGGCTGCATTCTGCATTACCTGAAGTCTCCGAACGCTTTTCAAACGTTCGGAGTATAACTGTTACATAGAATAAAAATTAATGCATTTATTTATATAAAAATAAGATGTTTACCAATCTGCAGATCCTTAATTGAATAGTCAGTTCAATTAAGTGTCTTGCTGAATACCACAAAAATGCAAATCAGCAAGCAAGTTATCAGAGACTCTGAAAATCTGTTACAAAACAATCAGACCTTTCATATCATCAGAAGTCCAGGCTGCTGGAATCCATCCTTTCCAGCCAATATCCCTGATTCTTGATTGGTTATTCACAGGCTAGCTGGAACATTCTGAATCATGTGTTGTCACCTTTATATTTCCAATATGTCTACATCAGTAGTTAATATATTCTATAAAGAAACTCCTATTTTGCCTTCTCCACCCTCTTATTTTAATTTTAATTAAAACAGACTTGCTTGTCAGTGCCTAGGCTTCCACAAAGGGCCTAAATCAAAGTACCAACTCCATAGTGTGCAAGCATTATTTCTTAGTGTGAGTAGCCTTCCCCTGTAGACATTCACACTTGAACTGTGTAACCGCTATGATACTTTATTCCAAAAAGCACAAGTTTGGTTTACTTCATGAGCTTACTTCACAAGTTCTCTTTTATTTCACACATTACCTCACAAGTTTGTTTTATATCTCAAATTCATTTTCTTTAGACATCTAGGGACACACGGAACATGATATTAAACACAGGATTAAATAGCATGCTTTCTGTAGTTGATCAGGAATGAGATTGTTAGGGAGGAGAAAGGAGAAAGGAGAAAGTCAATGAAATATTATTCTAGAAGATCTCCATTTATGGATAAATGAAAAGAAGGATTTAATTTTTGTTACATTATCTAAATGCTAACAGGGAGGGAAACAACTTTGAAATGCAGATGTTTAAAAAGACCTATTAAGTGGAATAAAAGGAACATGCAGTCTTTCCGACAAAGTAGAACTTCTAATGCCAAGGTGAATACATGTATTAATAATTCATATTATGATATGCCTTAATAATCATACTAAGATTATAAACAGAGTAAGAACTACAGCTTTGATGACGTATTTGAGATTCTCCAAAAATGTAAATTCAGATAAAAGTAGAATTATTGACTCTTTTCAAAGTTTTATAATGCTAATCTCCCTTAGAGTGGTGTTGTAAATGTTTGAGAAAATGATACCCTTCAAATATTTTCAAAATAATTTTCTTCAACTGAAATTATTTGATTGCATCAATTCATAAAGTTCAGACTGCCCCAGGAGCTGTTGATACAGTTCTACAGAGCAATTATTGAATCTGTCATTTGTACTTCCATAACTGTCTGGTTTCATACAGCAACCAAACAGGACAGGTACAGACTTCAATGAATAGTTAGAACTACAGAAGAAACCATTGCAACCAGCCTGCCTTCCCTAGAGGACTTATATTCTGCACAGGTCAGAAAGAGGACTGAGAAAATATTTACAGAATCCTCACATTCTGGGCATAAACTGTTCAACTCCTCCTCCCAGGACACCACTATAGGGAATTGCATGCCAAAACAACTAGACACAAAGACAGTTTTTTCCCTTGTGCCGTCACTCTGTCTTATGTCCTACTCATGCGGTATGGCAGTGTTATTATTATTATCCTCATCTTCTCTATCCCCTTTTGTTGGCATCATTATTATGATTATTACTCTATTGTTATGCATGTACATTGAGAGCTTCTGCACCAAAGACAAATTCCTTATGTGTCTAATCACTCTGGGCCAAATAAAGTATTCTGTTCTGTTATTCCAGACATGTCAAACACAAGCCTCGGGGGCCGGATGCGGCCCGCGAAGTAGTTTCATGTGGCCTACGAAGCCATCCTGGAAACAGTGAGGGAATGGCCCCCACTTCCTTGGCCCTGGCCCAGGCCGGCTGGCCGAGAACCAATGTACAATTTTGTGGTGGCGATCTATGCTGAAACACTTTCAGTCGCCCTCTGACTTTGCCCTAGTACCCATCATGAACAACCTGGCTAAGGAGAGCAAGCACAGCAGCAGCAGCCTTGAGGAGGCGGTAAGTGCAGCTAGGTGCCCCCTTGGGGAAGTGGGGCTGGGCTTGGTGCCACTGTGCTCGAGGGCCAGGCTGGGCATTTGACCTCTGCTGCCCAGGGCTCCGGGCAGCCTGCACCACCATCCAGCCCCCTCCACATGGCCTGAGAGGAACAGTGAGGCTCCTCCAGTGGACCATGCCTTGGCAGTTGCCCTGGTCCCACCCCCTTCTGCCAGAGACCCTCAGATCTGTCCCACTCCTGCCCAGGCCCCCACACACACCATTGACGTGAACAATGTAGAGCTGGCCATGCCCACCCAGTAGGCCACACCCACTCCCTCCACGCCCACCCAATAGGCTGCACCCACCTTGGCCACACCCACCTGCCCCCCCAAGGGCAACTGCAATGCTGATGCGGTCTTAAATGAAATTGAGTTTGACACCCCTGTGTTATACTCTACTCTACTCTACTCTACTCTACTCTACTCTATTCTACTCTACTCTTCAGATATTCAGTTATTATAATTGATGCATTACAATCCCAAACATTTAAAACAAACCGGGTTATCAAAAATTGTTACAAAATACTATGTGAATTAAATGTCTGAAACTGAAACTGAATTTATTTAAACTTGACTTGTTTCATGTTAGGCCTCAGAAAAAATATGGAAAAAGAATCTATTTTGATTCAGGCCATTTCAGAAGCTGAAAGTATGATTTAGAGCATGATCTGAAGTAGGATTAAAATGCAAAATTTACTTCTATTTAATTTAATTCTATATTTGGGGATCCACAAATGGTTATAAGATTTTTTTTAAAATGAATTTCCAAAGCATATAAAACTCATCTGATGCATTAACTTATACCTTATAACTTATACCTTAAATGAAATAAAACTTTGGTAATAATAGTCGAAATCAAACTAAAACCAACCTGACTCAGTAAAAACCAAAAGTAATCAGTTTAGGTTAATGTTTATCTGATCAATTTTCCATTGATTAAAAACAGAAGAATGGTCCAGAGGTGTTTAGGAGCTGGCCAGGGTCTAAATCTAAATAAATATATGAATTTCCTTTGCAGGCACATAAAGGAAAGGTAACCCGTGCTCAGAAGACTGCCCACCTTAGCATGAAGCAAACCAGCTATCCATTATGTTCAGATTTTACAAAGAGTGCTCAGATTTAACAGGGCAGAAGATATATTAATGGAGGGCAAGAGATCTGTAATTGGCAAGGAAGCTGGAAGTAGACATGCCCCCAGATAAAATCTGTAACTGAAGGTATGATGAAACAAAGAAAAGTAGTTCTTTTTATGTCTAAGAAAGTATCAGCAACAGTAAAAGTTCAGCAGGTGAAGAACAGTGGCATTCATTCATTAAAAACTATCCCGGAGAAATTTTGTGAATGTTTGAAAAGTTTTTATTCTTTAAAAACTGTAACAAGAATGCTGATTACATTAAATACTGGTCAGTATTTTCCAGCATTAAATATTTAGCCTAGGGAGGTTAGCAACCTCTTGTGGATATAGACCGGTATACAATTAAGCTTCTAATTTTGAGGAAAAGTTCTACCACTTGCGATTTAGAAAGATCTTCCTTTTTGTGTGTGTGTGTGATTTAGCCTAAGTTTTCTTCCAGACCCTGAAAGGCAGCTCCAGTTTTTAGCAGATCTCATCTGGATCACAAACATTTCTGTACTGTGAAATACACAAAACCATGCTTTGATTCTGCTCTTGTCTTGTCCCTGTCGGGGTAAGTTTTCAGAAACTGACAGTGCCTTTACAATTTAATTGGTGTTGACACCTTTTGAAGCAATGCCTTCAGGCGCTAGAAGTCATTGTCTTCTTGTTCTTATTTGTCACAGGCTACTTTCAGTTGGCTACTTGGCAGCCTGTGATGCTGCATTGGCCCCTGCACTTTTCATTCATGTACGCACTTGTACCAGGCCCTTTTACAAGAACCCTTGTTAAATGCCCAGCAGGCAGTATTGAGTAGAGATTTTCATTATCTTGGATTTTCCAAGGCCTCTGGCAAGAGCAGAAAATAGACAGCAAAACACAAAACATCCTAGGTGCAGTCTGGGTTGAAGTAGCAAAGAACCAAAGATGGAGTACATCGTATTAGCTCTGCTGAAGTACTTGGGGCATTTGCATGAAGTTTGCTCTAATTCTAATTAGGCTACGAGTCGTGTTCTTTCTTAGCATTTTAGCAATTCAACATGCCAACAGCTAGGTTTTTGACTATCCAAATTATTTTTGGTTTCTGATTTCCTATGTCTTGGTGGATTTGGGCAAGGCCTAATAATATTCACTTAAATAAATCAAATTCCAGATGGTTAGCTGTGTTAGGACAATTTCAGCAAGTCAAAGTCAAAGAGTACCTTCCAGGAGAAGAAGTCATTATGGAATTGCCTTTGTTGGCCTCTTTCTAGCTTGAATCACATCTGACAAAATGGTTACAATACATTTATTTGTGTCACAACGCTGTTGCCTTTAAAATTAGTAGAGTTAATGGGATTTATTCATGAATCGACATGTAATGTGCAATAGGAAGGAGCAATCTACTACAATCCCTTTTTAACGTTGATGAAGGTTCTCAGTCATCCAGGTTAAGATGTCTGAAGGTTGAACCTTTGCAACTGGATTAATTTTTGGTTGTTAGTTTGAGAGACATTTCACTGCCCTTCCAGACAGCTTCCTCAGTCAGAACAAGGCAGAGGGTCTTTGGAATGTACCAACTCCTGCCACACCAATCTCAGCTTTTCCTCCTTCAAAGTGTTAGTACATGGATTGGTACATGAGAATGCAAATACAGACTTCCGGTTTCATCACGCAGCCGCCATGGATGGTTGGGAGATCTGCTCTTTCTCCCCCGTTCAGTTTTGCATCGCTGGGGGGCCCTGAAAAAGGCCGAAAATCACCCCAGAGAGGCGACCAGCAAGGAGGGGCTTTTGCTGGATTGAAGGAGAGCAGCAACTTTCCTGAAAACCTGGCATTTTCCTCCAAACCGGCAGACAAAAGGACTGGCCGTAGAAATATGGCTCGTCCCTAGGCTGCTAATAGCCGAAGTCACATTAACATCTGGCAACTTCAAAGCAGCGTGGAAAGGATTGGGTGAGATCTGCCTCTCTTACATCCTAATTATTTAATTACCTGCATAAGCTGCTAAAGTACTTTCCCCCCTGTGGTGAGGGAAGGAGGGTTTTAGCCCTCCCTCCAGAAACAGTGGCTATCAACCACTTGGGAGTTTAAAATGTTGGGGAAAATACTGGGATCCTAATTGGAATTCTATTTTTTAAAACTGGTGGATTATAAGACTGGTAACTTTATGTTCTCTATTTTTTCTTCTTCTCTGATTTTTACTCTAACTATTATTGAAGATTTGGGTTCTTTTTCTCCCCCTTTACAATAGAGGGGGAAAAGAAAACTGAAAAGATTTAACTAACTCTGAGATGACATTTGCTGGCTAAATTTGAAACTGTAACCTGCTATTCTTTAAGAAAGACTTGTTGATTCTTAAAAACAGATAAGATACAAAGTAACCTTGAAGCACCAGCTGCAAGAAACTCAGCTCAGCTTTTTACTTGGTGGACTTTCTGATTGTAAGTTCTTTGTTTAGTCTAATATATGACAATGGAAGAAGAACAGGAATGGATTTCTCACACAGAGGAAGTACAGGAACAAATTCTTTATATGTTAAAAGCAATTATCCAAACTCTCCGTATGCAAGCTCAAACTATGACTTCAACTAAAGAATCATCTATACAGAATTCTATAGAAAAGGGGAAACAATCAAATGTTATGACAGAAGACTTAGATACTCAACAAATACAAACTGTGGAAAACATGGGAAGGAAACTGATAATAGAGAACAAGGAAAGGACTTTTCTTATAAACCAGAAGGAATTTGAAGACAAAAAAGAAAAACAGATGAAAGACAAGATAAATACTTTGGGACAACTGCATCAAACTGGAAAAATAAAGAGACGACCTGTCAAACTAGCTAGTCCTCTTAAGAAAACAGCAACTGAACGCCTTTATCAATATCAAACAATAGTTACAACAATACAAGGAGATCTTTTTGATGATTTAAAAGTGAAGATACGAAAGATGATTTGGCAGAGGAAAAAAGCTAGAATTAGACTGAAAGGGATTGGGGTTTTGATCTATATATGAGATCTAAAATAGAATATATTTAAATGGATAGAATATGTATTTTGAATATAAGATATTGTAATGATTTGAGATAAAAAAATTGGTTTTATAAAATTTAGAAATATAAATATCGAAATAAGAATATTATATTGTCTTATTAGTTTGTTAAGATATATGATAGATTTTACATATAAGGTCTGTATTTTAAATATTAGATCATATGTTGAATTTGACAAAGGAATTGTGTTTAATTAAAATTTGGAAAAAAGATAAATATTAAATGTTAAATTAAAATATTAAGGGAAAATCAATTACCAGGTTACTGATTTGCTAAAAGTTTGAATGTTTATAGATAACTAAGACTTGAATTTAAGATATTGTCATGAGTTGAGATACAGGTTAAATAAAACTTAGAAGTATAAATACTAATAATTAAATTTGTATATTAGCTTGTGGTATAAATGCTGATGGTCTATTTAATTATTTTTCTCTTTTTCTGGAAAGGAAGAAAGAAAAGAAGTAGAAAAAAGGAAAAGAAAATTATTAGCCGTAAATATGAGATAGGAGACAGAAACTGGGATCATTTAAAATCTAGAAATGATAAAGATTAAACGTTAAATTTAAATATCAATGCAAAATTAAAGTTAAGAAAAACATATTAGGTTATTGTTTAAAAGATGGAATGTCAAATTAATTAAGATATGTATAGACTGAAGATTATTAATGAATATTAGAAAGGTATTTTTTGTTTGATTGATAGAATAAGAACTGTATTGATCTGAATATGATAGTAGATCTTATGGGGGAAAGAGAGGGAATTTTGTTGTTGAAATACTTTGAGATTTGTACTGATGATATTTAAATGTAATGGAATCACGATGCTCAACCGCCATGCTACTTTTCAAATATGTAAATGCAATATTGGAAAATTAATAAAAAACTTGGATATATAAAAAGAGAATGCAAATACAATCTAGATATGAAAAAGATGTTAAAATAGATGGTGTTAATTTGGGGACAACAGAGTTAGATGAAATACTCACAGGAATGGAAGAAAAATGGATTTTTCTTAGATGAAATACTCACAGGAACGGAAGAAAAATGGATTTAAAAATGTACAGTTATCAACTACATATGGAGTTAGAAGAGGAACAAGTGAAAGAGACAATGATAAAATGGACAAGGAATTTTGGATACACAATTGAATTAGATAGATGGCAGCAACTATGGGAAAGAAACTATAAATTGACAATGGCGACTGCGTATAAAGAAAATATGTACAAAATGTTTACAGATGGCACATGTCTCCAGAAAGATTAGCTAAAATGTTTAAGGACAGGTCTATGAAATGTTGGAAATGTCATCAGATACCAGGTTCCTTCTACTATATGAGGTGAACGTGTGTAGAAGCTAAAACTTATTGGAATATAATTAGAACATGGATATAAAAGATGATACAACAACGTATAAAACTAAAACCAGAAATATTCCTGTTGGGTATTCTACCAGGGAAATACAATAAAGAGACAACATATTTAATTATTCATATAATTATGGCAGCCAGGATTGTGTTTGCACAAAATTGGAAAGCACTGAAAGCCCCCCCCCAGAGGGAGAGGTGATTGGGAAAATACTGGAATGTGCAGAAATGAATAGACTAACAATGACAATTAAAGATAAGACAGAGTCAGACTACTATGAAATCTGGGGAACTTTTTATGATTGGCTGAAAAGAGAATACGATTAAAAGATAGTTAACATCAATTTACATGGAAGAAGGGCTTCCGGTGGCTTCACCGGCGTCGAAGGAGTCTCTAACGTGAGGCTCCGATCTCTGTGTCAGTTAGCTGTCAACAACAGCGCTCACCAGCTGTTCGTTGCAGCGGAAAACTCCTCTTCGGGCAAAGAAGGGGAGTAGAGCTTCAAGAGCCGGGTTGAGCCCTTCCAAGACCCCTGGAACAAGTTTTCAGGGGCAGAGAAGGTGTGCTCCCCAGGCACTTGAAATGCTCCTGCTCAGAGACGCTTCTGTCGGCTGACAGAATTAGACGCCGTGACCGCCTCTGCTCTTAAGATTGACTTACAAGGACTTTAAACAGACGGTCTGAATACAGAAGTCTTTTGATTATCGCAAGTATACTGCTATTTTGTTTCTGCCTTTGTATTTATAACTTTTCTTGAATCAACAAAAACTTTCTTAAAATGGCGATCGCTTTCTCTACCTAGTGAAAGTGAAAAATCTAAAGTGTGGATTGCGCAGGAAAACGAAAGTGAAATTTCTTTCCTCTTTCTAAAGAGAAGTTTGAGTGATTATTTGGATTGGATTTATTTGGACTTTAAAAGAAATTGATCTAATTGGATTTTAAAAGAAATTTAAAAGGGAGGAAGTGGCAATCTTTTTTTTTTTCAAGCTATTCTATTTTTTTTTTCTTTTTCTTCTTCCTCTCTCCCTCTTTTTTTTTTTTTTTTTTTAATCATGACAACGAGACATAAGGCAGCAGTTGCTAAGGCGGCTATGCCCTCTCCAGGCCAGCTTGTAAAATCACAGTCTGCTCCTTTAGAGTCTCAAGAGCCTGTACAGCCTGCTTCAGAAATAATTACAATTAAAGATCTACAGACTGCTTTAACAGTAGCATTATCCCCAGTAAGTGCTGCATTATCCTCACTTAAAGACAGAATGGATAAAATGGATTATAAGTTAGAGGAAAAGATGGCTGAACAGAAAAAAGATTTTAAAGCTATGACGGAAGTATCTAACCAGGAGATGAGACAAGACATTGTCGAGGCTATCAAGGGTGTTTGGGATTATACCATCGGTGTTGAAGAGAAATTAGAGAATATTGAACAGCAATTTGAAGAAAAATTAGAAGAAATTAAAAGTGATGTACAAGATCAGGCTACTTTGACACAATTTCATCAGATGCAGTTTGCAGTTAGAATCAGGGGACTTAGAGAAGCCCCAAATGGGATCCAAGAGGATTTAAGAAAAATTGTTATTGAAGCCTTATCAAAATTTTTGGATGACTCAATTGAGAATGTAGACTGGCAGATTGAACGGTTGTTTAGAATGAACTCACGCATTGCAGCACAAAGAAATTTGCCTAGAGATATTGTGATATATTTTAATACAAGAAAATACAGAAATTGGGTTCTCTCAACAGCCTACAATAAACAACTGAGTGTTGCTGGTCAAGAAGTACTGGTTTTGAAAGAGATACCTCCTAAAATGCTGAGGTTAAGGAAAGATTATGCTTTTTTGACAGAGGAGCTCAAAAGAAGAGAGATACAATATAGATGGGAGGTTCCAACTGGACTTTCTTTGTTTTTTAAAAATAATAGATATCGTCTGACTACTGTTGCTAAAGCAAAGGATTTCTTTGATAATATATTGATGGCTGATAGATCTACCTCCCCAAAATCTAAGAGGGCAATTTTGGTTAAAGATCTAGAATCATTGCAAATTTCGGAATCTCAACAACCTCGTACAATTCTTTTGACGGATATGGATAAAGCAGTTGAACAACCAGTGCAGTTAATTGATATTTTTCAACCTCTGGTAGCTGATAAGCCTAAAGATCCAAGGGGTTCACGTGAATTAATTCAAACCAAGCAAGCTGATCTGACATCTTTGGAAGCCATGGGAGCAAGGCCTAAGAGGAAGGAAGAGGTAGCTTTGGCCCTGCAGAAGCTTTCACGAAAAGATCATGTCAAATAAGTATTTGACATGGAACGTCAATGGTTTAAATTCTCCACAAAAAAGGAAGAAGATATTTCATTATTTGAAGCAATGTAAAAATGACGTAATTTGTTTACAAGAAACTCATATAAGAACTTTGGACCAGAAATATTTGATTAATAACAAATTGGGTACACACTTTGTGGCATCATCTTTAGACAAAAAAAATGGAATTGTTATTTATGTTAAAAATCATATAAAAGCTAAATTAATAGAAGCAGATACACATGGAAGATTTTTAGCTATAGAAATTTTATTGGATGGGAAGAAAGTTTTGTTGGTGGGTATATATGCTCCAAATCAAAAACAAGGTATATTTTATAAAGCATTGCATAGAAAGTTAATACAGCTGGATTATAGATCTTGTATTTTAATGGGAGATTGGAATGGAGTTCTTGATGCTAGTTTGGATAAGAAAAAAATCTTATCTGTTCCTCAAACGCGTTCAATATTGCCTAAATCTTTTTTTGATATTAAAGACGATTTTAATTTGCTAGATATATGGAGAGAAAGACATGGGAGGGACCAAGAATTTACTTTTTTCTCTGATAGACATCAATCATTTTCTAGAATTGATTTTATTCTAACTACGAGTGATTTTATGTTAACTTTAAAGAAAGTTAAAATTTTACCTAATGTATTGTCTGATCATAACCCAGTTATGATGGAACTAAGGACTGGTCAATATATATGCAGATCCTGGAGACTTAATGAAAATTTGTTTAATTATGAAATGTATGTGGAAGAATGTAAAAAGGCTATCAAGGAATTTTTCAGGTTAAATTTGAATATAGGTTTACCAATAGAAACGGTGTGGGACTCTAGCAAGGCCCATATGCGTGGTATTTTAATTGAATTGAATGCAAGACATAGACGTAAACAAGAGGAAAAGAGAAGAGTTTTAGAAGCGGAGATAAAAAAGAAAGAGTTATTATTAATAGATAAACCGGATGATAGTAATATTAAAGAAGGGATAAAGGTTTTACGGAAACAATTTGATATTTTGATGGCCGATCAGGTTGCCAGGAATATACAATATGCTAAACATAATACTTTTTTTAATGCTAATAAACCTGGCAGATGGTTGGCTTATATATTAAGGAAGAAACAAAAATCTCGTTTAATTGAGAAGGTAGAATATAAGGGGCAAGAAGTATTTCATCAGGATGCTATTAAGAAGGCTTTTCTAGAGTTCTACACCAAATTGTATGCTGAAGAAAAAGTTCAAGAGCAAGAGGTAGATGCCTTTTTACAAAATCAAAATGTTATGGAAATTACTTTGGAACAAAGAGATAGATTAAATGCTGTGATTAGATCAGAAGAAATTATTGACGCAATTAAGCAATTGAAATTGGGAAAATCTCCAGGAACTGATGGTTTTACTACGATTTATTATAAGTGTTTACAGGAGGAAGTGGTCGAACATTTGAGGGAGTTATTTGTGAATATACAAGAAGGTGGTCCGGTTCCACCCTCCTGGAAAACGGCTAGTGTTTGTTTGATTCCTAAAGAGGGTAAAGATAATTTACAAGTAGAAAATTTTAGACCTATCTCATTGTTAAATACGGATTACAAGATTTTTGCAAAAATTTTGGCCAATAGATTAATGACAGTTCTGATACAGAGGATACATCCGGATCAGACTGGTTTTTTACAAGGGAGACAAATGAAAACCAATGTCAGACAACTTGTTAACATACTGGAATACTTGGATAAACATATTCAAGTGCCGGCTGTTTTAATGTTTTTAGATGCAGAAAAAGCTTTTGACAGATTGAATTGGACATTTCTGCAAAGGCTTGTGGTAAGGATGGGAATGGGGGACCAGTTTATTAATTCTATAACAGCTATATATCAGAAACAAACAGGACAGATTATAGTAAATGGTCAATTAACAGATTTGTTTAACATTGAAAAGGGTACTAGACAGGGTTGTCCCTTATCTCCTTTATTGTTTGTTTTAACCTTAGAGGTCTTATTGAATAGGATTAGAGCATCAGAGGAATTAAAGGGGGTACAAATTAGAAAACATGATTATAGATTATGTGCCTTTGCAGATGATTTACTTGTGACATTGACTCAGCCAATGCAATCGGTTCAGAGTTTGATGGAAATTATTCGAAACTATGGAAAAGTATCTGGTTTTAAATTAAATTTATCCAAGACAAAGATGTTGGTCAAAAATTGTGATAATAAATTAAAACAAGATTTGGAAAGAATAACGGGATGTGAGATAGTTAAAAAAGTTAAATATTTAGGAATTTATATAGAAGCCTCAAATGGTAAATTATATAAGAATAATTATGAGTTCTTATGGAGTAAAGTTCAAAAAGAAATGGAGAATTGGAAAAAACTACAATTATCTATCCTGGGTAGGATAGCCGCTATTAAAATGAATGTATTACCGAAATTTTTATTTTTATTTCAAATGTTGCCAATACTTAAAAAGGATGGGAATCTTGATGAATGGCAGAAAGGTATAAACAATTTTATTTGGGATGGCAAGAAACCAAGGGTTAAACTTAAAATTATTCAAGATATAAGAGAGAGAGGTGGAATGAAAGTGCCTAATTTCAAATTATATTATTATGCAGCAGTTCTAGTGGCAATAAGTGATTGGATTAATTTAACAAATGAAAGAATACTGAATATAGAAGGATATGGGTTAGTGTATGGGTTTCACGCCTATTTAGTTTATGATAAAAAATTGGATAGGGGTTTTAAAGAGCATATATTAAGAAACTCTGTGATGCGTGTCTGGAAAAAGTATTATTATAAATTAAATGGTAAAATTCCTTTATGGACTGTTCCCAGACATGCAATACAGAGTGTGGGTATACAACAAATTCAAGACGTGGAGCCCTATGATAAACTCTTGAATAAAGATGGGAATAGCTTAGAATTGAAATCACTAGACAGATTAAGGGAGGAAGGTATAGCTCATAATTGGTATCATCATGCACAACTTCAAGCCAGATGGCAAAAAGATGTTAAGATGGGTTTTTCTTTAAAGGATGAAAAATTGATTATACAGATTAGAGACCAAAGAGCGATGCATATTAAAAGAATATATGACGCTTTAATTGAAATTGATTCTGAAAAGGAATTAGTTAAAGACTGTATGATCAAGTGGGAAGGGAATTTTGGACATTCAATCAGGATGGAAACTTGGAAAAGAATATGGGTGAAAAATGTTAAGTTTACACAAGCTCAGCATTTAAGAGAGAATTTTTATAAAATGTTTTATAGATGGCATTTAGACCCAAAAAAATTGTCGCTTATGTATCCAAATTTGAAACCCAAATGTTGGAGATGCGAATCTTTGGATGCAACTTATTTTCACATTTGGTGGACATGTAAAAAAATTAAGGCTTTTTGGATAAAAATATGGTGGATTCTTCAAAATATTTTGAAAAAACGTATTGAGTTTGTACCACAGTTATTTTTGTTGGGTATAACAAAGGATTGTTCCACCACGGAGACTAAGTTGATTTTGAACTTGACTACGGCCGCAAGACTGTTGGTGGGTCAATATTGGAAGTCATCTGAAATACCATCTATTGAAGAATGGACATTAAAAGTTACCCATCTGGTTGAGATGGCTAAGATATCAGCCTACCTGAAGAACCACTCAAATGAAACATTTTTGATGGATTGGAAAAAATGGATTGATTATATGCAAAAGAAATATCAATTGAAAGAATTAGATATGATATATAGATAAATAGTTACTAAATAGTAGATTAGCGGGGTTTCTTGCATTTTTTTACTCTGTATTCACTCCGGGAAGCCTGGGGGGGAGGGGGGAGGGAGATAATAAGTAATAGATTATGTTTCTCAACTGTAGTTGGGGATATTAAGGGAATAGATTTTTTCTTCTTTTTTTTTCTAAGGTGCTCGGGAAAACTTTACACCGCATTGGATGGCGAGGGAGGTTAGGGGTTAGGTTGTGGGAGGATGTGGTGGGGGGGGTTCCGAGCAGCTATTTGTATTGCTTGTTAAATTTGTTATTTCTCTGTTATCAGTTGAGTTATTATATTTTTGTGTTAATATTTGTTAAAACTTTATAAAATTTAATAAAAATAATTAATAAAAAAAAAAAAATTTACATGGAAGAAGAAGGAGCAGATAAGGAGGGAGACCCAGGTGACACAGTATTGAATAACTGGAGGTTGTATAAATATTTATAGAAGTATATACCGAGAAGGTTAGATAAATAGAAGTATTAATGTAAGAGAAAATTAATCTTATTATATATAATACAGATAGGGAAATTTGGAGAGAGGAGTTGCTCGGACATTACCCCTGAATTGTATCTGAAGAGGTATGAGAGGGAAGAAAGGAGAGGAGAGAGAAAAGAGTAAAGGAGGGGAGAAGGAAGTAGGAAGGTTGGAGGAGAAGAGGAGAAGTGGGGAGAAAGGGGAGGAGAGTGGTGAAGGAAAGAGAAGAGGAGAGAAAGAAGAGGGAAGTAGGGAAGAGAAGGGAGAAAGAAGGTAGAGAAGAAGGAGTGTGGATACAGTGAAAAGGGAAATGGGCGAGCAACACCAAAAGTCATGTGTATGTATTTATTTCATTTTATGAAAAGTATCTTATATATGAATGTAAAAAGAATGTATGTTAACATCTGATAAATATCACGGTATATGTATGGGGGAGAGTTTGGAAAAATAAAAAATTATTTAAAATTTTTTCAAAAGAATGTGAAATATGAAAAGTCTTATTTATTGCTTATGAGTTCATCTGTCACTCAGTGGAGGAGAAGGCTGAGTATCCTAGTCACATGTCTGGTGCTCAACCTAAGAAAGGGCAGCACAATTAATTGTTATCTTTTCTATTCCTATGTATCAGAAATGCCCTAAGCCACGGGTGCTAAACTTGCCGCGTCACATGACATGTCGCAATGTATCACAACTTTTTTTGCATTGCCAGAGCTCGGGAGGCCGTGACATCTGTTTGATGCAACCGGCCCATGGGCCGGCAGTTTGACACCCCTGCCCTAGGTTATGGAACCTCTATGTGGCTTACCTTTACAAAATGGTACTTACAGCTGTAATCACCCAACTGCTAACACCACTTTCTAATGCTTTGGTAATATCACACTTGCATCCAGTTTTGGCCACCACAATATAAAATGATATTGAGACTCTAGAAAGAGTGCAGAGAAGAGCAATAAAATTGAATAGGAACTGGAGGCTAAAACATATAAAAAATGGTTGCAGGATTTGATTATCTCTAGTTCAGTGAAAAGAAGGACTAAGGGTGACATAATAGCGGTGTTCCAATATCTCATTGGTTGCCACAAAGAAGAGAGAGTCAAGCTATTATCCAAAGTACCTGAAGGCAGGATAAGAAGCAATGGATGGAAACTAATCAAGGACAGAAGCAACCTAGAATGAAGATGACATTTCCTGGCAGTTAGAACAATTAATCAGTGGAACAACGTGCCTCCAAAAGTTGTGGGTGCTTCACCAATGGAAATTTTTAGAGATTGGACAACCATTTGTCTGAAATGGCAGATGGTTTCCTGCTTGAACATGGGGGTAGACTAGAAGACCTCCAAGGTCCCTTCCAACTCTGTTATTCTGTTATTCTATTACCAAAAATAGAAATCATGGCCAGGAAGTATCAAAACCAGAAGACTTCCAAAAGAGGAAGATTGACATTTCCAACATCCTATATGCCTTATCCTGCCTTTAGAAAAGCCCAACGCCTACTCTCTCAGTAGCCCGCCAAGGAAGAAACTTCTTCAAGGTAACAAGTTATCTAGATGAGAAACGCAAGAATTGGCAAGCCTGGCAGATAAGAAATCCATTGCTTTTAGGTGCCACTTTATTTGGGCTTCTGCATTTTTTTACATCCAAAAGATAGATGCTACATTGTGATCACAATTAGAGCTTTCAATCATGGCTCCTATATGGGCCTTCTGTGTGAATAATAATCACCTCTCAAGGGCTCTGTAACGTTCATGCTTGCTTTTTTGAGAGCCTTCTTAACACTGCCTAGTTGAATACCAAATGCCATATTCCATTTAACAATAAGATAAAGCTCAGTAGAAGCCAGGACAAAGTGAGCCATAGCTAAAGTCTGGTCAAAATGTATATGTTCTTTTTTTCATCTTTTCTTCTTCTTCTTTCCAACTTAACAAGTAAATAAGGTAATAGGTCCCCATAGAAATGGGAACTTTTTGGGACCCCAAATATCCAAAAAGTGCAAGTCCAGTTATTTAGTTATTTAGTTTGGTTGTTCTTTTCTTTTCTTTTCAAAGCTTTATTTTCCCGAAGTAGGCAGATGCTGCAATGTTAAAAGGGGAGAAGAAATTTCAAGAGACTTTTACAGGAAGATAGTTGGGATACAAAAAAGGTAAGGTAAGGTCTCACCCAATTCCTCCGCGGTGCTTTCGTTGTGCTTGGTGGTGATTTTGGCTTTCGGCTGGTACCGCTTAGTGATCAGCCATGTTGATGGCCGATCTTTTCTCCATCGGTCCAAAGAAGCTGCCTTGGATCAAACAGAAGAGCTGCTGCCCTTCCGCAATCTTTTGAGTGTCTCCTCACGGTCATCACTCCTCCAGGGTGACTTTCGACCATTTTCAGGGTCTCCCGAAGAAGGAAAACTGGGCGGCAGAGAGAGCGCTCCCACCGCACATCCGCCAGAGCTGCAATCACAAACCGGAAGCCTCTTAAGGGCTCTGTAACATTCAGGCTTGCTTTTTTGAGAGCCTTCTTAACACTACCTAGTTGAATACCAAATGCCATATTCCGTTTTAACAATAGGATAAAGCTCAGTAGAAGCCAGGACCAAGTGAGCCACAGCTAAAGTCTGGTCAAAATGTATATGTTCCAATACACTTCAGAATTACTTTATCTTGTTGACAAGCCATTTATTAGTTCCTGGTTTAAAATTGTATCTCAGAAAATTAGTCAAATTAACTTCTCTCCAGATCACTCACTTAAGTTTTCTTGTTCAGTTTTATCCCAGTTTTGCTGGGATTAAAAAAAAATGGCAGGAGCTGATTAGTAAAGCTAACTTGCTCTGTTCTCCAGTTCTTTTTTTAATTATTATATGCCATCACATCATTTTCAATTCCTAGTGACCACACAGATTTTCTCCACGATGATCTAGCCTTAACCTATTCTTTCAAGTCTCCCAATGTTGCATTCATTGCCACCGTAACTGAGTTCATCCACCTTCTACTGATCATCCTCTTCTTCTCTTTCCCTCTATGTTTCCCAATATTAGAGCATTTTCTAGAGACAGATGAATCTTCACATAATCTGTCCAAAGTAGGATAATTCGAGCCTGGTGATTTGTGCCTCAAGTGAAAACTCTGTGTTGATTTGTTTGATGATCCATTGGTGTGTTTTCTTGGCTGGCCATTTTTATATCCTCAGGAATCTTCTCAAACACAAAAAGTCCAAATTTCACTTCCAGAGTGTCATGGGGAATATCACTGCTTATGCGATTCTGATCTTTGTAGGGACAGACACATCACAGTATTTGAATATATTTTCCCATGCCTTCATAGCTGCTCTACTGAATGCTATTCTGTGGCATATTTCTTGACCTCCTTGTTCCTTTGCAGTTCTTGGTTGTTCCTAAAAGGTAGAAGCTATCTACCACTTCAATATCTTCATTGTCAGTTCTAAGGACAATTGTTCTACCTGTAATTTTGGTCCCAGTTTTTCACTGTGTTCTTTGACTTTTAGTACTAGGTTTGCAGACCTTTTGTATTTTTACTTATCAGGGTACTATCATCAGCAAACACAGGTTACTGATAATTTCTTCATACAGTTTTAAAATCATACTCATCTTCCAATCCACCAATTCATTTAGGTATTTATTATTAATATCATTAATGTATGGCTTCATATTTAACCAATCTAAGTCACAGTACTTATTGAAACACATTTGCAAAAACCTGGCTGAGGAATTCTGGGAGCTGAAGTCCACAAGTCATAAAAGGGCCAAGTTTGAAGACCCCTGTATTAGAAAGACTCCACGTTATATCTCTGCTTTTGCAATAGCTTAGAAGTAGAGTTAATACTTTTGATTTGTGGATTATATACTGGTTTGAGACAAAGTTTTATTTCCCTTTCACTGATTTTTTTTAACCAAGCAGTTTAAATGATGTACCGGTATATGCAAACTTTTTTTTACTTCACTATCATGATTAGATGCAAAAAGAACTACTTCCTGAATGATTTCACAACATGAAAAGTAAAAAAATATGTTTGTTCTTGGGTCTTTTGACTGGACTAAACTATTCAACTTCAAGTGACAAGGCATTGTGACAAAAAGGAAAAGGATTGGCAAGTTGCACAAAAGAAATCCATCACCCATGTGGTTTGGGCAGTTTGTGGCCAAATAGTAAAAAGCCCTTCAGAGTTTGTATCCTCTATACAAATCTTAGTGCAGGGATCTTCAAACCTAGCCTTTTTATGACTTGTGGACTTCAACTTCCAGAATTCCTCAGCCAGTGTATATAAGGAAGTTTTTCTAGGTGCATGTAAATTGACAAACAAACAAACAAAAAAAATCCCAGGATTTTAAAATCTATTGCTTCATATTTACAGTATATGCTGATCCATTAAGCAGCGGTTTGCAAAATTTCAACAGTAATTTCCTCTTTTCTAGTGTTTTTTTCCAGTTAGTCATTACAGCAACAATCCCAAATTCACAAAGCCTTAGAATAGGAGGCAAGAATCTCCTGATCCTTACCAACCCTAAAAATTTGCTCCCAGTCTCTACCTTTTCTTTTTCTTTTTCTCTACTTCTACCTTCTTAGAAGCAATCACAGTTACAGCAAAAGCTATTGAGATATAAAGGCCAAAGTTTCAGATTCATTACATATCAAGTGATTAATAGAAACCACAAGTTTTGTGATCCCTGCCACATTGCCACTGGTTAGATTTGCAGGTCACTTTCAGTCCACTGTAACCCAACTTTCTTTGTTGTCACCAATTGTGTATTGTAAATGACTTTGGGAGATTGTTACCTCTGGCTGAATAGCTATAAAAAGTGAGATGAGACATCATGTGTGGTCAGTTTCTCCAAATTAAAAAAAAAACCAAAACACTGGGGAAATGTATTGAAATATGTTTTCTAAGTACAAAGTGAAAGTTTAAGGGCAGAGGAGATCAGCAATGTTTGCAATTGAAAGCAAAACACCTGGTAGCAGATGCTTTGGCTTAGGGAGTGGTTGTAAGAATCCTTGTGTGAATGTTTTGTCACCTAATTCTGTGGCACATAACCCTGCCTTCCACCTGGACATGGTTCATCCAAGGTTAGCACTTCTCAGGTGTCAGATATGAAATAATCAGTTGGGCAACTCTCACAGGAATAAAACCAGAGGCCTAAGAATTGAAAGCCCTTGGTATGGTATCTGGAAAACTGATTTATTTTTTTTACAAGTAATTGACATCTCACATTTGGATACTCAATCTTTAATGGAACATTTTATCTTAAAATTCAAGGAGCTTCAGATCCATTGTTGTTTCTTTTATAGTTTGGCACCCATCAAACATGAAAAGTTGTTAACTGTCTGGGTCAATTACTAATATGCTTATATTTTGTATCACACATCAGTGATGTACTAATACTGTTAGGTGCCTGTTATCAAGTACTAAATTCTATTGTGAGTATAGTTCAATAATGCACTCACATTTTATGCCAACTGAATGTTTAATTGGCAAGTAATTCTATTCAGCATTTATATTTAGTGTTTATCATTTACAACAAATATTATGTCAAGTCAGAGAGAAGCATCATATATTTGGAGGTTCTAGAAAATGGTCAGTATTAGAGTGACAAAGAACAAGTAACAAAGAACTTTGTGGCTTCTTAACAAGCAGAATTTTTATCATGCTACCACATTCACCATCTTAAGTTTTTGCCTCAGCAGCCCAGAGTCACCTTATAGTAGAGATGAGCAGCATATAAATGAATGAATAAATACATACATATACATACATATCCTATGGCAGTGATGTTGAACTTTGAGGGCTTGGCATGTCAAAAATTCAGAAAATACTTAACTTTGCTGGTATGCCACACACACATACCCTCAACAAATGACAAACAATTCTCTATCTCCCCCCCCCAAAAAAAATATTTGGGCCCTCCTGAACACAGCACCAGCACTAGAGCAGCACCCCTGCTGCTCAAAAAGGGCACCTTGCATCATTCTCCAAGGCTCATAAGCCTGAGGGCAGGGGTCTTCAAACTTAGCCCTTTTATGACTTGTGGACTTCAACTCCCAGAATTCCTCAGCCAGGCATGCTGGCTGAGGAATTCTGGGAGTTGAAGTCCACAGGTCATAAAAGGGCCAAGTTTGAAGATACCTGCCTTAGGGAATGGTGCAATTGGCCCCATAGCCCTACACTCCCCAGAATCTGCTACATACCATTTACCCTCAGACAGTGTTGTATTTCTGTTGATAGGACCCTTTGAGCTACTTGAGTCTGCTCCAGGTGTCAGGAAGCTTTTTTTTTCCTGAAACAGCTTCAGGGAATGTTCTTGCGCAGCTTCTGCAGCTGCAAAAACCTAAGGTGACCAACCGTCCTCCTTTAGGGAGGACAGTCCTCCTTTTGTAAGTTCTGTCCTCCCTAGAAAAGTGTCCTCCTACATGTCGTCCTTTTCGATATTTGAAGACTAATCTGCAGGGCTTTTTTTTTCTCATAGAACACTCAGAACAGCATTCCGGCACCTTTTTTGATGGTTTTTTTTTTCAGCTTTTGCATGAGTTGTGCTACTCCCCCTATTGGCTTTCAAAACCCAATAGGAATTGCTGCTGAGCACGCCAAAACACCTGGCCCGCAAACTATAAACATGCAAGTTGTCTGCAGCAAAGGCGAATTGGCAGGAACTTTGCATCCCTCCCTGCTACCCAACTACACCATCTCCTAGTTAGTCCTGAAGATACCTGGAGGAGACTGGAGTGGCGACGCCACAGTAAGTTTCTCTTGATCTTTGGCCCTACTAGGGCAATAATGGCTGTGGGCGCAAGAGGCAGGGGCGGCGGAGCTGCTGCAGGCAGGGGTGTGAGGGGCGGCGGCAGCCAGCTGCCCCCATGCTGTGGGAGCCACAGGGCCTGCTCTACACGGGGCTGTGCAGGGTGGGCGGTGATGGTGGCGGGGCGACTGCAGGCGGGGTGTGTCAATGGCGGGCTGCCCCCCGGGGCCAGATTCGGTGCAGCTGGTGCTTTGGGAGCCATGGGGCCCACTCTACATGGCGGGGCAGCAGTGCTGGCAGGGTGGCTATGGGCAGGGGTGCGGCATGTAAGCATAATTACAATATAAAATGTTATTGTTACAAATGTTTTTATTATGCATTTATCATATTGTAGTGCATTCTGTATTATTGTTGCAATGAATAAAATGTTTCTTTTATTTACGATATTTTTTTCTTCAATTTATTTGTTTCCTCCTTTTCATTGTAAAAAAGTTGGTCACCTTAAAAAACTATGTGAAAATATGCCCCATTCTTGCATGATTTTTGGAGCCCCCTCAAAAACACAGTCCTCCTACAAAACTTCTGGAGGGTCCAGAGGCAACACAACAGTACACCCCATTTTCATGCAGCCTCCAAAAATCACATGAGAATGGGACCTGCTTTTGAGTATTGTTGGTATTGTTGAATGCTGGCATGTTATCCAAAAGGTTGTAGCATGTCTCCTTTAACACACAATTCATAGGGATACTCAGAGCCTAACAGATCATGGATATTTCAAAGCATTAACAAATATTTCAAAATTCAGAATGATGTAACTATTTCAGACCTGCACTACAACTAAGAAATATATAACCCACATCTCTTCGTATACAGCCTGTTTTATTGTTTCAAAAAGGTTTTCAAAGCTAGACAATAACATTGTTAAACTTCTTAATAAACCAGGTTCCTTTGAAGAGCACCCTTAATCATGCTTATGAAAGCAAATGGCGACCAAGATAGATCAATGCATAGCTGATGCAAACCCACTTTAATAATTGCTTGATAAATCAGCATAGTCCACTGAGACTCAAGAACTAGGAGCAAATATTTCCATCTATGTCATTTATGTCATTATGTCTATGTCATTTCTTTCTCCATTTATATATCCCAAGTCTTTATATGCATTGTCTCTATAGCCTTCAGGATAGTAATCACCATGATCAATAGCTCTGAAGGCTTGTTCTACTCGCTCAGTGCAAATATATTGTGCTTCTTTCAAGTTATCAATTAAATCATTATCTTTTCCTGCACTCAGAGCTTCTCCCACGATGATTGTCTTTCAACAATTAATTTTGAGAATACATTGGTAGGTACTTGTCTGATGTTTCCACACAGAAGGTCCAATCCAGTCTGGCTCAATACTGCTTTGCAAGAGAATCTAGATGAAAGTAATCCATATCAGCCACTCCCAATGGAACTAGGTCAAAAGAAAGCTGGTCTGGAAATGTACAGTTGATCCTCAGTTGAAAACAAGTCTTCCACATGTCCTCTGCATCCCGAAGAGGACTGAAACTTTGAGAGGCTGTCAGAGCAGAACCAACCAGTTTAAGAAAGAAAGGGACGTCTCGGCCTCTGAGTCAGAGAAGACATTGCCCACTGAATGCGTATATGTCTGTGTGTTGTGGGGGGGAGGGGAAAGAAGATTGTCCTCGCCGTCAGCCTCGTCCCGCCAGCCGCGGCCACTGATATGTTGGTTTAGAATAGTCTCTCAGTCTACTGCCCCACTCTCTCTCACATGCACACACACACACACCATAGGTGTCAGGAATCTTTATTAAGGCTTCCGAGCCTGAATTGGTATTCCCCAGCAATTCCCTGTGCCGACACCAGCTCAACCCCAATGAGTTCCACAGGCAACTCAAATGAAACCAACATTAGTCCTCAAGGCAAAGGTGAGTCCAGTTCACTAGGCAAAAGCAAATTCCCAAGGCTAAATGGCAAGTTCCAAGACAAGGACAAATCCACAGGCTGAAGGCAACAGCTGAAGACAATCTGAAGTTCAAAGCAAGAACACAAAGCAAGGGAATGAATACCTTGCTCCCTGCATCATCTCCATCTGTCTGCTGTGCTATATAGCCAGCTTTTGATGCAGCCCATCAAGAGGGGCAAGGCTGCCTCCTCATAAGTAATCTGGCTGACCTTCACTGCTCCTGCCTTTTCTCTGCCTTACATGTTCTTCAATCAGATGCAGAAGGCACTTCCTCTTCCTCATCACTGACAAGCTGCAGCTGTGTGCTTTCCCCACAGCCTCCAGGCTGTCCTGCTGCAGCTGTGTTTTAGCTAAATCACTCTCACAGGGCTGCTTGAAGCTATTGACAAAACTCCCTCCTGAAGTGCCTGGAACTGGTTCATCCTCCTCTGAGCTGATATCTGGAGAGGCATCTGGGGAAGCATGGGGGGGAGTCATCATATTCAGCTTTGGCAATTTGAAGTTGTGTGGACTTCAACTCCCAAATTCTCCAACCAGCATGCAGGGGGAAGGGGTGTTCTGAAAGTTGAAATCCACATATATTTAAGCTACCAAGTTTGAGAAACTGATTTTTAGAGTCTGAGGTTCTTGCAAACTATTAGTTTAAAGCAAATACTGGGGACACTTTACAGCAGGGGTGTCAAACTGTCGGCAGGCGGGCCAGACACATCACCAGGAAACTGTACCCACCCCATCGCCGGCAATGGGGAAAAACTCCAATACCTTGCACGACGTCATGTGACATCGCAAGTTTGACATGTCTGCTTTATAGTGTGACTAAAACCACGCTGATGGGAAGCAAAACAAGGAGGGTCATAATGCCTTGTAATTAAAAATAACTTTAAGGCAACTTGTTATCTTGAGGCTATAGAGGCAATATCCACTCTGAACCTATTCAGGAAGAAGTGACAGAACATAGCAGAGAAAGAAAGGAGAAAAACACCACCATTATATCCTTTCCAAAAAGTATTCTCCAGATTCATTTCTAACAGCTAGAGCAGCTCTTAAGGGATATATATCATCAGCTAGAGCAGACAAGGAAATGGGATCAGTGCCTTTCCTTCATCATTTTGCAAAAATAATTGCTACACATCACACAACACTTAACAAATTGTCCTATTTTTGTGAGATCTCTATTTTTAAGGCCAATTGCAGGATGAATAATCTAAGGGCTTGAAAGCTGACTCAAAATTTTCTTCCAACTGTGGCAAAGGTAACAAGAAATAAGCTAAATATGTTGCAAGAATCTAATCCCATTTTCTAAACAGCCATGAGGAAAGTTAGTTAAAATCTGATATATTGGTGGTCAATCATATATTTTTTTCTTTGAAATAATCAGAAGGGTCCACCTAATCATATGATAATTTAATTGTCCCAAGGTGTGAAACTTACCACTTCAGGAACTGTTGTTGAGAGGCATGCAGAGAAACAATGTGTTTACTGCAGCTTGAGACAATTATGTGAGCTGGTTTCATTTAAAGTTGCTAGGCAAGTTGCTAGACCTCATGGGCATATCTAAAAAACTGAAAACAGTTCCTAAAAAGGGACCATTATCAGCAGGATACATTTATTTTCCTCTTGGCCTTCCGTAATACCCAGCTAGTCATATTTCATTCATTCGCTTACATCTCTTTTGTATGATTCGCATATATGTTCAGCTTGAAAAATTCAGTCACTGAGTTCAGACTCCCATTTGCAGACTGAACAAGTTAATACCACATGAACAGCTTCAAGTCATCCATTTGATCTCATTTCCCAATCCTTGATGGGATCCAAATTTTCTGTGACAACCCAAAAAACATTACTGGAGACATCTCATGAATAGGCAGCCCATTTCCTCTGAATTCAGGAAGACCATGACTCTGATCAGTCTTTCTGCAAAATTGCACTACCTGACTTCATATGGGTAAATAGAGAAAGAAGGAATTAAAGATTAAGGGGCCAGTCCCATAAAGAGTTGATACAACTATGTTAGTACAACAGCTTCAATATTCTGAGTGCAAAAGAACAAAAGAACAAAAATGGGAAACACAGCATCAGAAAAAAAAAAGCCTTATCTTAAGAAAAGCTGCAGCTTTTCTTTGAAGATACGTCTGTGCAGCATAGCTGGCCTAATCAATAATACTAAAAAAAGAGCTTTTTAGTTATATACATGCTGGATTTTATATAAAAAACCCATTTGATTGAAGTGTTATTTTCTCAGTTTTGGGGAGAAGTTGTATCTTTGTCCTGCTTTTGTCATCCATCTCAAGAAAAGATGTCACGGAAATAAAAAGGAAACCGGAGTGGAAAAACTGAACAAAAATTACAGTGGTAAGAATATTGAATCATATTCTTTTTTTTCTCTGAAACCACCCAGAATTGTATTGGGAGTTGAGTTGTCTAAGAATTTGGCAAATGAAGAAATAAATTCCCAGAGAGTACCTTCCTGGTAGGAAAACGTGAATTGCTCAGAATTTAAATACAGCTAAGGAGGGGTAGGTGGAGATTGTATGATTATATATGACCTGGGAAGAGGGGCTTCTCCAGTCTATCCCCACTTGCATTTCCCTCACCACACTCTACTTTTCCAATCTTCTGCCTAGGATGGAAGACGTACCTCCCAGAATTGCTTTTCCTCAAATCACAACTTTTCTAATTGGGATTTTGAGATGCTGAGATCAGAGGGGCTTGATTTTAAGGAACGCCTGTTAATCATCCACCTCCTAGACCCAAGTTGGTTTCTCTTTCCTCAACTATGATGGCACCAGAGGCTTGCTTCAGGCAGAGGGGGAACTTTGCAACTTTCCTTGCCACAAACTAATCCTGAGGTAAGGTCAGGGGTGGGACAGCACTGGCTGCAATTCTGCATTCCAAGTTTGGTCATTTGAAGGAGCACAAATTGTGCATGATCACAGGCCATTGTGAAAAATTGGGGAGCGTTTGGGGGAAAGGAAGGCAGTATTAAACATGGAACTGCCTTTTATTCTGAGAAAACCCAGGATTTTGTAGGAAGAAGCTAATTTCTTGAATTGCTTGCAAGGGACAATTTTAAAAAGTCTACTTAGTATAGAAGAGCCAAACATCAAACATAGGGAGGAACCCTGTAGTTGTTAAGACTATTTGCAACTGCTACTACACTGCTAAGTTGGGAGGAATAAAAGAGAAGGGCTTTCGTGACCACCCTCAATTTGTCCACCTCTGTTCAAATGAAAATGTAGGCTGTAAACCTGATTTATTTTATAAAACAAGATAACTTCATTTTTTTTGCTAGGGCACTGTGACTTGCTAGCTTGTTAACCTAAAGGAGGAAAGTATATTCTATCAGTACTTGCCCAACACCTGCAACAGGTGATTACAAATAAGGGCAGAAAAACAATGTAAATCAATGTCTTAACAGCCAAAAAACCCTGAATATAAGTAGAGCTGCTCTTCTGGCACAATGCTACAAGTATTTTTTCAAAAGTAAATTTTACTAAGTTCAGTGAGCTTCTTGCAGAGAAAGTTGGCATAGGACTGAAGCTGGAGGGATAGGTGCATAATCATCTGGCAACAGCTGTAGAAGATGCAGTTTTGTATATGGCCCAAAGAGTACAAGCAGGTCATTTGAGGGACTCTCTCTCTCTCTCCAATCCACCATCCCATCAGGACTGGCATGTTTTGGGTCCCATCCATGAAGGATGTCATTTGATGGAATGTCCTCTTCTGCCATGGCATACCCCTTTTGAACATCATTTTCCCTAAAGTCAGACTGGCCCCAAACTTGTTGGCCTTCCACAAGAGCCTGAAGAAATGGCTTTGCCACCTGGCATTGAGGTCTGGTATTGGAGGTATGGAGCCTGAAAAATGGCTGTAATGAAATGGACACTACTATTACTACAGTTGTGTCAGGAGTGCCAAAGCGCTTCTGGGTTGAACAGATTAGCTAGTGACATCACCGTTGCCCAGGGAATGCCCAGTTATGGGGGTCTTTTCATGTCCCCATTAAGCTGCCCACCAAAGTGGTACCCCTCTATCTACTTGCAGGAGCTGAAGCAAGTGATGGGTGCTCATCCCATCATGCGGGAGCAACCGGATCTTTAGCCTGCTGATTGTCAGCCCAGCATCCTAACCGCATGAGTCACTGTGCTCCTAATGAGATGGATTTTATTCTCCCATATATTATAGGATTTCAATGGTTTTAATAGTTTTTATTCTGTTAATGTTTAAAAGGCTTTTGTCATCATTTTGCTTATTTATGTATTTTGTGTATGTGTTTGTGTGTATGTGTTCTCTAAGCCACCAATATATGTGAGATGGGTAGCTATATAAATTGAATAAATAAATAATAGACTCCAACTTCCCTCCAACAATTTAGAGGCACCAACTTTCTTTTTTCAACATTTTCTGTTTTTTTGTTGTCTTTAGGTTTCAGACTATGTACCTATTAGAAACAAAGCATATGGGTGACACACACAAACACACACACAGACACACACACAGAGCTCCTTTGTGGGAGACAAAGATCAAGGGTGATTATGCAGAAAAACATGTCCTTTTGTTTATTTACCATAGCATTTAAAAAGACATTCTAAATATGGTTCAGTTTCTGTAGACTTATTTTTATCAAGCCGTCAACGGGCTTCTGGGGTCATAATTATGCACTGCTGTAGGTTATAAAAAAGTAAGTTGATTTTTAGAGGTGAGCATCACATGTTTGTTTGCCATCAGTGTGGTCAGGATTTACAGATTTATCTCAATATATTCTCTTCCCTTTCCTGGGATTTTAATTATCCAGCTTGGAGTTAACTCATTCACTCCCTGTTACAAAGAGAAGGTATATCGCCTATCAAACTCTCTCTCCTTGTTCCTTACTGAGACCAGGCTGGATGCTCCACTGAGTAGACTCTGTGTCAAGAAATCAGCAGCTGCTCATATATCACGTTAATCATTAGTGGAAGATCATTCTGGACCTTTGCCCACAGCACCTTGGTGTGGCAGGAAAAGGACTATAAAACCCTAGGCCCTGTCAGCTGTTGTCATCTAGGTGAGAATTTATCTGGTCTTGGGGTGCCCTCTGACTGGATTATTATGAATAATGAATGAAGCTCTATGCCATGTTGAAGCATTAATAAGACTGAGAGAAATTCTACACAGGGAGGAAATAGCACCTGGGCTGGTCAAGTAACAGGCAGTGGGAATGTTTCCCAGGATTCCAATTTAGGGAAGAAAGGGAGCTCCTCCTTATCATAAAATTTGGTAATATTAGAGTATTTTGATCGATCAGTAGTCACTATCGAATCATTTATATTGCATGGATTTTATTTTGCAAACAGAAATTCTACTTCAGTCTGTTAGTTCAGACATCACTTTAGTTCACAATTTCCGATCAAAGGAGCCATCCATTCACAAAAGCACAGGGTATTTTTGTGAATGAAATGTGGCCACTTGAACCTCCGTCAAGGCTTAGAACACAAAAAGGTGTCCCAAGACATTGAATATGAAGGTAGCAAATGTGAGGATTCTTGCAAAGCTACCTCGTTACCATTGCAAATACCAATGGTTGCTAAATGAGGCAGTTGCTAAATGAGGACCATTTGCAGTTTAACATTAGAAAACAATAAAGTAGAGAACTGGACCACTGCCTCATCTAGTTCAGTACCACATCTTCTACATTGCTTGAAGGCAAATCTCTAGGTTTTTAGACAGAAGTTTCTCTAACAGGATTAACACACACATATCCTAAAATGCACACGCCCTGCCTCAATCAGCCTCAGTAACTCAATTTCAGTGTTGGTATTCTAGGAGAAGCATGGAGTAGGGAAACTGTTCTACTTTTAAATTATTACCATTTATTATTTTTGTGTTCCAAGAGCAAAGGGCAGTAGACAAACAGCTTCTTTCCCATCTTCACAATAATCCTGTCATAAACAAAAAATGTCATCCATGAATATTGGTGAATTGAGATTTGAAGCCAGGTCTCCCCGAGTTTGCTTACTCTATAATCTACAGATAGGCAAACTGCAGCCGTCCAGACATTTTACATTACAATTCAACCAGATTAAATACAAAGTTAGTATTTCAAGCATTCCTATTTCAACCAGAGCAAAAGACAACATGTTTTAATCGGTAACATTCTTAATGTCCATTATTTTATTTTATTTTATAAAGAAATGCGTTTATAAGAAAACGCATAACACCTCTTACCCAGTGGGGCAAAAAATCTTTTCTGTGCAAAAGAAATGAGGAACATCAGATCTCATGAGCAAAGGTAGGCAGCCCATCATCTGTGAGTCACGTATATCCCTCCAACCATGTTTGGTGGGAGTAAGGATGTCTACACGTAAAATCTGATACCTAAATAGCTATTTGGCATGGCATAATTGTTGCCCTATTTTTGGTAAATTATGCCGATAATGGATAAATCACCCCAAACCTCAACAAAGAAAAAAAGAGGTGAACATTTCATCCTCCCCACCATTCCCACACCTCACAAGGCTAAATCAGAAGCCATTAAAATGAAGTGTCCTTTTCCATAAGGCAAAAGAATGTTCTCTCTTCCCTTAGGTCCATCTGCCTAAGGCAGATGAATAAGAATCCTAATGAAAGGAATTCTTTATTCTCTCATTACTGTTCAAACCCAACATTCCTCAGAATTTAGAATCATTAACAACCTTAACGCTTCTTTAATATTTGGATTTATGACTTCCAAGAAGGGGGGGGAATGAGTATTTTACATGTTTTAATTCACAGGTCTTTTCTAGACAACCCCCCCTCCTCCCAAAAATGGATTTATTTCCAGCTACTTTCCTTGAGGGACCTTTGAAATGCTATATTGCTACTTTTCATGTTTTTTTATTTGCCCTTTGGAACAATAAAAGCTCAAAGGTTCATAAATATGCATTCTGTAAATGTATTATGCTGACAAAGTGTTGCTCAGATAGCTGTTTTCGCCTTCAGGGAATGAATAAGTTTACAGCATGCTTAAACAACAGAGGAAAGGAGGAAGGGAAAGGGGAAGAGAGCTGTGTCAGCGCAGGGGCAGAAAAATGGAACAAAAAGATATCTAGGATGCTCACAGAAGAACCAGAAATAAAATAGGAACGTTGATGTCAGGGTGCAATAATGAGAAAAGGGAGCAAAAAACATTAACTACTAATGGTTGGGTGCCGTCATTGTTGTTTTTATTCTGCTATCAATTATATTTATCCAAAAAGCTCTGCATAGCTTAACTTAAAAACTCTAATTTTTATTCAGCAAGCTTCCAGGGGAACTCTCATTCTCCCAGTTCAGTTCAGCCTTTACTAGTACCAATCCCCTATGAACCCAAATATAGTTTGCTGCTCTTCTTTTTACTGATTTGGCCCTCAGGAATTTGGTCAATCAATATAGGAAACATTTGAATGGATGAGAAGAAAATATTTTTCTCCACATCTCCTTCTCCCATCATTTTATATCCAGTCTTAAACCCACCAAGAAAGGATAGAGCAAAACCTCCCCTGTTCCCCTGTTCCTCCCCTTGGTTGCAAATATCTGAATAATAGAACATTTTAATTGACTAATTGCAAATAGCTAGAGTAGTAAAATATATCGACACACTCAAATTCGTTGCAATCAGATGATTTGGCTAAGTTATGCCATGGATTAA
Organism: Bothrops alternatus; assembly: GCA_034064705.1. Lineage (NCBI taxonomy): Eukaryota > Metazoa > Chordata > Lepidosauria > Squamata > Viperidae > Bothrops > Bothrops alternatus. The sequence continues at coordinate 10,525,229 of JARGCV010000040.1, read as the reverse complement.
AATACTACTTTCATCCTAACCAGAGCTTGTTAAAGCAGAGAATAAGCATTACTAATAATTAGCATTATTATGTGAACTATGAGGTCTAGTTATGCTGTTGTTGTCTATCTTTTATATTAAAATAAGGCAATTAAATTGGTTGGGGAAAGAGGAGAAAATACATACTAATATCTGTACTTCTTTGTGATTGACACTTTTTTAAAACAAATTTTATTGGTTTTTTTAATTTCTTAAAGCAAAGTATTCAGGACACACCGTGGTGCTGGGGTAATCAAATATCCTAAAACAAAACATATATACATAGTACAATCAATACATCAAGTGTTCCCTCTCTTTTTCCCTCAAATAGCATAATATATTTAAAATATCCAATTCTAGCTTAAATTTATTCAACCTGAACCAGTTTTTAAGCTTCATTAATTTACAATACCATAATCAAATTAACTTTAAATAAAAACATTTTCAATTCAAATATCCCTTCCAAGTATGTTCTACTTTCTTAATTTTATCAAAATCTTATTTATTTCTTCTTCCACTAATTTCCCCTATTTAGAATAAAATATTAATCTATCCTATACCTATCTAATCCATCAGTTAATCAATCTCTTTAAGTTAAAAAGATAATATCAGACCTTGAATCATGTCAATCCATTAAACCAAAATCAAAGCTCACCATTTAATTATCATGACTAATAACATCCATATCATCAAAGAATCGTATCATCTTATTGAATTTCAATTGATTAATAATTCAAATCAAATCTAAAACATCTCTTCAATTTTCTTCATTCCATCACATAATAATTTTCATAAAAATAAACCTAACATTATAAAAAGAACATTCTTAATATTCTAGATTGCTTTTAGTCCATTATAAAAAATAAAATAAAAAAATCTCAGTTGTAAGCAAAAATATTGATCTATCCTAGACACATCTAAATGTATGTATTTATCAATCTATTCTGTACATATCTAATCCTTCCATTAACCGATCTCTTTGAGCTGACAGTCTAGTATCAAACCTTAAATCATTTCAATCCATTGAGTAAAATTCAAATTTCACCCAGTTAATTTTCATAGCTAAACGTCCATATTATAAAACAAACAGGTCATCTTATTTAATTAAGATTCAATTAATTATTAATTCAATCCAAATCTGAGACATCTCATTACTTCAAACTCGTAATCTTAGTCCTTACATCAGTCCATAGTTCTAGGTTGCCTTTAATCCAGTTTATGGAATTTTAAATTTCATTTTTCATGTGATTGACACTTTTTGATCTGCTATCCCCTAATTCTTTCTTTCTTTATTATTTATTTATACTGCTGGTATATTCTACTGGTTTTATTGTTTTTTATTTAATTTTTTTTTACATTTCTGATTGTAATATGTGCTCTCAATTGTAAACTGCCCCGAGTCATTTACTAATATGGGCGGCTATAGAAATTGAATGAATGAATGAATGAATGAATGCTTTTTTTTTTTTACTTTCTTACAAATCTTCAGTTTTGTTATTTGCCTTCCTGTTCAAATGGACAAACATTTGGCATATTACAGTACTACAATACCATTGGCAAAATCATGTAACTCACAACATCTGATAGAATTTCAGAGTAGAGGGGAAAAAAGAAACAGTTGCTCAAGAAAAACAACATAAAATATATTGGACTTACCAGTTAAGGTCTCATTTCTACAGTGGAAACAGAGCATTCAAGAAGAAATGCTTCAAGGACTTGGTTAAATGTTTTGGGAAAGAAGAAGACACAAGACATGAGTGCTAGCCAAAGACGATACTGTGCGCTTGTTAGAGACTCTGGGAACATTAATGGTGATAATTCTGATTCTTTCAGGACTCAGGTCTTGAAAAGTTTGCTCAGGAGCTGTGGAAAATTTGATTCTATTTTTTTTTAAAGGAGGGGCTGAAAGATATGGATGTTATCTGTTGGTCTCCATCGTCTTCTTTTCTGTTTAGTTCTACATTATAACAATAAGGAGTAGGGAATAGGTGTATTTCCTTTGCTTGAATATCTGGGTCTTCCACCTGCACTGGCAACTTAGGCCCTGATCTCTAGAGTGAATAGAATCCAAAAAGGATGCTTCTGAAAATGGGGAAGGGAAACCCAGAATAAGGGCATTTCCCCCTTTCCCTTGTTGTTCAAACCAATTGGGAAGCCTTAAAACTGCATTTCCTACTCTTTTGGCCCCATCCCAAGTTGTATATTTCTGGGGTGGTTGTATTTTATGAAGACTGAAGGAGGCCTTGGTGAAACCAATGGCCCTGATTGCTCTCTAAAGTAGGACAGGGCTGCAGCTGAGAAAAGATCTATCTCCTCCTACAGGAAGCCACACCAGAACTTCTTCCAGTTCTGTCTCCACAGCAAATTCCCCTCAGATTTTCATTGTGAGAGAAATAGCATGATTCTGTTTGCCACAAATGGGGGCGGTAAGATTCATTTAGCAATAGCTGAGAAAAAGCACACCACAGAAAGCAAGTTATTTCAGTTCAGCTACAAGGTTCAAAATACCTTATATTAATTGTATCTGAAACATAATGATATATAAATCCAATAAATTTGCTAGTTAATACACCTGCTCAGTTTTTACTGGGAATGCCATAGTATATAACACTATAACACACACATTTAAACACACAGACCCAGATCTGAACAAGTCTTCAGTTCCAATGTTTTAGCTTGAACTTTCTTTCTTAAGAGATATTGATATCATGCCACCATCTATGGTTTAAGTTTGATGAGTTGAGTTTTGTGATGTTTGTTTTTGGCAGAAAAACATCAGAGAGACAGCAACAGAACTTTTTTACTACCCCTTAGCTGTTAAAAAACAATGTGATTTTTTTTACAAAGTTTCTGTCTTCTGTATAATTTGATTTCGACACCATTTTTAGCCTGCAGCTGGCTGCACCCAGAATTGTATTTGAGAAAAGAATACCAGTTCCATTCACATGTGTATATCAATCAGATGCTATCAAACTCATGGAAATGTGTGCCAGCTTGCCTTGCATCATTCATCTATAAGGAATAACTTACATATTTTTATAATACCATCAAACATTTACTATGATCCATCTGAAGAAAAACCCAAGCATAATATATGCTTATTTCCATTTGCAAATTGTTATACTTAGTACTTCATTAAAAACAAAAATCCGGTTAAGTTTAGGAAAAATTCCCATTCTGACTCTGAGGAAAGCTGTTGCCAGTCTATCACTATCAAGCTAGATGTGATCTGATGGTTTATTCAGTAACAGACAGTTTTGTACATTTCTGAAACACTGAGTAGTAATGCCATTACCATATAAAATTGATACTTCTTGAGACTTCATAGAAAACAAACCAGAGTCCCTAAATAACCAATACAATACATATGTGTATTCCAGAAGTTATTTTCTCATCACTTCTAGATAATATATATCTCTAATTTGTTTCTTCCCATTTACTTCTACTTGGTTATTCCAGTTTTATTTTATGTATTTACCAATTTATTTACTACAGCCACCTATCTCAAACACATGATTCTGGGTGGCTTACAACATTAAAAACAAATATAATATATACCAATATTAACATAAAACAAGAAACAAAACAGATATTCATCAAGAACTCCAACGGTTTCTTCAGTTGATCATAAGAACTCCACATAATTATTTACAGACTGGATTGTATTTGGCAACACATTATAATTTGGAAAACACTGAAAAACATCTTGGGGATGACTAATAAACTGCCATAAATCAAACGTATATGCATAATCTCCCATCTATACAGGGTCAACACCCACCAATCATTTATACTCAGTATAAATCCTTGCCTTGAGCTAAAATTCAGATAGAATTTTAATAAAGGGATACATGAATAAAATAAGTCATCAAACAACTGACTCCAAGTTAAATCTATTGAAAAAGTTCATGTTCTACTTGAAAATTGACAGTAGAGAGACTTTGGCCAGAGAGAAATAAAATCAATATGTAAATGAAAAGAAAGAAGAAGAAAAAATAACCAGTGACTTTTCACATTTTGGTCATTACATTTACACTAAATTCTATCATGCCAAAATCAATCTTTCTCCCACAGTTTCATTTCTAACCAAGTCTAGCTGAGGATAGGAGTTGTGATTTAGGAAATAATTCACAATAAAATCCAATGTTCAAGAGATTTGCTCATCAGGGAAAAAAAAGAAAGTAAACATAACCTTGCTAGAATATCACTCAAAACGATGCACATTTTCAAAGTCCTCGATCCCCCGGTTCTGCATGTTGTGTGTTTCAAAGAAAAATGTGCTTGGGGCAAACCCCAATCAGACCACACTTATGGAAACATTAGCCAGCTTTCCTCCTATTCACTCCCCAGAGCTTTATTTCACCTTAAAAAAGAAGTGCTGGGACATCCCCTACTCCTAATAAGATGCAGAATAGAAATAACTATTAAATCAAAATCAAACAATGGGAAGTCTATTTAAGACACACAGGGAAAAAACCAGACTAGGACTGAGTCTTGCCTTTCTGCAATTGGTGTAAAATTGGAATATTAGGCATAAACCAGTGTAACACCTGCCAGAGAAAAAGGCCCAATGGCTCCCTCCAACATGACTATTCCTTTCCCTTCTTACTGGAGAATAAGATGAAGAAACACTCTCTGGGCTGCACAAGCTCAGACTGTGAGGACTTTCAAAGTGTTTCCCCACATATGTACACATACATGCACAGGTGAGTGTATCACCAGAGGAAAAGGAGAAAAGCACTATCCTGACCTTCCACATTACATTATGTTAATATAGGATTTATGGGAACAAAGAAAAACAGTATGATTCACACTCTGCTTTATGTCCTCAATCACTCTTTGCAAAGTTTGCTTTGAGTAATATTCTTTTTTGTCCATTCCCCCCCCCAAATAAATCTGGCAGTGGAAAAGAGGTTAGAATTGGGATCTTAGTCCACATGGAAATCACCTTCTCCCCTCACTGAAGCTATTGTTAGCTTGAACAGGAAAGAACCGCCAATAGGCATAGTTATGATTGTAGAACTCTGACAATGTATCTTCCAATGGAAGAATTAAGTATATCATCAATCATCATCATCATTATCAATATCAATAGAAACAGGCCCAGAACATTGCCATGCAGAAGCAGACGGAAATAACATATACACAAGTGTACATGGTCTCTCTTCTGCTAGTCATGTCTAGCAAAGCTCTGCTGACAATCATTTTCCTCTCTTTTTATCCATTGATAGGGTTTTTTTCATCTATGTAAGTGTTTCTTAATCAAAAGAAAGATTTCCACACAGCTCCAGACATCAAAAGAGTACTTTTTCCCCCTTTACTATACTTTTCTCTTTTTTGAAAGCTATTATGGTATCAAAGACTTATTCTGTGTGGAATCTAAGGTGAATCTCTAAAATAATCCTTCTGGGATACAGATGAAAAATGGAGCATACGTGTTGGCCAGAAATATCTAATGCAATCAATTTCAAGAGGGGGAAGCTTTAACTCTTCCCTGATGCAAAAACTGCCCGTTATCACAGGCAGTTTGCTAAGCCTATTGGCTTTCTGGATTGATAAATTTGCTTCTGCAGAGAAGTCCTGCTGAGTGCAACCTAATAATAACTTCTTAAAATCTTGTCACAGCTGATTAGCAAGACCTAGAAGGAAGTGATTGCTCATGGTTCAAAAGATTTTAGAGCCAACCCAAGGTTAAGAGTTAGAAAAGATGTCAGAAGTAAACAGCAGAAGTGTAATTACAATGATCAGGATGAAATTATTTGATAAGGACACATGGGAAAGTTTCTGTTGGGCACAGATGTGTCCAAACCAGTTACTTGAGTCTTCATTCCAAATCCTTGGAATCCATCACTAAATGTTGGGCAACAGAATGGTTCTCCTCCCAGTGACATTCCACACTCCTCAGGATATTTCCTTCATTAGCACATTTTGGGTAGTTGGCAGATTTCCTCCCTAGCTGCCCATTGGCAGCATACCAATAAACAAACAAACACACAAACCAAAAAAACCCAGTTTCCTTTGTGTGGTGTACGTATGCCTCTATCAATATGGGACTGGTAGCATTGATTTGGGAGTAGAATGGGTTTGGGGGAGATGTGCAGAAGAGTAAAAAGGAGCTAATCAAACAGGAAGGCTATATCTATTCCAGATGTTGAAGTTTTTGACTTATACCTATTAACCTGTTATATAGTTTTATCTTCTGCAAAGTAAAGGTGGAAAATATTGGTCAGATATGCAGGAATATTTCAGAATTCTCTACAGTATTTATAAGAGCTGTGAATTTTATAATGATGGTTAGTTTTGATTCATATATAATGTTCTAATTTGCACATGGCACCTGAACTTATGTTAGTACAAGGGCCAAGAGGGACATTTGGAATTTAAGAATATGTCTTGGAATTTTCACAAAGTGGCTGTGATGGAGAATGTGGTAACCCATAACATATCCTTTACAGAGGCTGAAGGTGGTGAGGCAAGATCCAATGGGCTTATGACAAATAGAATTATCATGTAAACATTGAGCAAGCCTTCCTTATATCTATACTTGATTTGTTATGATGTTTTCTGTACATCCTGAGCAATTAAAGTCCAGAATAGCATTAACTGTAAATGGGCAATCATAGACAAAACCACCTTGAAGAATACATTTGTTTCATTGACCCCCTTAGACTAAATTCAATGTTGAAACATAGGAGAAACATAGGAGAATCTTTTCAGGATTTTCCATCATTTTCTTTGGGTTTTTTGTTTGTTTTCTTCTTCTTTTTAAGTCTTATGCTATTCTTTGATGGAAGCCTTAGACTCCTAATAGCACACTGAGATACAAACTTAATGATAAAGGAATATGTGACTATCAAAAAATGTCTCAAGACCATTTCTCATCTTACAAAGTTCTGGAAAACAAAATATTGTATATAGTCTTGATTTCTTCCTTACTTGCTGGAGTTGGCCAGGAACATGGAAACATGGATTAGGAATTCTGAGAGAGCAGTTGCCACACATCTCAAGGGTAACAGACTGAAGGTGAGTATTCTCATTGATTTCAGGTATTGTGGGAAAGCCCCCGTTTTTAGATCATGCTTTGTTGATGAAACCATAGTTGGTTGGGTTCACAAACTATACTAAGCCCCCAAACACAGTAGCTAAATTCTACTGGTTGGTTTGCTCAGGGACTCAGCCAATCTCATGGGATACTTTCCGTTCTAGACTAACAAATCATAGGTTCATGATTTCCCAATTTTGGTCTACAACAACCAGAAATATGTTTATATAGTGAAAATCTAAACTGCGTGTGAAGAGATTTAAAAAATGCCTAATAAACAGTATAAAAAGAGGTGAGAGGATTTAAAGCAAAATAAACAGGAATCAACAGAACAAAAGGAATACTTGTCACTATACTCTAAATTATAATTGCACTACACCCTGCAGTATAATAACAGCAACATTCCATGACAAGAAAAATATAAACAACCACTAGACTGCAGCAAAGAGAGACAGAATTTATCTTGGGATTGCACAGATTTTTGCAGACCAGACATGATAGCTGTAAATTTCTGGGTTACATTTCATGGTTTAAGAAAGCAGAGTCATTATATATAAGTTGGGTTTTTGGTCACTCATAATCGACTTACACAAATAATGTTCACATCTTAAAACTGGATGTGGAACTCAGGACTACTAATATCTAAATTAGATCTGTAATCCATTTAGTTTTACTGCTACTGATAGTAAATAGAAACAAACCTGTGAAATAAAACTTCAATCTGGTCCAGCCATTTAAACAAACCCTTAGCTGACTGCTGCAAGAACTAAATGATTACTATGGGAATCTTAACTAAGATTGGCTGTACAAGGGATTTCTTAATCCTTTGCTTAAAGTTATAATTAGGAAAAGAACAATCTGAACAGATGGTGTTGTTTAATATACTCATTAACGATGTAGAAACAGAGGGTGAACAATTTGCAAGTGACATAATTATTTAGGATAGATATAATTAGAGGCAAATGGTCCTTTAAAGCCAAATAAATGGTTGAATTCATAATAGCCAATCGCAGTGGATGGGAGAATCTGTATTGATCAATTCAAGATGGTATACATAATAATATGGAATTTTGAACCACTTTCATACAGGGAGTGATAGGCCCAAAGTGTCTGTACTAAAATCAAAGTAGAAATGCTAGCATGTAGCTCTTGATTCGGGAGAGGTTGTATGTGTTTTGCTTTGAGTGATTTATTTTGTTTTTCAAAAGCAAGGTTTATGCCTTGGCATAATAAAGTTGCATAACAACAATAACTATGATCTCTGAAAAGTGCAATTTTACTGCTATCTCCAAAAGCCTAAGTGCTCTACTGAAAGAACTGTATACAGCATTAAAAGTAAATACATATGCGTATTTATTGCATATTCAAGAGTTATGTGGAAGTACTGGAAATTAACTAATTGAACTTTAATTTTAGGGTTTGAGCTTGAAATAAATCAGTATGTAGAATTCTTGGGTAATTGCAAGGAATATTGCTGTCTTTCAGATTACTTGTGCCACACAGTAACTAAGTTTTAAAAAGTACAGAATATGCATTAAACAGATGGCATTGGGGAATGCAATTCCATAAGCAAGATTGATTGAAGAACCTTTCCCCAATAATCATCTGCCACAGGTCAAAGGTTATGTGCACGTTATAATCATTATAGATACGAAAGCTGTTCTTGCTTCAAACATAATGTGGTAAAAAATGCTTCAGCACTTCTCTGCTACTAACTAAAGCAGCTACGTCTTTTTCTTTTTATTTCTGCATGAAAACATATTATTACTTTAAGGAAGCTGCTCATGCAGAAATCTGAATAAAGATATGCTTTAGTAAATAATACAGAGGTGCTTACGGTCTAAAACTCCTCTTACAAATCACTCTGAAGCTGGCAAAATTTATAGGTATGCCCAGTTCCTCTCCCACATTTTAAATTCACTCACTGTTTTGTAATGTGTACATACAAGTGAGTTACACTCATAGAGACATTCCACATGCAACATTTTCCCTTAACCCAGCAGTTCTCAACCTGTGGGTCGCGACCCCTTTGGGGGTCGAACGACCCTTTCACAAGGGTCGCCTAAGACCATCGGAAAACACATATTTCCGATGGTCTTAGGAACCAAGACACAGCTTCTCTATCCATCTCCAGGTGAATAAAAACAACACAGAGAATGGTAAGACTTAAAGCATCAAAGGAACAACTCCCTGCCTCTCAGGTAGAGCTAGCAAAAGCCAACGACTCAGCCCACCTTCTCCCAGCCTTTTCACCAATCAGAAGCTGCGACCTGGACATTGGTGTCCGTGACGTATCTTCCCAGGGAATCTGTGAAGCCGGCAGAGCTGCTCCAGATTGCGCTTGCGTGCAGTTGCTCGCGTCTCTGTGGAAGAGGGGAGACGGGCTGGCGGGGAGTTGAGGGGGGGTGAGGCAGGAGGAGGAGGAGGGAGGGAGGGAGGGAGGGAAGGAAGGGTTGTTAGCTGTGGAATCAGCACGCCAGAGGGCTTTGCCGCGGGGTGGGTTCCTTTTGTATTTTGATTCCCTCCCTTTTGGAGGGAGGAATGGACATTTTATGATCTGGGGGGAAAAAATCTGGTGTCTGTAAATAAAAGTGCTGGCGATCATCTTTTCTTTCCACCAGCTTGCCTTGATGCATTCAGTGCAATTGCTTTTTTAAATAGCGCTTTTGGATTGTATTTTTTTTAATCTTAGCTTTTTTTTAAAAAAACGGGGGTTGGTCTCTGCCCTTGCGTGGGGGGGTTGCAAGCACCTTGAGTCTCCCCACCCTCATCTGTGGGATTTTCCTCAGGGTTGCTAGGAGTTACGCTTAAACTCGGAATCGCCTGGCTGCAAGCAAAGAGAAGGGAGTTGGCGTGGGTGAGAAAGCCAGCAAGCCAGCCTGCCTGCCAGCCCGAATTGCGAGCTTCCCTTCGCCTTTTTTGTCATGAATCGGGAGCAAGCCAACCTTGGGATTTTCCCTCCTCCCGCCTTTAAACGGCTTCCTTTTATTCTGCCTCTCGCCTGGTCAGGATCCAAAGGCGAGGCTCCAATTGGGGAAGTGTATACTCCACTGCCAGAAATTGTTAGGAAAAAGGAAATGCATTGAGAGAGAGATTTGTCAGAGAATCAAGTACGCTCAGTGGAAGGTGAAAATGTTGGAAGGAGGGAATGAAATAGCTGGAATCTGGGACAGCTGTAAAATCGTATCCTTCTGTTTTGGGAAACTTCCATGAAAAAGTAGTCACGTAACCCCTCGCTTCATCCACAAAATGTTACAGGGGTTCTGATTTTTTTATTTATAACCCTTTTCCTTTCTTCCATTCTCTTGCTGCTTTTTCTTCAATTGGTCATGTGATCAAAATGTGGATGCTTGGCAACTGGCCTGTATTTATGACGGTTGCAGTGTCCCAGTGTCATGTGATTATTTTTAGCAATTTTGACAAGCAAAGTCAATGGGGAAGCCAGATTCACTTAACAACTGAAGCAAGAAAGATCGTAAAATGGGTGCAACTCACTTAACAACTGCCTTGCTTAGCAACAGAAATGTTGGGCTTAGTCGTGGTCATAAGTTGAGGACTATCTGTAGTTGTGGAATTCCTTTTGTTGGATGGTTCTATCTTCTGGAGCCTAGAGTCTGATCCTGCATATCAGATATTTACATTACGATTCATAACAGTAGCAAAATTACAGTTATGAAGTAGCAACGAAAATACTTTTATGGTTGCACCACAACATGAGGAACTGTATTAAAGGGTTGCAGCATTAGGAAGGTTGAGAACCACTGCCTTAACCTATTCTAGAAGGGCTTAGGGTGCATTTATAAAGAAGAGGTCACTTACAAAAATGGATAGTTGAATCCCTCTCAAAGCCATTAGGCCATTATATAGATCTAAAAAGTGATAAATGGAAGGATGTACAGCATATAAAGCTTTATTAGCCTCATCTCCATATCTTTTTTTTAATAGGCTTCAACAAACTGAAAGTAAAACCTTAATTATACAGCTTAAGTGTACTTTCCCTTTTTTGGTATCATGTTTTATTTGGAATCACTAGAACCTACTTCTGTATAGAAATGTATATTATTTGACCCCTTCCTGCTCTACTTAGTCAGATATGCATAACAATAAATGCTTGTTTTGGATATTTTTAATATTTTTTTGTTTTAATTTTAATTTTTAGAAAAACCTAATTGCAAATCTATATATTTTCCATTGGTCATTCTAATTCATATTATTTAGGGAGACCACACAGAACATTTCTTATTCCTATAGTAGAACGGGCATAGACGGGCATTTGCAGATGAATGTTTGATTTATGTAGTGTTAACAATACTGCAGTTGTTAATTAGGCCAGTTTTCATATTAGTTATATATAACAAAGGACTACAGAAGCCACAATCCTTGCAGAACTGAGATTTGATTTACAAGGTTAGCAATCAGACTGACAATTGAAATCAAACTGCACATTAGTTTCTCCACATTCTGGGCAAGTGGGTCAATTCCTCCGATTGGTTATCCCTAGAGGGAAGTAAAAGATAGTGGAGGAAGAACATATTATGTCATAGTACTCCTGTGCTAGCTATTGGATCAATAGCCGCTATCAGCAGGATTCTACTTAATGAAGCTTAGACTGTGTCATAACTCTGGTAACAGCTGTAAGTTAACACCAATTCCAATAAAAACAACCATTGAATCCAAATAATTGCTTCATTTTTTTTTCGTACCAAAGAGATTTATGAAGAAATCGCACAATGTGCATAAGACAATTGGGCATCAAACCTGCAGAAGCTAAGGGAGAAACTCTCAGGTCATCTGAAGGACAGCAAAACAGAATGCAAGACAAGAATTGATATAGCTGCTTATTTTACTTTTCATAGCCAATAATTTTATAATCTGCCGATTTTATTAATCATATAATATAGCTCATTTATACTCAGTTTAAGACTTACATATGAAGTGGAAAACTGTAGAACAGCCGTGTGTGTGTGTGTGTGTGTGTGTGTGTGTGTGAGTGAGTGATAGTTATCTGGAGCTGTTTATTCTATAAAAATAGTGATCATTAGAAGACCCTAAGTTAATTAGCACTGCAAGAAATTTCTGGATACAGGTAGTTCTCAACATATGACAACTGAGGCCAAATTTTAGTTGCTAAGCAAGTCATCTGTTAAGTGAGTTTTTCAGCGATATTGTAACTTTGAACTGTCACTAAATGAACTGTTGTAAGTTGAAGACTACCTGTATTCTAATACTTATAGCAATAGCACTTAGATTTATGTATCGCTTCATAGTACTTTACAATCCTCTCTGATTTATAGAGTCAGCATATTTCCCCCAACAATCTAGATCCTCATTTTACCAATCTCAGAAGGATGAAAGGCCAAGTCAAACCTTGAGCCCCATCAAGACTGATATATATTGATAATATTTACTGTATGCATATGTGTGAGAGCATATATACACAATATATATATTAGCCCAACATTTATTCTACGAGATGTAATATTTCGTATATAAAAACATATGAAGAACAGCTGCAGGACTTGGGTTTGGCTATTCTAAAGAAAAGAAGAAATAGGGGAGACATGATAGCAGTGTTCCAGTACTTGGGGGGCTGCCACAAAGAAGAGGGGGTCACATCATTCACCAAAACACCAGAGGGCAGGACAAGAAAAATGATCAAAGAGAGAAGCAACCTGGAATTAAGGAGAAACTTCCTGACAGTGAGGACAATTAACCAGTGGAACAGCTTGCCCCCACAAATCGTGGGCGTTCCATCAATGGAGATTTTTAAAAAGAGGCTAGACAGTCACTTGTCCGAGATGGTATAGGTTCTCCTGCTTGAGCAGGGGGCTGGACTAGAAGACGTCTAGGGTCCCTTCCAGCGCTTTCTATTCTAAATTGTATGTTTATTTGCAAATGGTGAAGTTAAAAAAATGAACATAAGTGCACTATATTGAACTATATATTAGAAAACTAGTATGGTGCTATTGCTTTTAAAACAATTCTGTTTCTTAATAATTAGATGTAATAAAACCTCTTCATAAAGTCTGACGACTATTAAGTGTTTTGGAAAACCCATTAAGGAAACTACTTTCTCACTCACACACAGAAATGTTTACAATAGACAGATATATAGACAATTGATTAGACTTATGATCATCTCAAAAAACCATGTTTACTATAAGTGTTATATATCCACACTTTAATTTGGGGGTGATTGTCCCCTCAAATTTTATGAACTTACCCTCAAATCATTTCCATGTTATACTAAAAATGATAATGTAAGTTTATTGTGGTTTTCTGTTACTGTATTTCCCAAGGGTATAAGAATAGTAACTGCTAGAAGACACAATGGTTGAGTCTTTGATTTTATGCAGCATAGGCCAGTTTTGTTACTCTAGTTCCATAATGGACTAAAATTTGGGAAATATATATCCTACAGAAGTAGGCAGACATACTTACAGCCCATGTTGATTTAGCAATTGGAAATTTAGCATTATGCTATATTTTTAAGTGGCTTTTTTCTAAAGAAGGTAATTCATTGTATTGCACTTCCATAGGGATTTTTTTTTTCAAAAACAGGGCACTGAAACACTTTTATTACCCTCATTTTAAAACTAAAAGCGGGGGCTGGAATAATTATTTGTCCATATTCTGGAAATTATGCATTTACAAACTGCTGTTGGTGCTTCCAGACATTTGAAGCCATCCTCCATGAGAGTTCACCTCAGGAAAAGAAAAGGGCAAATTAATTGCTTTGGGGAAAATAGAGAAAACTACAAGATCAATTTGGAATTAACACAGATATATAGCTTTGAAATTTGGGGACTAAAAGTACCTTTGAGACTTTTTTTTTTTAGAAAAGATATTTAAAAGTCTGTAAAATAGGCTTGGATTTGGAAAGCTGGAAGATGCTGTCAGTGACATCTAGTGGTGAATCATGGCACTACAATTTATTATGCTTAAAGCAGCGGTTCTCAACCTGTGGGTCGTGACCCCTTTGGGGGTCGAACGACCATTTCACAGGGGTCGCCTAAGACCAGGGCTTTTTTTCTCATAAAACGCTCAAAACCACGTTCCGGCACCTTTTTTTGATGGATTTTTTTCAACTTTTCCATGAGCTGTGCTACACCCTCTATTCTATTGGCTTTCGAAAGCCAATGGAATAGACTCAATTGAATAGACTCTTAATCTATTGAATAGATTAAGAGTCTATTCAATAGACTCCATTCTATTGGCTTTCGAAAGCCAATAGGAATTGTCCAGACCTGGTCAATGGCTGTCTCTGCACTGCAGAGCGCGCCAAAAGATCCAACCCACAAACGTTGCATTTGCAAGTTATCTGCAGCAAAGGCAAGTTTGCAGGAACTTTTCATCTCTCCCTGCTGAGCAACCACGCCATCTTCTACTTGTAAGTAGAAGAGGACCAGGGGTGGGAGGTGGGGAGCAGCACTTAATTCTGCCCTGCCGAAAAAGCGGAGTCCATGTGCACTCCTGCCTCGTGTTCACCCATGTCAGCCAGGCTCTCCAGGGTCGCGCTGCAGCTGGTGCTGTGGGAGCTGCGGGGCCCACTCTACATGGAGGGGCTGCGCGAGGTGAGTGGCGGGGTAGCTGCAGGCGGGGGTATGGGGGCGGCCGGTCCGAGCCGAGCTGGGTCTGGGCTGCTGCTGGTGCTGCCGCTGGGCTGCTCCGCCGCTGCTGACTGAGCTGAGCTGCGGCGCCGAGCCGGTCCCCATGCCTCCTGGTTGCCCAGCTGTGCTCCGCCTCCGGCCGGCCTCCACAACAGAGCTTCCCCCCGCACGACCTGGCCCACCTCCCTCATCATCAGAGGCCGCCCCAGCCGGCCTCCACAATGGAGCTTCCCCCGTGCCACGCTGCCCACCTCCATCATCATCGGAGGCCGCCCTGGCCAACCTCCACAACGGAGCTTTCCCCCGCGCCACGCTGCCCACCTCCATCATCATTGGAGGCCATCCTGGCTGGCCTGCACAACGGAGCTTCCCCCCGCGCCACCCGGCCCACCTCCATCGTCAGAGGCTGTCCCAGCTGGCCTCCACAAGGGAGCTTTCCCCCGCGCCACCAGGCCCACCTTCCTCATCGTCAGAGGCTGCCCTGGCCGGTCTCCACAACAGAGCTTCCCCCCGCGCCACCTGGCCCACCTCCCTCGTCAGAGGCCGCCCCGGCCCTCTGGCGCCCAGTGTGGCCCTGGGGCTGGTGGGCAGGAGCAGCTCCTTCCCAGCTTGCCAGGCTCCAGGCAGCAGGGAAGAGGGTGATGCCGGATGGGCCGGGAGGGGAAAAGCAGAGCCTTCCGAGCGGGAGCTGGCGCTCCGGCCACATCCCTCTCACGTGTGATGAGTCGGGGAAGGGTTTGGCGGTGAAGGGCTGTGCACCGTGGAAAGGGGCTCCCACGATCCCGCCACTGCGATGGCGCTCAGGAGGCTGGAGGGGTGGGCAGGAGCGCAAGAGGTGCCAGGATGAGGATGGGGGGCTCCAGACTACCATCCCCAGTAGCCCTAAAAAGCACTGGAAGAGTGGGGAATGCTGGGAGTTGCAGTTCATCACCATTTGGGAAAACATGACTCTCCAAAGATCCTTCCTTCCTTCCATCCATCCATCTCCTTCCCTTCCCCTTCAATCTCTCTCCTTCCTTCCTTCTTTCCTTCCTTCCTTTCCTTCAATCTCCTTCCTTCTCCATCTCCTTCCTTTCCCCTTCAATCTTCCTTCCTTCCATCTCCATCCCTTCCTCTTCAATCTCTCCTTCCTTTCCTTCCTTCCTTTCCTTCAATCTCCTTCCTTCTCCATCTCCTTCCTTTCCCCTTCAATCTTCCTTCCTTCCATCTCCATCCCTTCCTCTTCAATCTCTCCTTCCTTTCCTTCCTTCCTCCTTCAATCTCCTTCCTTCTCCATCTCCTTCCTTTCCCCTTCAATCTTCCTTCCTTCCTTCCATCTCCATCCCTTCCCCTTCAATCTCTCTCCTTCCTTCCTTCCTTCCTTTCCCCCCAATCTCCTTCCTTCTCCATCTCCTTCCTTTCCCCTTCAATCTTCCTTCCTCTTCCCACCCTACCAACATTTTTGAGCAAGGAAGACTAAGCTTCTCCAGCAAGCATTGCTATATTGTTTTTGTAATTCATCACTATGCTTTCATTATGTTTAATTCGTAACAATGAAAATACACCCTGCATATCAGATATTTACATTACGATTCATAACAGTAGCAAGATTACAGTTATAAAGTAGCAACGAAAATAATTTTATGGTTGGGGGTCACAACATGAGGAACTGTATTAAGGAGTCGCGGCATTAGAAAGGTTGAGAACCACTGGCTTAAAGGAACCATGGCTTGAAGCCCAGACTTAGATAAGACTCTTTGTTGTTCCTGGAAACTTTCACTTTTAAAGACTGCAGCTGAGAAAAGCAGAAAAAAAACTGTTGGGCTGCTTATCTGTGTTACGGACTCTGTTGGATTATAAAAACTACATACAAAAACAAAATGGGTGTTCCATACTTAGCCGCAAATGGTAAAAAAAAATCTTTAACACTTGTCTCTGAAGCTCCCAGTTTGATACACCAGCAAGAAAATGTTAATGAATCTCAAATAAATTATTTCTATGTTGAAATCAATCCAAAAGACAATTGTTTTATTTCCTAAAGACTAAAAATAACGCAAATGAGATAAAAGAACAATTTTCTAACCTAAACTTACAAATCCAGACAATGACTATAAAGAACGAACTAGTAACCCAGAAAAGAGAAGTAAAATTAGAAAAAATGGATCCAAATGTGAAGGACCGAAAGGAAGGAATTAACAGACAGAAACAGATAAATGAAAAATTAGAAGATGCAGTGATAACACCAGAAATGGAAATGATATCTTACTTGTCAAGATCTCAGAACACATTTGAGGATAAGGAAGAAGAGCTGATCGAATGGATGATAAAGCTGTTAGGAATATTAACAAACAAGAAATGAAAAGAAAAACTGAAGGAGAAGGATGAAGACTGTTTAATGAATATAAATGGGTTGAGCATTCTTCCAAAAATACTCCAATCAAATTCTCTTCCTCATTCCAAACAATATATACAAAAACAGAGGAAGAATTACTTGATTATTCAAAGTAATGGAAAGTTATTTGGCAAAGGAAGAAAGCTAGAGTAAGACTGAAGAAAATAGAGGTTTTGACCTAGTAGATGGGATATTATACTATTAAACAGATGTTTGAATATGGTTAAGAAAATAGATAATTGTTAGAAATAAAAGTATTATTATAAATAGAAGGATAGGATTTATAACGAGAATATACTTCGTTATGAGATGGGAAATATGAAAATTTAAAAAGTGTTCAAATAAGGGGAGCTTTTGGTTACCCAAATATAATTTATTATGACAATGTAAAAAGCGATAACAAATAATGTGAACATTGACGGGAAATTAAAATTTTTAAAAAGCAGGAAAAACAGGATATTGATTGAACAAATGGATTTTAAGTGCAAATACAATTGAGATATGTTCTGGCTAGAAACATATATAAACTGACACTATGAATATTATGTATAATACTAGAAAAATGTGATGAAGATGTCTATATTTAATTGTATATGTATTAACAGTAACAAGAATTGTATTTGCCCAGTGTGGAAAAATGCATACCACCGGAAGAAGAGAGGACCAAGGAAGCATTGGATGGTGTAGTATTGGAACTAGACTGAGAAAGTTAATATGTACCACTGAATTACCAATGGATCCAGATAACACATTGTTTATTAAGTACTCATGATTGTAAAATTCGAAAATAAAATATTTATAAAAAAAGACTCCACCCCGCTCGTTAACCATTGAGCCATAGGACCCCTTAACACGACTGTATAACCAATTAAAAATACATTGATGTAGCTTACAAAGCTGAATGATTACTTTACAGCACAAACAGGAACACTAACCCATAGACTAGGATAATGGATAGAGGATGATATGTGCATGATGCAGCCTTTGCTTTCCTATTCTACTGTATGTATTTTTCAGTATACAGAACTGCATGCAAAAATTATTTTCTTGTGCTAGAAAAAGATAGCATTAATATTTAATAACTCTTATGATTATAGAAACAGAAATGTAAACATGCAAGGTATTGGGATGTTACATTCTGATTAAGGGTGAACCTTTGGAGAACATAACCTATTCTCTATTCTCTAAAAACTGCAAATAAAAATGCTTAATTTTCACATATATCATCACATCAACATAAGCATTCTAATAAACAGGCAGGTTTGACAGAAAATAAACGTAGGTGGGTTTATTTTACCATATATTTTATCTGTGTGTTCTTTATATTATGATATGGTACAACATAAAATTCCGAACACTGAGTACAATCATTATGCAAGAGCAGACTTAGAAATCAAAAACAACACAAATATTCATAAAGCCACAAATATTACATTACTGGATATAAAACTATGCATATTATGTTTTGTTTTGTTTAGTATATAGAATAGCAACAAACAGCTTCGTTAAAATAAATACAGCAAATGTATTAACAGTTCCCATACATGGAATCTAAAAATATATGTATTTTCTTATAGTGCAGAAGAAAAATTAAGGCATTTGTTACCTAGCAATTGCTAAGTATATAAAACGGTTTAGCTTGGACAGAGTTGGGCTACCCCATTTTCGCTGTAAAAAAAAATCAACATTACTAGACAGTAGCTGAATAACACAGAAAAATGCTCTTTGCTGCCATCTGGTAATTTCCAGATATATGCAACCCAGATGCAGTACTGCAATGATGAAGAGAATCATCACTGAGTTGTTTTCCTGGGTCTTGCCAAGGAGCCCTGTTGGTCTTGGACTAGAACTTAGGGTAGATCTGCCAAGAATGAAGGTCCAGAGGCAGAAATGGCCCAGCTTATACTACCTTATACTGTCCTACCTTATACTGTCAAGAACTTGAGTTCTCTTTTGGCCTCTTATGCAAGTTACCACTTTTTATTATTTGGGTGAGATCAAACAGGTGGTTAACATACCCCCCCAACACACACCCCTCCCCATCAAATCAAGGTATTAAGAAATCTGTTTTATATTCCAAAGCATCATTAATAGTTCCAAGGTAATAAAATTTAATGGCTCTTACACTGCTCTAGCACCGTTTGATGGGTCCTTCCCTTCCCTTAGCAAAGCATTATGATCCAACGATGGCTTTGGAAGATCCTACATTGCCAGTCCTGAATTTCTAGCCTACGAAGATTTGCCTCCTCACATTCCCTAATATGGCTGACTGTGGACAATGGGAGTTATAGTCCAACATGTTTTGACACAACTCTTCTCAGTATATCAGTGTTCTGGATGGAACTTCATTATTTACTGCAATGAATGAATGGGATTTCTGTGCCACCGAACAGTGACTTGATTCTATACAAAGGGATGGTACTAGGGAGGAGAAAGAATTATCTTGATCATCATTTAAGGATAATCCTTAAAAATAAAAGGATCATCTTGATCTTGGCTTTGTCAGTATGTAGTGGGATTGGGGCAAGCTTTTAACAAGACTTAAACCTATCCACTATGTCTGATAACAGCAGATATATGAAACCAGTAACTTTTTCCATACTTGTGCAATTACTTTACATCCTCAGTCCACACCTTTATTACCAATATCAGAAAGTTTTACAAATAGGTCTTTGGTTTTCATTGGAATTAATGTCATAATTATTCCCAACATTTATTTTTAGAAGCAACTCCCCAAAGTATTTTGTGTAAGGTAGCCATATATGCGCATGTGGGCATACATGCACACACACACACACAAATTATTGCCACGTACTTGGAGTGAACTCAGTAAACCTCTTTTTCAAATATGCAATGCCAGGAGGCAACATGAAGATTATGCTACTTTAAATGCTACAGCTTCTTCAATGGGGGGGGGGGGGATACAGAATTCTGAAGTATTTTTGCATAGGAAAGCATGAATGTTGTGGTGGGAACAAGGGACTGGGCTATTATTTTAGTCATGTTTTAACAAATATTATGTTAGTTTTATTCATAGCAAAAAAAAGTTTAAGAATCTTACAGACATTAGCATTTTTCATTTTCTTTGAATTTCCTGTGAAGTCAAACATGCGCTAAGGGAGAAGGCAGAATTTCAAGTTTCTCCCTCATGGCTTCTATGACTAGATGCTGTACTAAAGTTTTAACTATACTCCAAATATTACTGGAGATAGAATTTAAAACCAAATTAACATAAGCTCATGAAAGCATGAGTTTCATATCTAGAACATAAGAACATAAGAAGAGCCATGCTGAATCAGGCCAAAGCCCATCAAGTCCAGCATTCTGTGTCACACAGTGGCCCACCAGTTGTACATGGGGATCTTGAGCAGAAAGAGAAGGCAAAACCCTCCCTTTCCCTTGACCCCCAACAAATGGTACCCAAGGGAATCTGTCCAATTAGTGACCATCAGACCTCATTATTCCCACTAATCATGTATTTAAAAAATCCTGATTAAAAAAAAATCAGTCACCTAGCTAAGGTAGAATAGCAGGAGCAAAGAAATGGACAATGCTGATAAACTTTTAAGAGACAGATGGGCATGTATCTTATGTTTTACTTAGATCATTGCAAGGACAGACCAGGGCTGGCTGTAATCATGAAATGACACATATTTTATAGTTACCAATGTAACTGAAATAAATGAATTGGTACTAATCTGTTAAGAGTAATATTCACAATGAAAGATTGAAAGTTTCCTTTTTTATTACCTCTTTCTTATGATATTATGGATTTCAACTCTGTATGTTTCTTTAATTTCAAAATGTCTGCAATGTGTTAGATGCAAATTTTGAGAACTTCAGTGTAACATCTGGGAGACACTATCATAGGGAAGCCTTATTTATGATCTTCAACATGTTAAATAATCAAACCTTTATCTACGTAATTTCTTGATATCATAAATTAATATTCTTCCCTTTCATGATAGAATACTATTTATTGCTTTATTGATCTATTTCATTTCAGGTGATTCTAACAAAAACATCACCAATTCAAAACTTTTTTTTTTTAGTTCCAGCCAACTATTATTGTCTTTTAAATTAATAAAGGATTTTCAAAGCAGATACCTTCACTGTAATAGATAATTCATATCAAATCCTGCCCAGCAGTTACCTATTGCCAAGTTTTAACCACAGTCATAATATAACTTTATCATTAGGCTCCAATTGCATAAACAAACATACACAATGGCCTCCATTCAGTATTATGAGTCACAGCATATGGGGACATTATCCTATGTAAATAATTTGAAGGATCTTCCAAATGATGGTCATTTATTTTAAGTGTCCCTCATATTTCAAATATCTTGGGATTATTTTCCCACACATAACGCCGTTTGCAACTTCTGTAATATTTTTTATAGCCATCCAAGCATCAGAGTGCCAAAGTAACAGTAATGTGGACAGCTTTATATTATTTCAGCAATGGCCGGATGTTGCTATGAAGAAACTACATTTCACGGCTCAGAAAGTATCCTTGGTTCATCCAATGTGTAGGAAATACTGTTCTTCAAAGCAAATTTCTTTTAAACCCCAATCTCTTAGGTTCTTGGAGTCATCTATGCCAATGCAATTAACATACATAATTATCCAGCCCAAAGTTAAGTTCTCTACTAGTGCACTAATTGTATGTGTTTAGCAATGTAATATTGACATGAAAACTAATTTATAACTGGAACTTACCCTTAGTAGCCACAGATTTGGTCACACTACAGCTAAAAACTTGAACCTTAGGGCAGTAGAACAAGCTGACTTGGGAATCATTAAGTGCTCCTTTCTATTTAAGCCATCTGTCAGAGAGATAGTAGAGAAAATCTGTGGTACAAATGAAGAAGGGAACTGGATCAGGTGATCCTCAACATCCCTTCTAACCTGATGACTGATTCTAACTCCTAGACATTGTGCAAATTCTCTCAGTTGTTGAAATCAAAGTTAGGGATTGGAGTTATAATACAGTACAAGACTAGACAACAAACAATTTGACCAGATTTCTTCTCCTTTGTTTCCCCAGTGTGGGACAATATGCCAAAAAACAGATGAAAAAGCCACATTTTCACTTTAGAAACTGCCTTAAAGCTCAATGTCGAATAAATATACATTTTTTAATAAGCAAAACTATACATTATTTTTTAAAAAATATTTTTTTAAATTCCTGGGAGAGGGATAGAAATAAAACCAACAATAAATTTACTAATTAATAATAAATTCAGTAATTATGCTTTCATAATCTTCGAAGAGGAGCGGCATACAAATCCGAATAATAAATATTCATATCCATAAATTATTACAACATTCAAGATTTAAAATTTTGCGTGTAGAAACTAAAGAGTTATCTTCCTATAAAAACCTGCAACTCAGACATGTTATACAAAAGCTAAAACTATATAAAAATGTTTCCTCTTTATTCAATAATTGTATAGCATATAAATGACTTGCAATTACTCTAATTTGCAACAATTTATGTATGTTTAAAACTATTTAATACTTTAAAATTTAAAAATATAAGTAGTCTTTATTCGTAAATTCTGTAAAAAGATGTGATTATATTATTGGCACATAAGTAAATTTAAAGCAATAGACAATAATAAAAAATTGGGGAGAAAGCATATCAATGTTTAAATGTTCACAACTTGTTGCTGTTCCTCCTACAGGGCAAGTCTTTTAGCTGGTAGCTGTGCAGGCATGCATGCGTTTTGCTACATCATAAACATAGGTTATATCTGGTCGTTTCTCTGGATCTGGGTTGATGCAGATGTTAACTAATTGTCGGAGCTAGAAAAAGAAAAGAAAAAAACAGCATATAAAAAAGAAAGAATTAAAAAGAAAAGAAAAGTACTCCTGCAGGCAAAATTATGAGAATGCTTTTCTCCTAAAAGTTCAATGCAAATTATAAATGCTGGGAAAGCAAAAAAAAAAAAAAAAAAAAAGCAAGGCAGTAACTTTTAAATATGTGCTTTCTTATAAAAACAATATCCTTTAAACCACTGCATTTCCTTTCATATAATTCTTTACATACTTTTAATCACAGTAGTTTTGCAGGACTCCAGGCTGTATTTAATAGTACAAATCTCCTATTATATAAGTACAAGATATATAAAATGGCCACACTGGACAGGAGGGTGCTTAATGATGTTTCCATGACGGAGTTTTCACTAATCTTATAGTTGCTTAAAACTATTATGAAAACAAACTGGGTTCTCTTTTCAGTGACTCTGCAGAGAGCTGAGGAATGCCTGCATGGAATGGAAATATTGCCATGAATTCTAAGACTTGCTATGCAGAAAGGAAAGACACATTATAAAATGAACATTTTAGGCTACAAATCTATTTATCTAAAACCAACGAAATCAACACAATCACTGTTCACTCTTTGATTTAATATGTAATGATTAGCATCCAATCTTGAGTTTTATTTTAGATATGCAAAATCAGTACACATTTTTTCCACAAGATAGACTCTTTCCCCCTCATTTCTGTTTTCAGTATAATAAAGCAGCAAGGAAAGTATGCAAAGTATGCTTAGAAAACATATTCAGTAAATATTTTTTTAAAAAAGAGAGCAGTGTTAAAACAAATTATATAGAAAGAGGGGCATTCATTCTTCTAATTGTTCATCTGCTACTATTTCCAGGCTACTGCAGTCCTAGATCACAGGAGGGTTACAATATAATGAAATACAGTAGAACAATTATATTTTGATCTAATAATAAAAAAAATCTCCCTCCGCAACATCAACAAATCACCAAATAACACCGGAGCATTTAATAATATTCTTGAATATCGATAGAAGACAGTGATCCTAATTTTAGACTGATTTTAGAATGAGGAAGCCATTAGCTTCTGGTACCCACCCTGTATCTTCCAGAGAGTAAACACAAAGACAGCAGCATACCATCCCAGCCAGTCCACACTTGGAACGGACCAGATTTACCTATGTAGGACCCAAACTTGTACAGTTTACGCATAATAACCAGCATCATCATTTCATATGCTGCCCAATTCCCTTGACTTGTACCTGGAACCAATGTATTTCCAGCATCAAGATATTATCCAGACTTAAAGGCTCTTACCCATTAAACACAGAGACAGGTGCAGCTTTTGAGTGGCTTTCAAGTGCAGCCCTATGTAGATTGAATTACAGTAGTTCAAGCATGAAAATGACAAGGGCATGAACAACTGTTGCCAGTGCATCAATAACCAACATGCATAGCAGAACACCATTCCCACCATTCCACAGAGTTCTTAGCAGTAACTCTTCAAGCACTGCAAAGATAGCATAGGATTCTGAAAGTCTAACATGACTAACAGAAACCTCTGCTTTTCAGTTACTTCTCAAAGTCAAGCAGGCAAAAGAGGTAACTTATTGCTTAGGTTGTTACAGAATAATGTGAGACCCTCAATTAGTTCAACTAGCTCCAGAAAGCCAGTTATTCTTTCTGCATTTCCATAGAACTGATTTAAAGAAACCGGATATATATACTGTGGACCTCGTCAAGCAACCTTATCAAAGAAGAATGTGAATGTGTGCAAGACAGAAAACATATAATTAAAATGTACCGTACGTTATTAAATATTCACTAATGAAAATGCTTGTACTGTAATTTCAGTAACATCTCCTGTGCTGTAGTCAAACTTTCAGCTAAAGTTGAAGGGAAGGAATATGCATACAGACACATATTCTTAATACTGTATTCTGATCAAAATATTATCCGTGCTGATTAACTGGAGCAGAAAAGAGGGAAGAGAAATGATATAATCTAATTTTGTTCCTTTTCTGAATATTGACCTTGGGTTTGAAAACAAAAGGGTAATCGGTTTCTTTAAAATTGGAGTAGAATGAGGTAGCCATCACACATTTTAATAGCTGTGATTGTGGAGAAAGGCCTGTAGGTTTGATTTAAATCTTTCTAAGTAGTATCTCTGAAAACCTTGTCAGAATATGAGCACTTGCACTGTACTCTATGAACATCACTATGACCTTGAAGCGTAAGAAGATATGTTGAAAGACCATGATTTCTTGCCCAAAAGTCCAATAGCACGATGAACAAGCCTACACCGTTCTAAGAACTGCCAAGAAGCTATTCTATTAACATGGAGCTTATGGCATTATTTGTATCTGGCTGACTTTGAAAACAGTAATTTGAATTGGGCTGAGTTAGAGAAGTCAGGATGGCTGCTAATTTCCCTTAACCTGTTCTGTGAACTTTGCCCAGTCATAGTATTTTGTCTGAAGCTTAACCTGTTGATGGGACAAATTTATTTTTTACATTAACAGCAGGTTTGTCAGTCTCCAAGAGACATAGAAAGGGAGACAGAGTAAGAAAATGTCCCCTAGGTCACAAAGGAAGACTAAAGTACCCTGGCCATGACACCAATGAACAAGATACAGAAATCTCCTGTTAACGTACCAAAAAAACCACAAAGAGGCATGGTCATTCTGGCGAGGATTCAGGGTGTACTCCATGTATTACTCACTATGAAATAGTGATTAAAGTGTAAACAAAGGCTTTAATCAAGTGACAGATATGGGGAAACCCACAAATACTGGGAGAGTAGACAGAGGAGCTTCTCAGAAAGGGATCTCAAGGTTGTATGGCGAACAGTTTGGAATGTCAGCCCTGCGCACAGAAGCAGTACAGAAAATAAGTTTCATGCCATTACATATATTTCAGTTGTCATTTTCCTTTCCTAAATTTTTAATTTTTAATAAAAATCCTAAGGTTATACTTTTTTTTACTTTTTCAAAAAATCCAAATTAAACTTTTCCAATTCCCATTTGCAGGGGTA
Source organism: Bothrops alternatus (assembly GCA_034064705.1). NCBI lineage: Eukaryota > Metazoa > Chordata > Lepidosauria > Squamata > Viperidae > Bothrops > Bothrops alternatus. Next base: position 10,499,362 of record JARGCV010000040.1, on the reverse strand, counting down.
GGCAACCTCGGCGCTTTTATGACTCATGGACTTCAACTCTCAGAATTCCTGAGTCAGCATAGCTGAATTCTGGGAGTTGAAGTCCATGAATCATAAAAGCGCCGAGGTTGCCTACCCCTGCCCATATGGCTTCATAGCCCTCTTTTCCCTTTGTGGAATTTGTTTGAAACTTTTAGTCAGTGCGGTTAGGAAGTAGGAATTTTTGGCTGGACACATGCAGGGGAGAAGCATCATTTGTTGGTGATCGCTTGGTTTAACCAGTCTGAATCTAGTGTTGGTTTGGGAGTCTTTTTCTAGATATAATAGAAATTAGCATAATTTTGAACCAATGCTTTAGACTGTCACTGCTTTGTCAAAATCAGATTTATTTATTTTTTGCTATGGTTTCAATGGCATCCAGAGGCAATATGAAAGTACTTAAAATATATATCTCTGATTATATAAGCGGAATTAAAAATGTAAAAATACAGTACTATCAATAGATTTGGACAGATTACTATATACGGAGCCTAATTGAAATGGAGCAATTGAAGTGAAATCATATTTTTAAAGTGAATGTTTTGCAACAGATATTTTATAACATAGTTTAGATTAGATTTTAGAAAATTCAATGCACTGTTCTGGAGGCTTATTATAGAAAACATCTCTCTCATTTCTAACTTTATTTGAACAAGTATTTTACCTCCACAATTTCTATTCCAAAGACTATTTAAAAATACTGTAGGGACTACATATATTCATTTATGAGAGCCAGGAAAACTGCAGGGTATACTCTAGGCAGTCATCAGTATTGAACACTGACTTAAAGGTATCAACCCCCCAACCCCCCAAACTTAAATCCTTATTTTCCCATTTTGTTACTGTTAAAATTAATTTAAATATTAATTGCATAATATTACAAGATTATCTAAATATTTTAGTTAATAAAAAGATGCATCTTTTTATTAACTAAAATATTTAGATAATGAATCTTGTAACATTATGCAATTACTGTATTATTTAATTTAAACATTAACTCTCAACTTTTCTTTTCAGTTTGTATATAATAAATAAAAGAGAAAATAAAACTGCCAATATCATATAAACATCTATTTGTGAAATGTATTTAAATACTGTATATACCTGCAGACAAAATATAAAAATGCCCTCAGAGGGAATGGAATTTTCACCTACTTAATCAATGCATTATGATGGAATTTTAGTAAGCATTAAATACCTTGGAGAATCTTATTTTATATAGATTTACATTAAATATATTCCAATTTGATTCACATTTCATGGGGTATAACATTTTGTTTTGAAAAATGAGCACTCTAGATCATATAGCCAACGCTCAAGAGGGAAACTATATGCTAAAAAGGAACTGAAAATAAAAAGGATTCAAAATAAAATTCATAGTAATTAATTCCACTTAAAACTGGAAGAGGTATAAATATATGTAGTTTTGACACATGTTATGTTCAGACTTTTTGGAGTTGGAAATGATACCAAAAAGAGCAATTCTCCAGATTCTATTCCCCCATTCTTCATCTTTTTGTAAGAGGAAAAGCATATTATTCATCTGTCATGATACCATAATTCTTGACCAATGGATCTTAATTGTAGAAAAGCTGGAATAATGAAAGCACAGACCCAACGTTTTTAGCTTATGGGCAACGGAGGACAAATAAATGTAAATACAGTTGGAAGAAACAGAAATATTTCCTTTCTATGAGCTTCCCTTCCTCTCCCTCTACAATTTGACCTGTCCCCAACTTGTTGGGTATTTAAATAATTCTAGGTCTATCCTGTGCAAATAACAATGATGGGCTATTAGAATTCATGTTTTGACTGGATTTGGGCATGACCAGAAAAAAGAATGAAGATAATCTAGGTTGCAAACATGTGCTACACGAAGACCAGAATAAGGAGCTTTTATGGTAACAGCCTAAGAAGCAAAGAGGAAAAATGCAAACTTTGGGGGAAGCAAACTTACTATCATCTTTTTATTTCTATATCATCATTAATGTAAAAATAAAAAAAAAGTCTCCAAAGACAAGGTTGTCAGATTTTTCTGCTAGTAAAATTCTCATTAATGAGCTGACCTTGAGATCTAGCACATATCCCTATACTAGTTTTTGGATGGTGTCTATTCATTTGCAGTTAGATCGCATCAGTGAGCTTGCTAGAATTATAGAGAGACAAATTGTACGTATACAATTACTGCCCAGAACACACACAAAACATTGGTTTGTCAATTTCCCTCCTTCCTCCTCATCAAATATTTTTAACAACAAAAAACGAAAAACAACGTGTCGTCTTTGAAACCAATACAGTAATTAGGTAGTTTCAGAATATTGAAATGAGACCTCCCCTTTCATCAATTAGAAGCAGTCTAACTGTTCAGACATTAAAAGAAAAATGGAAATTAAATGCAGTTGTCAGCCTAAGGATCTAAGGAAGCGATGGAGCTATTCACAGAAAGGGCTTCAGATAAGGAAAGGAGCAACGTTATCACAGCATATTGTGTTGCCATATGAAATGAGGTGTGTTACATGACAATAAGAAACAAAAATGGGCACCCAAAGTTTTATCCAACCAGATCCTCACTTAGGAAGTATCAGTTGGTTTACATGCTGAGAACTAACGTACACAGTGATTCAAAGGCTGAAAAATATCAAATGGAATAAGTCTGCACTATAGTAACTACCTACCAAAACTGGAAATACATTAAAACAGATTTTAATTAAAAATATTTTCTTTATCTAAAAGCCTTTTGTCAAAAACAGGCAGAGGTTGATGCAAAAACACATCTTTGTACATATTTCTCTGTTCTACGACCCCTTAATTCTTCTGTTCAACTGGGATGAACCTTTCAGTCTACAGAAAAGTTTAGCCTACATTTTCTAGAAGTCTTTTGGATGCCGTGGTAGATACAATACAGTCTTCTTCTGTAATACAGAGCCTGTGCAAAACACAGAACATTAAAATGTACAGTTAACAGAGATCATAACGATATTCCTTTAAAAAAAATACCAGTTTTGTTCTAAGTACAATTTTGGAACAATGAACTGTTCACAGTAATAGTACATCCTCTATTACTGAATTTTTCACTTTGTCAGGAAGTGATTTCCATACTTGTAATAGATCAGGGCTTTCCTTCTCCCAAATGTTATTGTATAGAAAAGGGGTTTTAAAACAAAGGTTGTGAAAATAAAGTCCTTGTTTCTGAATAAGGGGGAAGTGCAGCCTGATATTTTTAAATCCCCCCTCTCCTATCTATGTAATAATAATAATTATTATTATTACTTCCCTTTCTGAATACCAAGGCTTCCATCAGGCCTGGACTTTGATATCTGCCCCTTGGCTGAGAATCTATATATCCAACTTCACACTTAGCTGCAGTGAAGTAGCCCTCCAGGCAGGCCGACTTCAACGAACCACTAGTGGTATCATCATTAAAATCCTGCTGAAGGTCACCATGGCAACCGCCTGCTGAGGCTTCACTGCTGCACGCGGCATCTCCTAATCAGCTACCATGTGAAATGCAAATTCAGACAGTCTGAAAATTAGTCAAGAAGAATAGAGGATGAGGATGCAGGTACGTGAAATATTCATGCGCTTCGTGGAAAAAGGAAGACAGCATGAATGACACAACAAAGAACGGCCCCTGACATTCTTGCTATCATTTTGCATTATTGTTCACACCCTACCATATTTCTAGGCCTCCAGTTCTGAAATTGCCTATATGAAATGCCATATTTATATTCTGCAAAATTGTCATAATTAAAAATGGCCACTGGAAAAAAACAGTTAATTGGAAAAGCTACATTAAGTCAATGCTGCACACACCAGCGAAGACCATCACATCCACTTCATCGTCTTCCTAGTCATCTTTAAAAGCATACATAGAGAATTTCATAGTCAAATTCTCCATGTAATAAAAGTGTGAATATTATACAATGATTCTTTTAAAGAGATCCATACTTCATGGACCACAGTTTTTAATTAATAACTAAAATCTTTAAAAGCAATGAGATTCAGAGTTTGGAGTTATATTATTTCCCAATTCCGTAAAGACAGTGACATTTTACTGTTTACAAAATATGAGGATTTTATATGTATTTCTACATAGCTTAATTTACTTTTTCTGCTACTTTACTGTGTTCAAAATTTCAAAAAAAAAATGTCCATACATGGGAAGGGAATCACAGAAACACAGTCATCCATGTATTAGTTATAAGAGACATGAACGTATTCATCCTTAGCAGAAATATTAAGTCTTTTTTTTGCTGTATGTATCTAAAGTTTTTATCCTATGACTTTGGAGGCATAACTGTTCCTCGCCAGGGTACTGCATGTTAATGGACAAGAATCTCTGTAAATAATATAAGCATATTTTTCTTCTCCTCTGCAGTTACGTATGAATATACAAATAAGTACTGCATTGATTGTCACAGAAACATTTCTGTGAAATGGAAATGCATTTCCATTCTCTGCCACCTTTGTCCAAACAACCAAAATTGCTAGAGAAGGAACGGAAAGCATACCAACGGTGCCCATTTTGTTGCAGCATGATGTGGTAGTTCCATGTACATCTCTGAATGTACATTCAGAATAACAGAATAGTAAACAGGTTTATGATGATTCCTCTATACATAAGTCCATGAAGAAGTACATCATGTTGGAGATATGCCTTGCATTTGAAATACAATTTGTGATATATAAAAAATATGAGGTTTCCAAGATTTTTTCGTATGTGTGCTTTTTGTTGGTTAGAGCATCATATATACAGCAAAATTATTATTAGGGATAAACAAGGTATTTCCAAAAGGTTGCTTTGCAATATCTTAAAACATCCAATGTATTTCAAAACAGTATCTTCAATTGTCTTCCCACACCTCTGCGTGCACAGCCACACTGCTTTGTTCGTTGTCCCACTGAGATAACCAAGGTAAGTCTTTGAAACAGCCATGCTGAGCTTTTCAGATGACACAGTTGCTTTAATGCTTCAAGGAATTCTTGCTTGCAACAATGCACTTAATGGTGTTCATAAAGCACCCCACTCAAATACAATGCACAATTCTAGTCATTACTCCTGAACAGAGCGTAACTACTTTTTCATCACATCCATGTAGGCACTTAGATCACAGTAAACTGAGGGAGAGTTTCACTCTTTCACAATGTTTTCAAAAGGGTAAATAAGAACACCACAGGATATATCATTCAGAAGATATTCTATATAGCTGAAAATCAGAAATTCATGTTGTTCACTGTGGTGTAACCAATCTAAGCAAAGAGGATTTCAGGGTTAACTGCACTCAGTTTAAGCAATTTTCCCCGTATAGCTTGGAATTTTAATGCCTTGCACAGAATTGCAACTATAAAGAAAGCACAAGCAGAAGATATAAAAAGTCCTATGTAGAACATTACAGCAGTTCTTTCAAAACCATGGCACATTTAAGGTTCACATTTGCAGCCATATTTAAACAGCATTTTTTTAAAAAAGAGAAGTTCGGCTTTCAGGGAGAAACCAAGTCCTCTCACACTGAAATTAATGAGAGCTGTGCAAGAACATCCCAGCTATGGGAAACTGCATGCCAGATCCTAGGAGAAATAGGATGCTTTTAAAAAGTAAAGCAAGTTCAAACAGCCCACCAAAAAGGAAGTTACTTACTTCTTCTGAGTAGTGGTCTGACGGAAGGGGCGGATAATCACATTGTTCTATCTTTTTACATAAAGAATACAAATTCATTTTGTCACCATAGAAGGGACTTTGCAAGGCAGCCATCTGTGTGGAGTAAAAAAAAAAGGATATACTTTTACACTGGTGTGGCAGAGAAGACTCAAATACAGAGGCTTGGCTTTATTTTTTTAAAATCCCGGTTTAAATTAGAGGCAAATACTTATTTTCTCTCTATGATATTGGTTTGAGTCACTTACTTCTTACATCTGATGTTCAGCATATTGGATTAGATCGTTCCTATAGCATTACACTCAGCTAACATTCATGTTGCATAAATTAATTGAAATTTCTTATGTACCCAGAACATTATTCCCAAATTTTGATTAATATAGTATTTTCTCTATATAAAAAACCAAAAACCATTTACAATCACCTATACCATGAAGTTTTAACTAGGAATCACAGGAGCTTTGGTAGAATTCGCCTAGCTTACAAAGGCTCTGATTTTGTTTTTCTCTCATAAATTGTATGCTCCCTGTGACATACCTTGTAGCATGAAAACTACCATATTCTAAATTACAAATTTTCAATCGGCAGGTAGAATTATATTCAAAACCAAAAGATGTTTTCTGCATCATGGATATATTTGTTCTATGTTTCATTTAGATATCCTTGTTTAAAAGTTATGGGAACTATGAATAAATATTAATCCAAGCTATAACCAATAATAAGCAGTAAAATGAATAAGTTTGTTATTTAAAATGATAGTGGGGATAAATATCAATATTTCTGCATGCTCAACTTTCTTCTGTTTGGCTATTTTTCGCCTATAGTCTTGGTCGCTTTTCAACTGGTAAGGATATTTCTGAAGGCTGTAAAAGCCATCAACTGGTATGTACTGAAAAATATTAAAAATGTAAGTAGTCATCCATCAATTTAAGACTTAATTTTTTGCAACTATCAAGAAGCACTTTGTTGTCCACAGAAGACAAGGAATACAATTCCCTGCAAAGAACTGTTTGCTTTACATCCCTCTGAAATTAAACATATGCACTGTAAGGTCTGTTTAAGTTATATTTCTAGTATTTTTCTAATAAAGCATTTAATCTATTGGAGCAGTCCATTTTGCAAACATGATCCCGGTTTTAGCCCCCAAACTCCACATATTTTTTATAATTATTTTTAAAATGTTGGAACTATTATCATTAGTGTCTCCACTGCTTATTTTAAGATGTTATTGCTTGGCTTTTCAAAAGCAAACAAAAAGTGCACCATACTGCTAAGCTTCAAGAGATTTGTACAGAAATGTTCACACTGCCTCTGAAAGCCTTTAAATCTCTGAACCACAGCAGCATGAGCATTGCTCGAAGTGCAGCACTGCCCCAAAGTCAGTCACCCTTTTCTATATGTGCTAATAAGTTTGATTTTGGAAGGACAATGTGTACATTCCCCAGACAGGCAAAGTGTGTGTGAAACACGCTAGTCCATGCTGAGCTACTCAGTGAGCTTCAGCAGGGACAGGACAAGCTGAAAATGGCTCTCATCTGTCTTGTGGTCTTTGAGACAAGAGTGTTAACTCCTTCACGACCGAAAAAGGATTCTCATTTTGATCGTGGTGCATAAGGGAATAAAGAAAAAAAATATGAAGAAGAACTACCGGTAATTAAATTTATAGCAGGAAGATCAAAATTGCATACGTTAACTGGCTATCATAATTGATGAAAACTAAAGGTTTGAGACTATCATGGAAAACAATGATTTCCAATTGTATTGCTGCCATAATATTAAATCTTGAAACCACCTAATTCATGCAGTGTATTTTTATTTCAGTGCAATTAAATACAGAATTAGAAAGTTTCACCACCCAATCAGCCTGCACGCACAATTGCAAAATAAACACAGAGATACTCATGGTACAAAACACATTCATTAAAAAGTAGTTCTGTTTCAATGCTTTAAAAGAGAAAGAGAGAGAGAGAGAGAGAGAGAGAGAATGAAGGGGGGAGAGAGAGAGAAAGCTGAATGTCCCCTAAGGAGTTAAAACAGGACTACTATATTTTCATGCATCTCCTGCTTTGACAGATGAAAAATGTCAACTGTCCTGTTTTTATTTTCAAGCTTTTGCACTATTCATCTGGTTCATTAGTGCATCTTGCTGCTGCCCCTGACAGCTGCTCGCCCTCTCCTCCCAGCAGTTGAATTTTTCAGGCTAATTTGATCCTCCACACTGAGACGATGGCTAGAATGATTGACTTGCTCCCTGACCTCCAGGGTCTGACTTTCCTGATTAGTATTCTAGGGGTGTCTGAGGGACGAAAGCCCACTGTCTGTCTTCGGGGCTGGTGGCAATGCTCTCCCCCACCACCTCACTCGCTCATTCTCTTTTTGGAGAGGGGGGGGAACTGTAAGCCACCAACCTACGACCCTGTAAGGATGCAATTACTGTGCTGAACAATAAAGGAAATGTGTAATATCTACTTTTTCATGTAAAGGTCCATGTAGTGGAAGCATGGCACGTTGATTTTAATTAGTAAAGTCTACCTTGTTGCATATCAATTAACACAGGGTGATTAGAGTGTTTTGAATTGTTTTTTTAAGCATTTCCAGAATATTTGAAAGTCTAATTTTCCGACTAAAATTAATCTTCAACAACAACAAAAAAGGTAAGTAGTTAAGGAAAGAGAGCAATTTTTAACAGACTGTAAAACCGGCCTTCTCCAATCTGCTGTCTTCCAGATGTGTTGTAACTTCAACTTCTAGAATTCCCAAGCCGCAACACTGGGCATTGCATTCTGAACACATCTGGAAGGCAGCAGGTTGAAGAAATGCTATATCATAGAACAGCGGTGAATAGAAAGCACACTTAATTTTTGATTCAGCTAAAGTCCAACCAGACTGCCAGATATTAATATTAACATTCAAATAAAATATTGGCTGAAGAATTATTTACGGGGAAGCTATGTAATCTTTTAGGAAAATCTCATGCATATGCAAAAAAAAAATCATTGCCAATTTGAAAGTAATATAAGCCAATGGAACTAATAATATAAGTAACTTAGAAATCCTTAAATGCATTTTATGTTGAATATATTGAGCAAGTCAAGAATAAATTTAAATATTAAATTTGTACCATAATTAAATGGCAGTACTCATGCTTTTCAATCCTCCTATTATTGGAGCTACATTGAGAAAAATCTTACTGTTTTGTAAAGTGCCCTACAATTATTTAATTTTTATTACAAAAGGTCCACAAATTCCTGTTTTTTTGACAGAAACAATGGCTGAGTAAAAACTGAGGGAGTGAAATAAAATTATGGCCACTTATAATGTAACATAACATTCCTTTATCATTTTGCTTCACAATATGCCATTAATGTGTCCTAATCCTTAATTTGTTTGCTAAATTTTAAGGAAAGTAGAAAATTAAATTCTTTAAAACATGATCTTATTACATAATTATAATTATCTGTCAAAAATTAGGTAACATGACAACTGTGAGAAAGAAAAGAATAATGTAAATACAAATATTAGTTACTAATTTCATTAATAGTACATTTTTACAAATAGCAGCATCACAGAAAATTTTTTTGAATAAATCCCAGTTTAAGATATAATAACTAATAAATGTCCAAAATAATGCTCTCATTAAATGTTTATTTCCTTTATAATTCAGTCATCAAGTGGTAGTTGAGATAAGCAATTATATATAGCAGTAATCTAAACCAAATAGTGCTTTCTGTATACATGAGTCCGAGAGAAAATAATCATTTTACAATTGAATTGTTTTGTTTTGTTTTGTTTAAAGAAAAACTTGTTATGGTACTCAGAAAATCCTAATATTGTAGGGTTTTTTTTCCTTGATAGAGAGTTTTGATGATATTCTGCTGAACTGTAATGAAAGTGATTTATCACTTCATCTTGCATGTAATTACATAAACTTTTCTAGAGATCTTTTGAGTGAAAGACTGCAAGCCAATGGGTAAAACTTTTAGAGCTGGTTATAAACATCCAGAAGGTTTTGGTAGAATTTGGTTATCTTGCTGATCTCATTATAATTAACATGTTACAAGCTAGAATTATGACTAGTTTAAACAATTCAAATGAAGGAATACCTTTTCCTGATATTATTTTTCCATAGATCCTTTACCTCTGTATCAAAGTATTAATGATCGTGTGTTTAGTCAATTATATACAAATATTCAGCCCTTGATATACCATATAAAAAGAACAGAATACTAATTTTCTAAGCTATCATCAGACTTAGAAAAGTTTAAAGAAGTTGTACTTTAAAATTCAGAAAACAAAACTTTAATAATTAATGAAATAATAGCTGATACTACAAGTGTTGATTGGAGTATGCCCTTGCTAGGTCCATTTCATGTGAAGATAATGTTTTCAATTTCAAATTGTCACCTTGGCAGTTAACCTTGCTACTGAAAGATGAAGACTTGAAAAAGATTATTTTGCAATTATATGCCCCAAATTTTTACAAATATTTGTATTAAATTCTCTTTATATTGTGAACTAAGGCAATTATGCAAATTTCACCACATATATCTGTAAAATGCCAGATTTCTTTTACTTTCAGACAGTACTAATTTATGGAATGAAAATTCAATAGAATCGTAACACAAGTAGAAAAACATTTTGATCAACAAAACATAACAACGAACTTACACGTATTAAAAGTTATCAATCTCACCTCATATAACAGACATCCTAGAGACCAGATATCTGATTTGAAGTTATACCCATTTTCATGGATTCGTTCTGGAGACATATAATAAGGTGTTCCCACTACAACAAATATAAATACATAATAAACAAAAAATTAAATCAACAAAAATGATCTTCCAACATTTGCTTTGGAAAAATTGCTATTCAATATTTAAATACAAAAAAGTAAACTTCAGTAACTGAAAAATTATTCCAAATAATTTAAGCTTTGTTTTATGAAATTAATTTCATGATAACCTATTTAAAGAGTAGCAAAGTTTTCCATAATTATCAATAAACCAATTTTTTTAGCAATTTAGTAATTTAATGTTATATTAACCTTACTAATGTTGTCAATCATAAACTGATAAATTCTATGTTTACTTTTACAGCATTTATTAAATAAAAACATATATTGGTTTTATAACTAAAAAGAGGTTTCCCATTTATTTTAATTTCCTTCACTGAACGAAATTCATTAGACATATTTTGCTATGTCTACATCCTGTCTTAAAGGCATAGCCAACATACAATTCAATCTTTACATTATTTAAAATAAGCAGAAAAATGTTGTTTCTAAGATAATCAATAAATCTTTTAAAAGGAAATGGCATCTTCATGTTATTAAGGCAAATCTTTTTTTTTAAAGATTTTTTCCTAAAGCAGTGAGTTTATGTATATGGGGATCTGTATGTCTATCTATCTATAACTCCTTTTAACTCATTCTAACGTTTGCCAATTCATAAAATTTAACTAAAATAATAATCAACTGTAGTTAATAGAAACTGAACTGGAAGAACACCAAAAAACAGGAAAGTTTAGTAAGGAGTATGTCATCTTACTCTAACAGGTATTTCATATGGGATAGCAACCTGAGTAAGGTCTCTTATAAAACATTATACACCTTGAATTGATACATTATCCCAGTTTCAGAAATAATTTTGTATTTACCTATATAATTATGTACATACATTTTATTTCTATATAAGATGAAATGTTAGAAATTATTTACATTTCCAAATTGATAACTGATTTGTTTTTAAATAAGTATAGAAACATTTCAAAACAAACACTGCCACAGAACAAAACCTGGAATCTACATTATCTTGTGTTTTGTATGGAATACATCTTGAAACATGTTAAATATTCTAGTTGTAAGAAACAATGGTAACATGGAATAAACTTTTTTCTCTTGTTTTTCATGTCACAGTCTCATAGCAAATCCTCATAACAAGTAACAGAAACTGCAGTTTTAGGGCCTTTTTGAAAAGCAACAACCTCACACAAAGTAAAAACACAAATTAAGAAAGAAAAACCTACCTTATCAAAACCTAACAAATGAAATTAACATTTTGCCTCTGCATTCTTAAATACACCCTTAATTACACATGACCTCATACACAGATGAAGGATTAATAAGCCAACCACACCAACATGATAGAATCTTTAATTTAAATGCATGTAAAAACAAGATACAAAAATATACTCTGAATGTAAATTGCAAACATACCAAATGGTTTACTCTATTATTTGCATTAAGAACTTACTATCTAAACTTTCCACATCAGCAACACTTCTGTGAAGCATGATACTGTAGATATAAACTTTTACATTTACCTAATGGTTATTTATGTAGATTTCATTATAGCATAAATACCATACTTTTTCTTACCAGGTAAGCAATAAGTTTCAAGTAAAATAATTTCCTTATCTCTGGACAGGAAACTGCTATCCAGAAAAATCTCCAAATTAATATTATCTGTGTATTAAGGTCTTAGGTCCAATACACTCTGCTTGATCCAGGTGAATCAATGACTGCTGGCAGTTAATGAATGGGCATACACTTTTGGAGGAAGGGACCACAGGTGGATGGATAAGGCATATAGAGAACAGCTCCTGAATGGTTTAGTGCACGGGTGCCAAACTCGCCACGTCATGTGAAATGTCGTGACATATCGTGACTTTTTTTTGCATTGTCGGAGCTGGGGTGGCCGCGGCCTCTGCATGATGTAACCAGCCCATGGTCTGGCAGTTTCACACCCCTGGTTTAGTGATTGAAAACCTAACCCAAATGATTCCTAGACTGAGATTCCTAGTCTCCTGGTGGATATCACTCAAATGTTGTGAAGTAGGAATTACCCCTGAATCACTCAGGAAGGGGAAGGATTCTCTATGATTGATCCAAGTGTACTAGCATTTGCAGGTCAGCATTCATCCAACTCTAGGCAATGGGCAGGTGGCTGTCAAAGATTTGGAAGACAAGGTAAGAGAGTAGCCCAACCTGTTTTCAATGGTCAGACCCAGATAGTGGAAGCAGAACAGATTCAACTTAGGAATTAATCATCAAGTCAACATCAAGCTGTGGGCAGAGTAACAACATATCATGTGCTGAGAAAGGCGAATCCTCTCTTCATAGGAACATTGATTGGTGGGCAAGATACAAATTCTTGTCCACAACTGAACACTGTGTAAATCAGGTCTATCTGCATGTCTTCTTCTGGTTCATCAACATAGTGCAAAATTCTCCTCTGAGCTACAACTAGCCAGACGCCATCTTTTTTCTCCTTAGCAAGGTCCCATGTATGGAGGTACTCAAACAGGGATCAATATGCTTAAGCTTATCAATAAAACCCCTAAAATCAGGGCTCTGGCTTAAACTTGATTCGCTAAATGGCTAGAAGCTGCCACATTCAGCAGATCAAAAGGGTACAGGCCTCCTGGCTATTTCAAATCCTTTCATATTTTGATACTGTGTCAAAAATTCTCCAATGAAGGAACTCAGAAATTCTGCTAGAATTTAGGATTTAGCATTTTGAAAGGCCACCTAATCCAACACATATCTATTGATGAATCCTCCAGCTACGCTGTTGTGTTCTGATTGAACTTCTAAACGTGCATATTGCTTCCCAAGAAGAAAAATTAAGTAATTCTGATTTCAGTTTGAAGAGAATTGCTGAGAAAAGACTTGGAAAAGGTCAGCCTAAACCAGTGTTTCTCAACCTTGACAATTTTAAGGCATGTGCTGTGGAGTTCTGGGAGTCGAAGTCCACATGCCTTAAAATTGTCAAGGTTGAGAAACACTGGTCTAAACTGTGAGGTTTACAGGTTCATACTTTATCAAAAGCAAAAGTATCTTCTAACCAGTCATTCTCCAAAACCTATTGTTACATTAAAGGAGTGAGAAGATATTGATAATACACGAAGAAGAGAATCAATGCTTGCATTTTGCAGAATTTAACTTAGCTTAGTGTCCACATTAACTAGAATGCAAATTGATGTTTTTCAATGCTATCTTTCTACGAAATCCTCAAAAATACAGGTTGTCCTCAACTTACAACAGTTCATTTACTGACCTTTTGAAGTTGAGATGGCACTGAAAAAAGTGACGTATGACTGTCTTTCACACTTACGACCATTGCAGCATCCCTTTGGTCACGTGATAAAAATTCAGCTTGACAACTGACTCATATTTATGACGGCTGCAGTGTCCCGGGGTCGTGTGATCACCTTCTGTGACCTTCCCACAAACAAAGTCAGTGGGGAAGCCAGATTCACTTAACAACCATGTTACTAACTTAACTTGTAGTGATTCACTTAACAACCGTGGCAAGAAAGGTGGTAAAATGGGGCAAAATTCACTGAACTGTTTCGCTTAGTAACATAACTTTGGGGCACAATTGAGGTCGTTAAGTCGTGGACTACCTGTAAAAGCCATATCAATTTAGCCCCAAAGACAATGATGTCTTTTAAGAGCATTCAAAAAAGCATTCAAAATCATTCAAGCAAAGGGTGGGGTGGGATATATTAAAATAGTTAGCAATAATTTCTGTAAACATGGATAAAAGCAATTACGAAATGCATAGTAACAAGTAATGGATGGATGGTAGTGTAACTTTGTTTTTACACAGATTGAACAAAGTGCACTGTGAGGTGACCATCAGCCATAAAGCCTAGAAATGAAGTATTGTTTAGAGTAAAATATATCTATGCATACCAAATACTACTAACAACATGCCCATTAGGTTTTGCCTCTAGAACAAAATATTAGACCTGGTCTGACTTGGGAAATTCCAGTGATAGGTATTTAAATCTTAAGCTAAGAAAAACATTACTTGGATTTACATGATAAGCAACATGCATTATTGTATAATCTTGGTCAATGGCACAATCTTGTGACCACAGTTTATAATGTTTCAGGGGATGTCCGACTTTACGGTCCCCCACTCACTCGATCCCACCATCTGGTTGCTCGCGGTTACAACAGGGCAGGAAAGCTTGCATCACACGGGTGCCGCCATGAGGTGAGGCGAGGCAGATGGGGGGATAGAGCTGCCCCACACTCGCTTACCACCAGCCCAGGGACAATGTAGAGAACCTACCACCGGCCTCCAGAGCTGCCGTCATTGAAACCATACAATACAGGCAGCAAATGGGCAGCAGGCAATGTGACGCAATGCTGCAGGACCTAAGTGGCAGATGGAGGAGACCGCTGCCGCCAGGCAGGTGATCTGCAGGGCAGAGTGGAGACGGCAGGGACCAAAGAAAGCCCCTCCAACGATGGACACAACTGATATGCAGCAGCGGCACAGGCCTTTCACCATCACTTCCCCCCAGGCTCCGAAATGGCGGAAGGGAACCGGGTAAGGTGACCAAGTCTCCCCCACCCATTCTCCATAGCATGGCAGTCCGGCTTGGGAGGGGAGTGAAAGGGAAGAGGTGGGCGGGCAGCTGGGTCATTGAATAGGTAGGAGGAGGTCACCAAGCAGGGAATGGCTTGGTTGCGGGAGCCCTGAGATAAATGGGTGCAGGGCGCGTGGGGCAGCTCCAACCCACCTGCCTTGCTTCACCTCATAACAGCACCAGTGCGACACGTGCTCACCTGCCCATTACGACCCCAAGCAACCAGACAAGTGGGATGGAGTGGGTGGGGCTCTTAACTAGGGCTTATTTTTGGAATAGGACTAATATTAGGTGCACGCTAAAAATCATGCTAGGGCTTATTTTCTGGGTGGTTCTTATTTTTGGGGAAACCCAGTATTACCAGTTTCCATTATAAAACACTTATTGTGGACAATAGATTCATTTAACAACCAGGGTGATTTGCTTAACCAGAGTGATTGACTTAAAGACTACTTCAAAAAAGATGTAAAATCAGGCACAGTCATGTGGTGATCCACTTATAACTTACGAACGTAATTCCAGGCTCAATTACAGGTAGTCCTCGACATACGACCATAATTGAGCCCAAAATTTATGTGACTAAGTGAGACATTTGTTAAATGAGTTTTGCCCCATTTTAAGACTTTTTTTGCCCCAGTTGTTAAATGAATCACTACAGTTGTTAAATTAGTAATATGTTTGTTAAGTGAATCTGGTTTCCCTATTGACTAGTGGCTGTAAGTGTGAAAAACAGTCATAAGTCACTTTTTCAATACGCTGAAACTTGGAACGGTCATTAAATGAACTGTTGTAAGTTAAAGACTGTCCGTACAGTAGTAGGTTGAGTTCTATCTGTAATTAGTTTTGGACATCCTTTGGGATGCTATAACACTGTACTGGCCATGGATATCTCTTTACCAATCCTTGATCTACTATATTGAAAGCTACCACATTAAGAGGAATAACTTTAGACAAAATTTGTAAAGGAAAGGGTGCAAAACGCTACACAAATTCACCGTAAGCGAACAGGAAAGCTTAATGTGAAACAGAATCGTCTTCTGGGTGAAAGCAATATATCATTGGTTTCACGCTAACAGTTTTAGAAGAAGAAATTAGCTTAATGGCACTCGACAAAAACTAACCCATTGCTGCAAAAGACAAGAATATCCCAATGAGTGCACGTCACACATCACTGGACTTGACTGGATGAAGACCAGCTGAAAATATAATGATTTTTAATATTTATTTCTGAAGCAGCAAAAGATACTGCAGTGTCTATAAGATAATAAAGATATTTCTTTTCTTCTCAACCAAAGACAGACCCATATAGATTCATAAAAACTATCAGCTGTTAAGCAAAAGCAGAGCAGTGCACGAAGAAAAAAAGTCTGCAATAGTAGCTCAAAGGCCTGATGACTAAGCAGAGTAGGGGGCCAAAGATTAGCTGTAAGATCTGTGGCTCTGAATCTACTTTGCAACAATTAGGAAATCAATCAATCAATAAAAATCAGTAAAGACCAAAAAGAAAGTGCACTGCTTCAGGGTCCAGATCATCCATGTACATCAAGCCAGTTTGGTGATGTGGGTTTAGGCTAGATTGTAAGTGTGAAGCTAGCTTTGCTCAGTGAAACCAATGGAGTTTTATTATTGTTTTCTTTTTACTAGGGTACACCATATGTTAGAATCTCTAGTCTTCCTTAAAAGTTTACATGACTAGTCTCTCTATACGATTAATGCAGGAATGTATGATCCAAGCATATGCCCACTTAAGTTATCTTACATGGTGAATGTATATAGGATAATAGCAGGAAATCTTGACAAGAGGGATCTCCTCTTGCTTTGAATCTCACCACACCAATAAACACATTTCTTGTAGAAATAATAAGTCTCCACCATAGGCTGCATTAAACAAGCATTCAAACCAAAAACAAAGACTGACACATCTGAAAAACTGCATTGTTTTGTAAAGTAATCTATTAAAATCCCATTCAACAAGAATGCCATCAAAATCAGTCATAACAAAAACAGCTTGATTTTGAATGGACGTTTTTCAATCTATGCAAATGAAATTTATTTAACAATTAAGCATATTTTAATCTATGTCAATAGACAGCTAAATTATTTAACTAAGAATACATCAAACAAAAGGTCTGCTGCATACACAGTATTCTAGATGTGTATCATTAACTTCCCCTTTTAATTATACATACAAAGAAATCTTTCTGACCTAGAGAATGTGCAGCTGTGGTTTTAGAGCTGAAAAATCTTCCCAAGCCAAGATCTCCAAGTTTCACTACTCCTGTAGCAGTAATGAATACATTTGCAGGCTTAATGTCTGTAAGAAAAAACAAAGTACTATATAACACTATACTTTTAATAGAAAAGCCCATTATTAAGTATTATATTAAGTTTTATTGTTTGTTCAATTTTCGTTTCCTTTTTTAAAAATACAACAAAAATATTATAAATTATTTGTTTCATCTAGTGGTTAAGACACCAAGCTAGAAACCAGGAGGGTGTGAATTCTAGTCCCGCCTTAGATATGAAAGTCAGGTGGGTGAGTTTGAGCCAATCACTCTCTCTCAGTCCAGACCACCACACAGGATTGTTGTTGTCGGGGGGAGGGGGAATAGGAGGAGGAAGGAATATTAGGTGATATATTTAGCGGCCTTGGGTTATTTATAAAAATAATATAATTGGGATAAAAATATCTAAACAAATGATGAACTATTATCTGTGCCAAGTAATATTCCAACTTCAAGCATAGTTGAATTTAACATGCAAGTTACTAATTAAAATAAATGTGTTTATCTTTGAACTAATTTTAGGGAGAAATCCTTTATCCACTTTTAGGGAATAAATGCTATGAATTCAAGAGGGTTTGCTTCTATAAAGAAATGAATTGAATTCTATAATTCTGTTTAGTTCTATAGGTAGTGAAAAAAATGATGCTCTGTGGGTAGTAACAATGACTTTACTAACCATGTATCAGTCTCATAATGATTATAGGAATTGTCCTGGTAATACACCTAGTAGCATAATTCATTCCCTGAATGTTTGGGGACATTTCCAAATTTTATTTGGACAAATTAGCAATGAAAGGTATGCTTCTAAATGTTTGAATAAGGAGTTTATGTAGGGGCTGATATAACAGTTTAACTCATATTAAGACCAGATTATGCGACAGATTGTCTTCTCTATGATTACTCTAGCTATCCATTCAGATTAATAGGAAACACCTTTTTCTGTCATGTTTTGAACATAGTTGCTTATGTCCTTTCTTTTCCTGAAACACCTGTTTGAAAGCTACCTTAGTTATAAAATAGGATTTAGACTAAATTGCTTTAGTTTCTATGAAAAAATATTAAGTCATAATGAGGTCATCTTACCAATGTCAGAGGGAAATTAATTTAACTAATCTGCTCTGCATCTCTACCTCACAGTGACTTTCAACTTCACTAGTTTGTATAATCTACATGTCTTGCTGTCAGAAACTATTTGCTCCTATGTTTATACTATTTTATAAATAAACTGAATGATGAACAAGGATTAAATATGCACATTTAATATATATCCATTACAAGATAATCTTAATTCATTGGCTGGACTTCATACCCCTCACAGTTAGCTCAAGAAACAGAAAGAACTAAAATTAAAAAAATTCAAAAAAATTTACAAAATAAACTACAATCCATTTGAAGCCCTATTCTCAGATGGAGAGGAAATCTTATTCAATCACTGTGACTATATCACACTTTTTAGATATGTTAATGAGGTATCATGACTTAACTCTCATCAAATTTCTGTCCTTGATGACAGTTACCTTAACTAGTGGTGGATAAAACTGCTCACAACCATGCTGATTTAGATAAAATTTCTATATAAGAGCAATCCATAAGAAATAATAATAATAATAATAATAATAATAATAATAATAATAATAATAATAATAATAATAATAATTTCTGCCACCATCCAGGGCACCAATGACAAGGAAAAGACAAGCTTTGCTGCATGTATGGCCAGTGATTGAGCAATTACAGGAAGTATGCTTCCCTGCTTCCTGCAAGAAAGAAAAGTTTGACCTAAATGCCAGCTGTGGTACAACTACAGAAACCAAAGAGGTATAATCTGGCCTTCATCCACTAGCCACAGATACCATCTAAAGGGCTTTTGGATTTTGTACGTGTACATACATTTGCATAGATTGGAGTATTTCAGTTTTGGAACTGTTTCCGGTTTTGTATAGGCTGCCCCATATAATCAAAAGGCAGGGTATAAATCTTCAAGATATATTAAAATAAGAATCTACCACACATAAAACAGCATGCATATGAATGTAGATCACTTATTTTAATTCAAATGATTATATATATACATAGACATACATGTTTGTAATTGATTGGGGCAGGCGATAAAACTCATTAAAAAATAGACAAATGTAACTAGAGAATAGAGAATATGTCAATGGTTTTTTTTTAAAATGACATAGATACATGGAAGGCGCCATCACTTGTCTCTGTAGCTCATGTAATATATACTGCAGTTCCTATATTTGTACAACAGTAGTTGGAATGAAATGCAACTTATTACCTCGATGCATGACACGACGGGAATGCATATGTTCCAAGGCACTGCACAGCTGAACAAAGTATTTCCAAACTGTCCTTTCTGGGATCAGCCTCTTCTGCTTCTTAAAATGCTTTGAAATAATAAAATAATACTGCAATCTGGATTTGTTATTCAGTAATGATGCAGAGAACTATTAAAATGAACAAGCATTCAGCTTTTCAATCGAGAAATCATTAACACAACTGAAGAGGCAGGACCACATTTAACAAAGAGAAAGATGGTTCCTCTTTCCATGAGAAGAACAAGAATTCAAGAAAACAGCTTGAATCAAAGGAAAAGTCTGATAGGGTAAGATGAGACTGGAAACTTATGTGTAACTTAAGCTGAACCTTTACTTTCACAAGTGATACACCCTCATTTGATTATGTCTATCTTCTCTCCAAGTCTAATGAATATAATTAGATATTAGATCATGGCTTAGAATAATATGAATTATACAGGCTCACACATTCTCTTCCTGGTACATTCTTCAAGAACAACTATATACAAGAAATAAGTCGCTGTTTCAATTTTTTAATTAATCACAATTTAATAGTATTTCTGAATCTTAAATTGCAATTAATCTTAATAATCATTGGTTGACACAGCACCAAAAACCATGATTTAATCTACACTATGATTTAAGTCTAGCCACTGTTGTCCCAATTCTTTTTTGTTATATATATTTAAAATATATATTGCCCTTTCTCCAAGAAATATACATGGGTTTGCTCCAATATTTTCCTCTTAACATCCCTGGAGGGACAGCTTAGGCTGAAAGAAAAATGCAGATGAGTCTGTCCGTATAGAAATACCAAAATGACTCTCAATAGGTAATATTTAAAGAGCACCTAGTGTGTTCTTTATATATGCGCAGTATATGCATACATATATGTACACATATATTAAACAAGTGTATGGGAGACACTAAATGCTGAAAGATCAACTTAACTAAAAAAAAAGTTAAACTAAAGTAGAGCTATTTAAGAGGCCCATCTGAAACTGAAACTACAGAAGTTTTGTGATTCAGAATTCAGAAGGACACAGGACACCTGAAAAATATTTTCCTCATATTTTCCATTTGGAAAGTGCCAACAAAGAAAAATCTGAAAGTGCAAGATGGGAGTTAAAACTGTCTGATCATAACTAAGCTTTACTAAGTATCTTCAGTAACAGATTGATTTAAGATTATTTCAGTATTCAGACATTTATTTAAAAAAACTTTTATAGGAGTCTGTAACAATCATGAGGATGCCTCATTGCTTGGAGCCCCTGGATGGTCATGCCTTTTCACTGCTCTCCATCCATCATCCGCCGTTTTGTTTTTTTTATTTTTTTTTATTTTTTTTCCGTCGTGTGCGCGCCGCGCATGCGCGGTTCGGGCCGTCGTGCGCACGCCGCGCATGTGCAGATCGGCCCGTCGCGGTCCGCCATTTTGTTGGTTTTTTGTTTTTTTATTTATTTTTTGTCGTGCACGCGCTGCGCATGCACGATTCGGGCCGTCGCATGCGCACCATGTATGCGCAGATCGGCCCGTCGCGGTCCGCCATTTTGTTTTTTTTTCATTGCGGATGCGCGCGCAACGGGCCGATCTGCGCATGCGCGGCACACACACGATGAAAAAAAATAAAAAAAAAATTAAAAAATAAAGAAACAAAATGGCGGACCGCGATGGGCCGATCCGCGCATGCGCAGCGAAAAAAATTTAAAAAAACAAAAAAAAAATAAAAAAAATGGCGGACCGCGGGTCGGGGTCGCGGCGCGCATGGGCGGCGCAAGTGGGGTCTCAACCTGAAAAAGGTTGAGAACCACTGGTCTAGTAGAAACCAGGGGACTGTGACTTCAGATCCCGCCGTAGGTAGGAAAGCCAGCTGAGTGACTTTGAGCCAGTCACTCTCTCTCAGCCCAATTTACCTCACAGGGCTGCTGTTGTGAGGAAAATAGGAGAAAGGAATCTGATGTATGTTTGCTGCTTTGAGATATTTATAAAAATAATAAATTTAAAAAATCTAAAAAATAAACCCCCAAGGAGTTTTCACTCAGGTTCATCAATTTCTTTCTTAACCAATTAAATAAACCAGGCTTTGATCATAATCCAGATCTGAACACAGGTATTACTGATAGTTTGATCAAATTAGCTTTTGAAGGGAATCCTGTTAGCCTGGCTTGTGGCAAACGAAACATTTATTAGTGGGTAAAATAAATAATTATAGGGAGAAAGTTTCATGCAATAGAAAACAGGAAGATGGAAGATTCAATCCTGTAACTTGTTTTTTTACCCCCTCAATTGTCATTTGAGAGAGCAAGAGAGTGATATTATGGCTGAGCTTTCCTTAAGACAAGCAGCAGCATAAAATATTTAAAAGTATTTTATATTTATTTTTATATTTACAATTTTTAAAAGCTCAAATGAGGCAATTAAATGCCAGTTCCCTGAATGGTGCCATGGCTGAGACCTGGATTGAATCCAAACAAATTCAGTGAACTGTTGTCCCTATAGCTGAAATTTGCATTTCAGAGAATTGTTTGATGTTGACAAGAAGACAGACACCAGAATTCTTTTTATATACAAGTATATACACAGCTTCAAGAATATGAATATAAAGCATACTTCTTTGTTTTAAAAATTATCCCTGAAGATTTTAGCATGTACTTCTAAACAAACTTCCCTATTTACAAAAAGCTTACCTATCTGGATATCCCATCCCTCACTTACATCTTTAACAGTATAATATGTATGTCTATATTTGTATCTGTGTTCTGCTTTGTGTTTATTTATGTTGGGATACTGCATGGAACACAATCACTGTTACCACCATTGAAAATTGGCTATGGTAAATTCCCATTGTGGTAACTCTAGTCACATAGAAATATCAAATAAACCAAATTTCTAAATCTTTATTCGCCTGACCTGAATGGAAAATGTTTTTAAAAGATCTGCATGGCTACTTCTTTAACCTGCAAAGAGGAGCTGTTGGATCGGGAGACAAACTTAATTTGATCCAAAAGAGGAAATTTCATCTTCCTTGAAAGCATGATGAGAAAGGATTCTTTTTTTTTCCTAAACTGAATCAGAGGCTAGAATTTGGGCAGCCTAGTGATGCAAACTAATTTGGACATTAGTGCATACAAACTTAGCATTTGTAGGTAGTTCTCACAAATATTCACAAACTGCTCAGCAAATGTTTGAAGTTATGATGGCGCTGAATTAGGAGAGTTACAGCCCGTCCTTGAAGTTGTGTCTGTTGCAGCATCCCCAAAGGCAAATGGTTGCAGTTTGGGAGCTTGACAACCAATGCACATTTATGAAGTTGCAGTGTTCCCATCGTCATGTGATTATCATTTGCAACATTCACTGTCAGCTTCTATAAGCAAAATCAGTGGGAAAGCTGGCAGGAAATTGCAAGTCATGGTTGAGCTTAATGACATGAAATTTACTTAAAGACAGAAACTGCCAGAAGTGACATCATAAATTGACACAGTCATGTGCTTTCTTGCTTTACGCCAATGTTGCTTAGCAACAGAGTTTGCAGTCCTAATTACTGTTAACTTCTGTACTTCCATCTTTGAACTTGACTGGTTACTAGGCGATGCAGCTAAGAGGAATTCAAAACTGACTGGGCAGAGAAAACAAAAAATTCAGCTTCACTCATTGAGGCAATACAAAATTTAAATGACTGTGCCATTTACAACAAACTACTAGCTGATTTTGAGAAATCTCCCTTTGTCTGTTTTAGTTAAAATAAAATCAACTGCACCCAATAAAAACAAATAAGCATACAGCAGCACAACAGAAAAATCCAAAGACTGATATCATAATGAACTATAGTAGATGTGTTAACAATCAAGGACGTATTCCTGGAATCACCAGACAGAGCTGGAAAAGGCATTATGGAAGCAAGATGCATTCTTGATCCGACGAGATTGTTCTTAAAAACCTCCAATGTTTCAATTTTAAAAAAAACAAAAACCCATCAACCATAGTATGATGAACAGTGGAAATGACTGGTGAATTAATGTAACTCTGTTATTAGGAAAAGTAACATAATATGATTTGGTAAAATAGCTCCATTGTAATACTAAGAGCTAGAAACTAAGAGAGATTCAGGATAGATGGTGGTATATTACTGCCTGATCTAGCATATTATTAGAAATGCTATTTACTTAAGAAATGGAAAAAATATGTCATTTTAGTATAAATTAACTGGGTTTTTCTTGAGTTGGAACCTAGCAACATGTGCAGGGAAGATAAGGGGGTCAAAATGGGAGCAATATTGTTGCATGAGCCCCTCCCTTTTTGTGTTCTTTGTAACACTGCACAAATGGGTGAAACTGGCAATCACGGTACTGCTGTCGTCATTCTAACAAAACAGGAAGATCATTATATTAAGAGCACAAAAACAGGTTGGCAAATGTTCCTTTTAGCACATAAGTTAAGAATTGGCATTCAAGTAAATAGAAACAGTATATTATCAACTGCACCCACAAATCTCTTTGAAAGAAAAGGCTATTTAAAACAAAACAAAACAAAAGAAGCTGGCCTAATAAAGACACAAAAATCGACATCAAACAATAATTAGAGGTAGCATCAGAACTCGTAGCAATAAATAGACAAGTAAACAATTCAAGGAGTTATTTTTATCTTCCTTAAGAAAATCATCACCATCTTGAGGTCTTGCCATCTAGTTTTATAGCTGCTTAATTCAGTACAAGAAATATTATTTTAAAAAGAAGATCAGAGAGTGAATTTGGAGGGCATAGAGCTTGTATGAATTGTGATTTGAGGAGGATTGTGGAATTGTATCCAAATGCAGAGAAGAAGGTAAAGTTGAAGATATTTATTTACTTACTTACTTACTTATTTATTTATTATTATTCGAACTTATATGCCGCCCTTCTCCTAAGACCCAGGGCGGCTTACAAACAATACAATAAAATTCTAACAATAAAATTAATCACATCCATACAACATACAAACACAGTCAACTCACATTTGCTGATGGAGGGACATTCCTAGGCCCGGGGCAGAGCACAACTCATACACCCCAAGCCTGTCGGCATAAATGGGTCTTTAACAATTTCCGGAAAGCTAGGAGGGAGGGCCCAGATAATCAGTTTCATTCAAGGACCGTTGGAGTTGGAGTGCCACCACCTTCTCCTGGCTGGTTTCGGCTAGCAGGGAGGTGACACGGAGCTGGGTCCAGGCTGTTGCTAACGTTTCATTGAGGGAGGGGTCCTTTCCGGCTCCCTTAAAGGAGGCCTCCTTTAAGGGAGCCGGAAAGGACCCCTCCCTCAATGAAGCGTTAGCAACAGCCTGGACCCAGCTCCGTGTCACCTCCCTGCTAGACCCAGCTCCGTGTCACCTCCCTGCTAGCCGAAACCAGCCAGGAGGGGCACGGGTCTAGTAAACAGGTGGCCGAACTCACAGCTCCAATGGCCTTGTCCACATCATCAGGAGTTACCAGGTCAAACTCCTCCCATTCAACAGGACTAAGACGGGCCTCTGTCATCTCGACTGACTCATTGTCAGCCGACACTGCATTCCAATTGGAGTCCAAGTCAGCCCGGATCTGAGCGACCTTGTCTGCGAAAAAGATGTTAAATTCTTCGGCATTGCCCTGCAAAGGTTCCTCCGTCCTCCCCGTATCAAGGAGAGAGCGAGTCACCCTAAACAGGGCAGCCGGACGAGATTCCGCAGACGCGATCAATGCAGAAAGATACTGAGATCTTGCCATAGTGATCGCTTCCAAATAGGTCTTAATATAAACTCTCAATTTGGTTCGATCAGATTCGGATCTGCTTTCCCTCCATTGCTTCTCTAAACGTCTATTCTGGCACTTCATCCCCCTGAGTTCCTAGGTAAACCAAGGAGATCTCCTAGGTCTGCTACCACAGAGAGGTCGCAACGGCGCAATCCGGTCTAGAGTCCCCGTAGTGGCCGTATTCCAGGCTGTCACTAGGGACTTCACCGAACTATGTACGAGCGAATCCGGCAATTCCCCAAGCGCCCTTTGAAAGCCGATAGAGTCCATCAGGCGTCTGGGACGGAACCATTTAATCGGTTCCGGCTCCCTGTGAGAGAGGATTGGTGTCGTAATCTCAAGCCGCAGCAGAAAATGATCTGTACATGACATGGGCAACACTTCTAAGCCCTTTAGTTTCAGATCATACCTCAACTGTTCCGAGAGAAAAACCAGATCAGGTGTGGGTCTCCGCTCATGGGTTGGGCCCTCGATTACTTGTGTCAGGTCCATGGTTGCCATGGAGGCCATGAACTCCCGCGCCAACCCAGAGGACTCACCGAGTGACGGCACGTTGAAGTCCCCCAAGACAATAAGTCTGGGGAACTCAACCGCCAACCCGGCTACCTCCTCGAGTAGCGTGGGCAGGGCTGTAGAAACGCAGCTGGGAGGCAGGTACGTAAGCAACAGACCCACCTGTACACCTAGGTCCAACCTCATAAGGAGGGACTCACAACCTGATATCTCAGTAGCAGCGAGTCTGCGCAGCCCGAGTGTCTCCTTAGCTATAATCGCCACTCCTCCCCCCCCTTCCCTGGGGTCGCGGCTGATGCCATACCTGAAACCCAGCTGGGTACATCTCAGAGAGGGGAACTCCTCCCTCTGGGGTCAGCCAGGTCTCAGTCACACATGCCAGGTCAGCCTCCTCCTCTAGAATCAAGTCCCGGATGAGGAGAGCTTTATTTACCACCAACCTGGCATTGAGCAGCAGCAGCCTGAGTCCAGGGTCCGGATTTCGCTCATTACCAGTACCCCAGGAGAGGTTCAAGGGGCCAGAACAAGAGATCGCTTTCAGGCAGCGAGGCCTTGTTCCCCGAGAGCGGCCTACCCCTACTATGTGAGTTTACAGGTAGTCTTTGACTTACGACCACAATTGAGCCCAAAATTTATGTTGCTAAGTGAGACAGTTGTCCCATTTTACAACCTTTCTTGCCATGGTTGTTAAGTGAAACACTGCAGTTGTTAAATTAGTCACATGACTGTTAAGTGAATCTGGGTTCCCCATTGACTGCTTGTCAGAAGGTCACAAAAAGGTGATCACATGATTCCCGGGTTACTGCAATCATCATAAATGTGGATCGGTTGCCAAGCATCCAAATTTAGTTCACATGACCATGGGAATGCTGCATTGGTCGTGTGAAAAACGGTCATATGTCACTTTGTTTGGTGCTGTTGTAACTCTGAACGGCCATTAAGTGAATTGTTGTTAAGTCAAGGACTATCTGTATAAGAATTGAAGGGAAGTGTAGTTGCCTTCTGTAACCCGTAGTAAACACTCAGGCAGGGATCGAGAGTTGGAATAGGAATCAGGATAGGCAGAGGAAGATATGGTGGGAAACAGGGAGTCTGCCACAATTAGAGAAGAAGGTTAGTTACTTGAGACAAATCTCCCATTTTCAGCCCATCTGTCTTCCTCCTATCTTGCCAGATTCTCAGAAGATCTAGTGGTGTATTTTGAGTTATTGTGATATCCGTCACAACTTATAACCAAAGTGAAACATTTTTCTCTACATTGTCTTTAAGGCATGCGATTTCTTCTTAGTGTATCAGAAATTGGTATGCCACCAGAAAGGTACAAAACACAACAGGTACAACTTATACCTGTCCAGGAACGTCCTTTACACATTTCCCATGCACTGGAAGTATCTCCAATGGAATGTTGAAATACCAAGCAAGCCAGGTCTACCTTTAGAAATGCTCCTCCAGGTATTTCCAAACTCTAAGGCAGTGTTTCTCAACCTTGACAATTTTAAGGCATGTGGACTTCAACTCCCAGAATTCCACAGCCAGCATTGCTGGCTGTGGAATTCTGGGAGTTGAAGTCCACATGCCTTAAAATTGTCAAGGTTGAGAAACACTGCTCTAAGGCATGATATCCTTTAAGTGAGGGCATCCAGTTTATGGCAATCACTTCAAAGTGAAGTGTGCCTTACTTTAGTTCGGTGCCAAATAAAGCTGCTTTCCAAGTTGATTTGTTTAAATGAATTGTTTTATCTGTGAGGTAAGGTAGTAGATTCTAATAAGGTTTTCTTTTCTTTTTTTTCATACAGTTAGCTGGAAGTGCTGCCAAAGAGCAACATATATTAGAAGAGGAAGGGGAGGAAGCTGGTTTTAGTTTGACAGTGGACCCACAATATAGCTATAGCAGCAGTACTTCTCAAACTGTTATTCAACTCTCACATCAGTACAGAATCGTTCAGATTTATCAAGATGGGTTTACATAAGAATTCAAATATATGCCTACTTTTTCTGGTTGCTCCTGCTAGCCTCAAACCTACTCAGGCTTTTTCAGGATTAGAGTTTACCTAGACTTCATTATAAAGAAGGAAAAGAATTGCTTTTTCATCCTATTATTGTGATAGGATAATTTTACCTTGAAAAGTGATTTGCAAATATTCGCAGTGGGCATTTGAGGTTCTCTAAGATAACCCATGGGATCAAATTAAAGGAACCCCTTTAATTAAAAGAAAAAAAAGATAGTTTTACTGGACTGTGCTGTGCCAATGCAATAGCACTGGAAAAACATTTCTTTTTGGAATTGACACAGAAGTAAACTAAGTTCTTAAGCTATGTTTCCTCACATTTGGCTGGAGTTTTCCCCCATTTGCATTCTGACGGTTATCTTACTAAAGGTGTTCCTTGACTTAAGATCACAACTTTCTGTTGTTAATTAAGTCAAGCCCGATTTTATCACCTTTTTTTTTTTTGCCATGGTCATTAAGGAAATCACTATGGCTGTTCAGTAAAACAAGTGACCATTAAGCAAATTCAGCTTGCCCCACTAACTTTGCCAGCAACAACCGGCTGGAAGGCCACAAACGGCAATTACATCACTCTACGATACTGCAACACTCATAAACACATGCCAGTTGCCAAGTATCCAAATTTTGATCATGTGACTGGGAAAGATGTTGCAATGGTCTTAAGTGTAAGGACTGGTCATAAGTCACCATGGTAAATTCAAATGGTCGCTAAAAAAAATGGTAGTATGTTGAAGAGTACCTGTACAGATAGTCCTTGGCTTACGACCAGAACTGAGCCCATTTGTTAAATGGGTTTTGCCCTATTCTGCAACCTTTCTTGCCACAGTTAAGTGAATCACTGCAGTTGATAAATTAGTAACCCGGTTGTTAAAGACTTCCCCCACTGACTTTGCTTGTCAGAAGGTCACAAAAGATCACGTGACCTTGGGAATACAACAACGGTCATAAGTATGAACCAGTTGCCAAGCATCTGAATTTTGATCACATGATCATGGGGATGTTGCAAATATCATAACTGTGAAAAATGGTCATAAGTCACATTTTTTCAGAGCCATTGTAAGTTTGAATGGTCACTAAATGAACGGCTGTAAATCAAGGACTAACTGTACTACATCACCACACACCACAATTTCTTGCTATATAGAAGAGTCAAATAAAGTGAGAATAACTGCATCAAACTGATGACATATATTACTCCGAGTCATTTCTGAATTCCATAATGAAACCAGCACTCTGTTGGGAGAGTCAAATATGCAGACAGGGAACTTTCAAAGTGTTCTCATATATTACCCAAAATCCATAAGGGATCCAGCTTATTATGCTCTTGTGAAGGAGCACTGCCATAGTAAGTCCGTATTTCATTAATATTTTATAACCAGAACATGAGACTGGATACAAAATCCTTCACACCATTGACATCCTATGTTACTGTGGCAAAAAAAAAAAAAGAATTTATTTCATTGGTTAATTAAGTGTCAAACATAAAAATCTAGAGATGCAGCCAGAAAAAGAATATCTTAAGTTATTTACTCTATGCCTGTTACAAAAGCTATTGTCTAAATGCTGTATTTGTGCATTTGTGTACCACCAACATTTTTCCTAGTATTATGCATACACACGCACATACAAGGAAAACCAGGGACAACATTCAAAGCAGTCACATACTTTGTTTTAATACTTCAAAGAGCAGTGTTTCATTCATATAATGCACCTTGCAAGACATCTCTTTTGTACATTTTTCATAGCCCTAGCCAATAGTATAATACGGTAATAGAATACAGTCAAGCACATTATGTTTTGCTTATTAAGATAAGATGCTTGGTTTATGAGGGCTGTGAATATTTAAAAAATCAATAGGCATACCTAAATAGCCTGATTTCTGCACTTTTTCCCCTTTTCCTCTAATATAGAGAGTTTTATTTGCTTAATGGAATTTTCCCCCAAATATTTTGTTTGCTTATTCTCCCTTAGGCAGCCATGTGAAAATTTTCTTTTTTTTTAAAGCCATATAGTTATAAATGAGAAGATTTTCTTGTAAACTATAGTGCAAAGTATATAAGCTTATTTATGCTTATATAGTTAGCAAAATAGACATATACATTACATAATAATTATTTATTAGAATGTTTTAAAGCACTTTGTTCCTATGTCTATTTTTAAAGGAACCTTCTGAAAAGGTTCCTTTAAAAAGAAGCATAGCACTTTTTGGCTGATCATTAAAAAAAAAAAATCTAATCTTTTCCAGACTTCTATGAAAGCCTGGAAAAAAGATGCCACTGGTTTAAGAAATCCACTCATTACCGTTCAGGCAAGTCTTAAAACAGTATCTTTTTTTTTTTTTACCAGACCTGCCCAGCAGCCTAACAGAGATTGGACTCTGTAATGAATAGCCAAGAGGTGTGATGCCTATAGTCAGCAGGGCCTCCAACTGTTTTCAAAGAATGCGCAATGCTACAATTCCATGCCAAATATAGACCAAAAGAATCTAATGAAAGTAGGGACAGAAGCCCATTAATATCTTAATTTAATTACTGCTTCTTGAGTTTAATTATTAATTTTCTCTATTCACATAATAAACAATGCACATTTAGAGGTGTTATCGTTTTTTTTATTGCGTTACATATGATTTCTCCTCAAACTGTCACCTAAAAAGTATCTGGAAATGCATTTACTGCCCTTCCCTCCCTCCTGTATTTCTAACATAAATTCATAGTACAAGAACTAGGAAAATGTTACTATGCCATGACACCTTATGCATATTTAAACATAGCCAGATCAAGCTGTCATTAACTTCAAATGGTAATCTGAATTCACTACATAAAACATGATGTGTATGTTAAGAAGCAACTGAAAATACCATTGAACAGAAGGGGGGGGGGTAGAATCAAATCTGACCGTGAACAAAACCTGGATTAAAACAGCAGGGGGAAAAGAGTCAAGTACAGTAACATTAACTGGTAAATTTACTAACCATAGATTCAAACTGTGATTTATACAAGGATATGATTACATTCAGAACTGTCTTCTCTGAAGAACTACCTAAGAGTAACGGTATTAAAAGTAAATCAGCATTCCCATTCTGATACCCTCCAAAAATTGGAATGGAAGCCTAACACCTCTACATAATGTGGAATATTATGGAAGGTTCATGTAATAAGTAATTCCGTAAATCTAGAAAACTATATAAAATTATTTTTAGTTTATAATTTTTCAAAAGAAACTGCCAACCATATCACTGGAATCAAAATAAAAGAATATATATTAAAAGCAAGGTAATTAAAAGGAAGACAACTATTTCATACCTTGTCTCTGCCAAATAAAAAGGTTAAAATTAAAAATAGGTAGCTAGATTATATTAATATGCCTTACACATTTAAAAGAGAAAAACACACAGTATTACTTAAGCAAATGCATTCAGTCTGGTTAATTTACCAAAACATTATCCATCTATGTATCCTAATAATTAGCTTAATTTAAAACTGTCATTTTAGCAAGAAACATTATTCAAAGCAAAAAATAAATTTATTGTATTCTTTTCCAAGGAACATACAAAATAAAGTTCTATTTTCAAAGTGTAGTAATGAAATAAAATTGTACTTCAACAAACATGATACACTGTATTGACTTGTTAACTAATATAGTCTGAAGAACAATGCTATTGTGCTGGAAGAAAAATTAGGATGAAATGAAACAACGAAATTGTATAGCTATGAAATATATATATATATATATTACACATACTCATTTTATAGTTATTTACTTAAATATACAAATTGGAAAAATGAAATATTTGACTTTTGGACTTTTTAAAAAATATGTCAATTAGAAAAAACTATCTTTAGAATATAATTTAAATAAATTGCCCGTCTATAAGTTCACCAAATGTTTATTTCTAAATTTCGTATTTGGTTACTGAAATATTTGATA